>CM042084.1:5586752-6048519 GCA_023512835.1 Taxillus chinensis | reverse complement strand
GACCCCACACTATACAGTAGTAGGAATGACCCTAAAACCTGGTTTTGCTGAACTTCTGCACATCTGGAATCTTCTTCAAAACACCCTTGGCCTTGATAGTTGGCTTCATAGGTTTACCTTCTTTACTAAGGGGCACCCACACATTTATGGAAATGACATATGCATTAGATTTCTTCACATTCACGAAATGCTCAGATCTTTGAACATGTTTGTTCACTCCATTGATCTTGGACTCCTTCGGATGTCTCTCCATCTTCTCATCATTTACACCACCCTTGGTGACACCCTTAACTTTCTAATAACTCTCGATCACAGCAGTGGCAATCTTGTGGTTGTCACGTTCACCATCTGAAATGTTAACCTTCCTCGCAACCTATGGTGTCGTGATCTCCTTCCTATCCGCCTGCACTGTTGCCCCGATTTTCTGAGCTACTTGTGGTGTGATGAATGATGTGATCTGGGAGCTTCCAGAGGTTAAGGCTTGAGTGACCTTGTCTTTTGAGATCTTTAGTTAAAAGCCTACCAGTTCTTCTTCAAGCCTTTGGATTGTGGTGTCTCTGGTGGTGAGTTTTGTGCTAATATCATCACAAATCTTGATTTGCTCCTCTAGCTTGAGCTTTAGGATAACAATTTCCTCACAGAACTTCTTTGTGTCTTCCAGCACCTAGTTCTTTTCTCCTATGACTTCTCCAAGCTCTCCCTTGGCTTGTTTGAGCTTTCCCTTAAGCTGCTTGATCGTGCATCCTCTCTTGCGGATCTCTTCTGTAGCAAGCTCCAGCTCCTCTTCCAGATCTACTTCCCCTTCTTTTATTGTCTCTTCCTTCTTTGAGGCAATGCTGTTATTGTCTATCTCAATCTTGGCAACAAAGGCATAATTGGATGAGTATTCAGCCTCATCATCAGATTCATAAATTTAGCTCATGTAATTCTTGTGTGAGCCCTTCTTTTTCTGTGTAGCTGCTGGTCTCCTTGTGGAGTTGCTTCTTCGGTATGATGACTTCTTCCACCTTGTGTCCTCTACATCTGAGGCCTCATCATCCGAATCATCATCTTTCACCTTGGGTTGAGATGCAAAGTGCCCTCACTTCCCACATTTAAAGTATCTAAGGGAAAGTCCTCCTTTTCCTTTTCCTCCAGCTTGCTTTCTTGCTCCACCTCTTCTAAATTTTCTGGTGAAGTAGGCTACAACCTCATCTTCACCTTCTTCACTATCACTGTCCTTTTGATCTTCTGAGGACTCAACTTCTTTATTAATTTTTAATTTCTTCATAGCCTTAAAGGCTACCTCTTTTATTTCCTTTGTCGTAGGCTGGGATGTTGATGTTGATGACTCTTCATAAGAGTGCAGCTTCATTTCGAATGCAGTCAGACTACACTGCAGCTCCTGTAATGTCATGGTTTCCAGGTCTTGGCTGTTTTCTAAAACTTCCACCCTTTGAATGAATCTTTTGGGTAAAACTCTCAGCACTTTCTTTACAGTTGCAAAGTTCTTTTTATTCTTGCCATGATTCCTCATGTCATTGACAATCTCAGTTAACCGCACAATGAACTCATGTATAGTCTCTTGATCCTCTATCTTGAGAGCTTCATATTTCTAAGTATACAATTGCAGCCTTGTCTCTTTAATTATGCCATCTCCTTGATAAACACTTTCAAGTATATCCCATAAGTCCTTTATCACTCTACAATTCATAACCTTTGCATACTCAGAGTCTGTGAGTGCTGATGTAATGACACTCAAAGCTTTATCGTTTAGCTCATAGGTTCTTCACTCAGCTTCTGTGGGTTCTTTGTTGTTGGCAGGTTCTATATATCCATCTCTAATTACCTGCTCAACGTCCATACCCATGGACATAAATACCGTCTTCATCCTAGCTCTCCACATCTTATAATTTGTGCCATCAAAAATAGGCACTTTCTTTGCATAGTTGGAACGGGTACTCAGTCTGCTAATAAGAATCTCCATTTATATATATATATATATACCAACAAGTTCTTGCTTGCTCATTAGGCAATTAAGCCACAGATCTCAGCAACACAAATATATCGATATGTGAGATCACTTCTTCACAAAGTGGTAGATTTGTATTCAGTGAGAACTTAGCACTGATATCAATTGATATTCCCAAGATCCAAGTAAGATCGGGTAGATATTAGCTTTAAACTACCTTTCACCATATCTCAAACTCTTTGGCACATCTCTTAACTACTCTAAGCTTTAGAGTTTTGGATGTCTCTGCTATCCTTTACTTCGCTCATACACTTCCCACAAATTTGAGTCTTGCTCTTCTCGTTGCCTCTTTGTCAGATATTTCCCCACTCAAAGTGCTTATATCTATCTTGACACATCTACTACTCATCTATACACTTCCCAACATGTCCGCTTTGTTGAGTCCATTTTTCCTTTTGCCACTTCTCACACTTCTCTTCCTCGTGCCACTCTATTTACCATTTCTGAGTGGTGCTCTATGACTTTGCTCATCGTGACAACAACATCCTTATGTGCTGGGTCTGCTCCCCCACAGACTCTGCTTGCTCCTACCTCTCCCAACCAATCCCAAAACCCCACTCCCAATACTGTTACCTTTGTCACACCTACACTCAAGCCCACCTCTGCTTCTAGTGACACTACGTGTGACCTTGCTAGTGACCTACCCCCCTCATCTCCTCATAATGACCCTCATCCACTTCCTGACCCCTCTAACCTCCCTCATGTTATAATCACTCGCTACAAACATAACATCTATAAACTAATTCAAAAGCTTAACCTTATTGTCCAACTCCAACCCTCTACCCTTGAACCCACCATTGTTACCCAAGCCCTCAAGGACCCTAGGTGGCGCCACGCTATGTCTAAAGAGTTTGATGCCTTAATTTGTAATGGGACATGGGAACTAGTGCCCTCTTATCCCAATCAAAATTTGGTTGGTTATAAGTGGATCTTTCGTACCAAATATCTGCCTAATGGCTCTATTGATAGATACAAAGCTCGATCAATTGCTAAAGGCTTCCACCAACACCTTCGAATTTACTACTTTGAAACTTTCATTCCAGCCATCAAACCTACCACCCTTCATCTTGCTCTCAGTCTTGCCGTTAGTAAGGATGGGTCACTCCAACAACTTGATATCAATAATGCCTTCCTTTAGGGCACTCTCACTAAGGATGTGTTTATGTCTCAACCTTCGGGCTTCATTGATTGTAACCATCCTTCTCACGTCTGCAACATCCCCAAGACTATTTATGGCCCCAAGCAAGCTCCTCGTGCTTGGTACCATGAGTTGCGCCAATTTCTTCTCCAATATGGCTTCACCAATTTAGTTGTTGATGCCTCCTTATTCATCTTCAATGATCGTTGTTGTCCTTTTTATCTTCTAGTCTATGTTAATGATATCATTATCACTGGGCATAATGCTGACACTGCACAGTCCTTCATTCACCAACTCTCTCAGCATTTCTCTTTCAAGGATCTTGGCCCCCTGACATACTTCCTTGCAGTGGAAGTTACTCCCACAACAATGGTCTTTTCCTTAGTCAACGTAAATACATTGTTGATCTCCTTACTTGAAATCACATGAATGCAGCCAAGCCTGCTTCTATACCACTAGCCACTAGTCCAACTCTCACTTTACTATCTAGGACTCCTCTGTCTGATCTGATTGAGTATCGCAAAATTGTTGGTAGCCTCCAATATCTCTCACTCACTCGCCCCAACATTGCCTATACGGTGAACAAACTCTCTCAATTTATGCATCAACCTACCAGTCACCACTAGATTGCGATCAAGCATCTACTGCACTATCTTTTTGGCACCTTAGAGCATGGCATCACCCTTTGTCGGACCTCCCCACTAGCCCTTCATGCCTTTTCTGATGCTGATTAGGTGGGTAACAAAGATGATTTCACCTTTACTGGTGCCTACATTGTCTATCTTAGTCACAATCCTATTTCTTAGAGCTCCAAGAAATAGTATACAGTGGCTTGCTCTTCCACCGAGGCTAAATACCGATCGGCGGCCTCCACAGCTGCTAAAATTCGATGGATTTGTTCTCTCCTTCTTGAACTCGGTGTCACTTTTCCTCACCAACCCATTATTTATTGTGATAATGTTGGGGCCACAAATCTCTGTTTTAATCCGGTCTTCCACTCGCACATGAAACATGTCACTCTCGACTATCACTTTATCCACGAACACATTCAAAATGGCTTGCTTCGAGTGTCCCATATCTCTGCCATTGATCAACTTGTTGATGCCCTTACCAAACCTCTTGCTCGTCCTCAATTTGACTCTCTCAAGGTCAAGATTGGACTTGCGTCATGGTCGTCCATCTTCCAGGGGCATGTTACAGATATATAATTAAGTTGCGTCAATCAAAGGGAAATTAGTGAACTCGCATAATCTATATATATATATATATATATATATATATATATATGCTGTCAATATTAATAAGAAATTGGTGAAAATATTTCCTCCTTGTATTATCTCCTTTAGGTACAATAGTCCAACACTATGGCAACACATACCCAGCTGTGTGTCCGTTCAAACCGCAATGACATACCCGTACGCACCATTCCATATTTGTTATCTTGAATGCATTATTACTTTGATGTTATAACTGTTGCCACATACTGTTAATAGAAAAGAAATGAAAAGAGATAACTAAAATTAATGAATTGCAACTAACCCTCCAAATTTTTAGGAAAGAATTTGTGGAAGTGAGAGGATTTGATAGCTTATAAAAGGCATGGTCATATGCATGCTGAATCATCCCAGCAAATAGATAAAGACCCAATTGTATGTGAAATTCCTGAGAGAGAAATTGAGAGATTGAGAGAATTCAACATGAGAATTCTTAGATGTGAATTGTAAGCTTTGTAAATTTTCTCCCTAGTAAAAGGATCCGTTGTAGCCCGGAGACGTAGGCATAAATTGGCCGAACTCCGTTATCAATTTTGCGTGTCATTTTTATTTGCATTTCTTATACTTGTAAAATCTGGTAATAAGGAAATTTTATGTAATTTCCTAACAACTGGTATCAGAGCCAAGTCGGTAAAAGCTAGATTCGTGTAAGAGCAATGGCTGCAGACGAAGGAAAGGTGAAAATTGAGAAGTTTGATGGTGTAGACTTTGGCTTTTGGAAGATGCAGATCAAAGATTATCTGTACCAAAAAAAGCTTTATCAACCTCTCTCAAAAATGAAGCCAGAGGTTATGAAGGATGAAGATTGGGCTCTTCTCGATAGATAGGCCCTCGGAGTTATTCGATTGACGTTGTCTCGCAACGTTGCTTTCAGCATAGCAAAGGAAAAAATCACGGTGGATCTCATGGCGGCTCTTTCTAATATGTATGAAAAGCCATCAGTCTCCAACAAAGTTCACCTGATGAGGCGATTATTCAATTTGCGGATGACGGAAAACGCATCGGTAATACAACATCTCAATGAACTCAATATAGTTACAACTCAATTAAATTTAGTTGAGATTGAATTTGATGATGAGGTACAAACATTGATACTTTTGTCTTCTCTACCAGAAAGTTATAATGCTACTGTTACTGTTGTGATTAGCTCATCAGAAAACAATAAGTTAAAATTCAACGATGGTCGAGATCTGGTTCTTAATAAAGAGATCCGACGAAGAATTTTCAACCTCTTCTGTATTGCATACAAAGTTAAGAGGAAGAAGTTCAACCAAAGGAAATAGACGTGGCAGATTCAGCTATCGAGGCAAACTAAAGGATAGGAGGTTTAAATCAAGAAATCCAACAATTCTCATAGCTCAAAGAACATTGACTGTTGGAATTGTAGGAAGATTGGTCACTACAAAAATCAGTGCAAGAGTGCATCGAAAGATCAGGAGACAAAGGTACAGGCTAATATCACTACCACTTCAGGAGGTGATGACACATTAATATGCTCTTTGGAGACCAAGAAGGAGTCTTGGGTATTAGACTCCGAAGCATCATTCCATGCTACCTCGCAAAAAAAAAATTGAGAGGTATGTCCCTAGAAACCTTGGAAAGGTATATCTTCGTGATGATCAACCTTGTGCTATTGTCGGTAAAGGTGTAGTGAAAATTAAATTGATTGGGTCTATTTGGAAGTTAAATAATGTCAGATATATTCCCGACCTAAGAAAGAACTTAATCTCAGTAGGGCAATTGGCTAATAAAGGCTACAGTACGATTTTCCATGGTGATGATTGGAAGATCTCAAAGGGTGCAATGATAATTGTCGTGGCAAGAAGAGTGGTACTCTGTACATGACAGTAGGCGCATGCTGTTCTATCACAATTGCTGAAAGAAATGATAATCCCAACCTATGGCATCAAAGACTTGGCCACATGAGTGAGAAAGGGATAAAGATTATGCACTTAAAGAGAAAACTTCCAGACCTACAGTCAGTTGAGATTGACATGTGTGAAGATTGCGTACTTGGAAAGCATAAAAGAGTCAACTTTCAAATAAGAAGAAGAATCCCAAAGAAAGAAAGATTAGAGCTTGTTCAGTCTGATGTTTGGGGTCCAACAACTACCCCATCCATTAGTGGGAAACACTACTTTGTGACTTTCATTGATGACCACTCACGGAAGGTATGGGTTTACTTTCTAAAACATAAGTTTGAAGTGTTTGATCCTTTCAAGAGATGGAAAGCTATGGTTGAAAATGAGACAGGTCTAAAAATAAAAAAGTTTAGATCTGACCATGGTGGAGAATATGAAGGCAACAAATTCAAAAAGTTCTGCTACTAGCACGAGATCAGAATGGAGAGAACTGTACTAGGTACACCTCAACACAATAGAGTAGCTGAGCGTATGAATTGGACATTAACCGAAAGATCTAGAAGCTTACGTATTCAATTAGGATTATCAAAGCAATTTTGGGCAGAAATAGTCAATATAGCAAGTTACTTGATTAACTGAGGCCTATCGGTACTATTGGAGCATAACATACCAGAAGTATGGAGCGAAAAAGAGGTAAAACTCTCACATCTTAGAGTTTTTGGTTGTGTAGCATATGTGCATATTAGTGATCAAGGCAGGAATAAGCTTGATCCCAAATCTAAGAAGTGCACTCTCATCAGCTATGGTGAGGATGAGTTTGGTTACCGTATTTGCGATGACGAAAATAATAAGGTGATCCATAGCAGAGATGTGATTTTCAATGAAAGGGTAATGTATAAAGATAGACATAAAATAGTTGCCAACAACGCAAAGCAGGGTAAGCCAGTGTATATAGAGGTTGACGATGTTCCAGACATTCCTCTTTTTGAAAGTCCTCAATTGGAGGAATTAACTGAACAGAATAATGAGCAGCATCCTAACAGACCAAACCCTCTTACTCCAGTTCCTGTATTAAGAATGTTTTCTCGACCTCATTTGCCTAACAGGAAATATATGAACTATTTGTTGCTAACTGATGGAGGAGAACCTGAATGTCATGATGAAGCTTGTCAAACCGAAGATGCTAGTAAGTGGGAGCTTGCTATCAAAGACGATATGAAGTCTTTAATTTATAACTAAACATGAGAACTAGATAAGTTACCCATAAGGAAGAAGGCACTTCACAACAAATGGGTATACCGGGTAAAAGAAGAACATGATGGTTCCAAGAGATACAAGGTCTGACTAGTTGTTAAAGGATTCCGGCAAAAGGAAGGAGTTGACTACACCAACATTTTTTCTCCCGTTGTGAAGCTTAATACTATCATATTAGTATTGAGTATTGTTACCATTGAAGATCTTCATCTTGAACAATTGAACATGAAGACTGCATTTCTCCACGAAGACTTGGAGGAGGAAATATACTTGTAGCAACCTGAAGGTTTTTTAGAAAAAGGAAAGGAGAACATGGTGTGTAGACTTAAGAAGAGTTTGTATGGCTTGAAACAAGCCCCAAGACAATAGTACAAAAAGTTTAACGGTTTCATACACAAGGAAGGTTTCTAGAAGTGTAATGCCGACCACTGTTGCTTCTTCAAGAAATATAAGTCTAGCTATATCATTTCATTACTTTATGTTGATGCTATGTTAATAGCAGGATCAGACAAGGATGATATTAGAACATTAAAGCAGCAATTGTCAAAGGAGTTTGACATGAAAGACTTGGGTCCGGCAAAGAAGATTCTTGGAATGCAAATCACAAGAGATAAGCAAAGAGATTTTTTATAGTTATCTCAAGAAGATTACATTAACCGTGCTTTACAAAGATTCAATATGGGTGATGCCAAGTCAGTCAGCAAACCCTTGGCTAGTCACTTTCGCCTATCCAAGGATCAGTCCCCTTAGACAGAAGAAGAAATAGATCTAACGGCTAAAGTTCCTTATGCCTCGGCTATTGAAAGTTTGATGTATGCAATGGTCTGTACTAGGCCAAACATTGGCCATGCAATGGGAGTTGTAAGTAGGTTTATGTCAAATTCGTGAAAAGCTCATTGGAAAACAGTTAACTAGATTTTGAGATATCTATGAGGCACTACAAAAAGGTATTTGTACTTTGGTGAAGGAGAAGTTAAACTACAAGACTACGCAAATGCAGACTGTCACGCCCCGGATTTCCGACCCCCATAAACCGATTAGTGAATCTCCATGCCCGCACCCGAAGGGACAAGGGGTTAAGGGACCTTAGCACGGGTGCTATCCCTAAACCATATCGCACATACACAGAAATCTCATTTCAAGGCACAGTACAAACATACATACAGACATGTTCTTTCGCCACAAGGTTACATCATAGGTTTTACAATACAACAAAACAAATAAAGACACACAAGGTCTTCACCTCTGGTGAACCTCCTAGCTCCTGTAAGCAACTGAAACAAACGGAAACAAACACAACAGGAGGGGTGAGCAACCATAGCTCAGTAGGGATTATGTCTCCCAGACCCACCCCAACTCATCAAATAGTGTAGGCATGTGCTCGTGTAATGCTACACATACATATACATCACCAACTCAATCATGTACACACATTTAAATCAAAGAAAACCTCCCAGGTATTCCCAAACATCAGGCACACAGTACTGCCCCTCGGGCACAGCAGTGCCTCTCAAGCATAGTATTACCTCTCAGGCACAATAGCCTCTCAAGCTCTGAACAAATCTCACCTCCCAGGTCCTCAACAGTAGCCTCCCAGGCTTAATAACGTAGCCTCGCAAGCCTACATGACCACTAGAGTTCACAACTCTATCCTTATGCCTTGCCCAAGGAAGAGACTTGTCGTAGGAGTTGTTTTCTTGAAATCAAAAGTCCCGTTATTAGCTCCCCATATCATAACTAAGATAATCTGATTTTTTTTTTTTGGAGATTTTTCTGAAGGGTGTCACCCCACTTTCCAAAAAGTCACCACTACGAACTTTTGAATATTTCCGGGATTTTACACATTTTGAAGGAGTGGGAATTTGAAGGAGTGGGAATTTGATTTTCTAGTATTTTTCTTTGAATCCAAATGGGGGGTATTTCCTTATTTACATTGTAACTTAATACTTAAATGTGGAGAGGCATAATGGTTTACAATGTAAATGGTCTTTCGGAACGCTACTGCCAGGCTCCTGGAACTGTTACTCAGCTTAAAAAGATTCTGGAAATTGCACTTGGTCGACGTCAACCACATCGACCACCTCACATCGACTATGTCAGCCACCGAGGTCGACCACGTCGACCACCCAGGTCGACCACATCGACCTACATCGACCGCGTCGACTGCCCAAGTCGACCCTGTCGTCTGTGCTTGCCCAGACGGACCTGGAACGCGCTGTTCGTCCGAAAACCCATCCGGTGACCTCAAAAACCCAATTTTAAGCAACAATTCAACCCTAAAATGAGTTCTTAACCCATCCTCGCCATATTAGGGTAACAAAACGACCTTAATTCGCAAGTTCACAATCAAAATCGGATTTCCCCAAATTCTAGGGTTCATCACGAAATTTATCAAATCTCCAAAATTTTGCATGTTAAACATCAAATAACGAAGAGAAAAGTAAAGGAATCCCTACCTGGAATGATCCTTGATGATCGAACAAGCTTAAAATGCCCCAAATCAAAGCCTCCAAGCTTCTCTCTCTCTCTCTCTCTCTCTCTCTAAGCTCTCCAATGTACGAACCAAAGAAAACGTAACGTGGAAGCTTATCCTTTTCTCTTATTTATATTTCTGTATTTTCTTAAATTAATACATCCCAAAAATACTATTTGACCTCTCAGGGTCGCGAACTCCAAATTGAGCCCAAGTACAGTCAAAACGCTCGAAATGACGAGTACATCACTATCCAGATATTTTCTAACCCAGTTGACCGCTCAAACGCAAGGTCAACCGACGAACCTCGAGAAAGTCAAACATCGGGCCACTCGGGGGCCCGACCCGGAATCGGGCTCACTCACAGTCAAAACTCTCTATTCAACGCGTACGTCGTTGTACTGCTAGTCACATCCCTCGATGTGTCTTCCCTCCCATGGCTATTTCCTGGAACCCCAAACACGGGTCATTACATCCTCTCCCCCTTAAAGACTTTTCATCCCCGAAAAGAAACATAGGGGTCAAACAACAACACAATGTCACATTCAAACTCAATAAATACATCGCAAAATCCAAACTCAAGGTCCCCACATAACATGCTCACTCACAAACATGCCACCCATCACACGAGTGTACCATAGCTCACAACAAGCCGAAACTGGCACAAACAACCCCACAAGAAAAGCACAAAGAAACTCTCATATCTCATATGTGCCACAAAACCATGAACCCACAAACTCGCATTCAATACAATTCAAAACATCACCTCGCATATATGCACAAAATACCAAACATAGCAACGGTAAACACAATAAGCATACTTACAATAAATCCATATACCATACAAAGCTCTCGCCACCTCCCTCCTTCAGGATTGTTTGTCCTCGAACAACTCTGGGTAATGCTCCCGCATCTCCACCTCGCGTTCCCATGTCTCCTCCTCCACGCCACGATGTCTCCACAAGACATGAACCAAAGGGATTGCTTTGGCTCGCAAAAGCTTCTCTCGCCTATCCAATACCCGAACAAGAACCTCAACAACAGAGATATCATCAACAATATCCAAATCACCCCAATCAATCACATGAGCTGGGTCTGGATGATATTTCCGCAACTGGGATACGTGGAACACATTGTGCACCCTGCTCAATCGTGGCAGAAGAGCCAATCGATACGCCACAGGACCAACCCGGTCCAAAATCTCAAAAGGGCCAATAAATCTCGGCGATAGTTTGGAACCCTTCCCAAACCGTCGATGTCCTTTCCTCAGGGACACACGGAGGAATACATGATAACCCACTGAAAACTCTAAAGGCCTCCGCCTCTGATCCGCATAGGATTTCTGCCTACTCTGGGCTGTCAATAAACGCTGACGAATCATTTTCACCTTCTCAGTGGCCTCTTGGACCAGCTGTGGTCCCAATGGAGCGGCCTTGCCCACCTCAGTCCAACACAATGGAGACTGACAAGGCCTCCCATACAATGCCTCAAATGGTGCCATCCCAATGGACGCCTGATAGCTGTTGTTGGAGGCAAACTCCACCAAAGGTAGGTGAGTGGCCCACGAACCCCCAAAATCCAATACACATGCTCGCAGCATATCCTCCAAGGTCTAGATCATCCTCTCAGACTGACCATCTGTCTCAGGATGAAAAGCTGTACTCAAGTTCAGCTTTGTCCCTAAAGCCTCCTGCAAACCTGCCCAAAAGCGTGATGTAAACCTCGCATCCCTATCTGATACAATAGATGAGGGCACCCCGTGCAACCTCATGATCTCGCTGATATATAACTGGCTCAAAGCCCCAATGGGATCTCGCTCCCTTATTGCTAGGAAATGGGCTGATTTTGTTAGCCGATCCACAATAACCCAAATCATGTCTTTCCTCCCTGAGGTAGGTGGAAGTCCTGTCACGAAATCCATCGTAATGTGATCCCATTTCCACTTTGCCACTACTAAGGGCTGCAACATACCCGCTGGACGCTGGTGCTCCGCCTTTACCTGTTGGCAGGTAAGGCATGCAAAAACAAACTCTGCCACATCCCTCTTCATCCCAGGCCACCAAAAATGTCTCCAAAGAGAATGGTACATCTTGGTGCCTCCTGGATGAACAGCAACTCTAGACTGATGGAACTCCCTCATCACATCCCTACGAAGAGGAGACGCCACAACTAGACGCCCCTGAAAGGTTAACTCATGCTCAGGACCCTCGGCCCAATCTCTCGCTAGCTCCCCAGCTATAATCTGAGCACGAAGTGCCTCGCACTCAATATCTCCCAATTGTCCCTCTTGGACACGCTGATACAACTCGGGCATCACAATAATAGGACTCAAAATCATTCCTCTCTCAGAGATACTAGGATGGAGCTGCAATATAGTCATCTGCTCCATCAGTTTCCATTCTCTTATAGCCACCTCGGCCTTGCCCTTTCTACTCAGAGCATCTATATGCAAGGGTAAAATCAAACGTCTGTAGATACTCTATCCACCGACGCTGCCTCAGGTTCAAATCCTTCTGGGTAAAGATATACTGAAGACTCCGATGGTTTGTATACACCACAAACCTGTCCCCCAGAAGATAATGTTGGCAACTCTTTAAGACAAAGATCACTGCCGCCAATTCTAAATCATGCGTGGGATATATTTCAGCTCATGAGGTTTCAACTGCCTCAAACCATACGCAATCACATGGCGCTCCTGCATTAGTACACATCCCAAACCCACTCTGGATGCATCACAATACACCTCATAAGGCACCCCCTCTCGTGGTAACCTCAACACTGGTGCGGTTGTCAACCGGGCTTTCAATGTCTCAAAAGCCTGCTGACACTTGTCAGTCCACTCAAATTTGACCCACTTTCGAGTCAATGCTGTCAAAGGTGCCAACAAACGGGAGAACCCCTCCACAAAGCACCGATAATACCCTGCTAAGCCCAAAAAGCTCCTGATCTCAAACACATTCACTGGCCTCCTCCACGATGACACTACCTCAATCTTAGCTGGGTCCACTTGGACTCCTCCAGCTGATACCACATGGCCAAGAAAATGTACCTCCTGCATCCAAAAATCACATTTACTAAATTTGGCATATAATTGATGCTCCCTCAAGGTCTGCAATGCCACAGCCAAATGTTCTTCATGCTCCAATCTAGTCTTAGAATACACAAGTAAGTCATCAATAAACACCACCACAAAGGAATCCAAATAAGGAGCAAACACCTGGTTCATTAGTTGCATAAAGACTGCTGGTGCATTCGTGAGCCCAAAAGGCATCACCAACCACTCATAATGCCCATACCGACACCGAAAAGCGGTATTGGGGATATCCTCCTTCCTGACTCTCAACTGATGGTACCCCGATCTCAAATCTATCTTTGAAAACCACGGAGCCCCGCTCAACTGATCAAACAAATTATCTATCCGAGGCAATGGGTACTTGTTCTTCACCGTTACTTGGTTTAGTTTTCGGTAATCAATACATAACCGCAATGTCCCATCTGCCTTCTTGGCAAAAAGGACTGGTGCTCCCCATGGCAAAGTACTCGACCGAATAAATCTCTTGCTCTCCAGCTCCTCTAACTGTTTCTGCAGCTCCCTTAACTCTGCAGGCCCCATCCGATAGGCCACCTGCGAGATAGGCCCTACCCCCAGTAGCAGCTTAATGCAAAACTCTATACCCCTCTCAGGTGGTAAACTCCACAGCTCCTCTGGAAATACGTCCTGGAATTGGTCCATGACCACTGGCCATACTCTCTTCTCTACATTCCCCTCGGAAAATGTGAGTGCTGCCAGTCAATGAGTAATAGCGCCCCACTGCTCTACCATCGGTCTAGCTCGACTCGCCTCGCGATCCCATTCACCCAACAAGGTGCAAGGAAGCCCTGTCGGTGACACAAAAGATACCCTCCGTATATAACAATCAATAGTGGCTTGGAAGGTTCTCAACCAATCCATGCCCAAAATCAAATCAAAGGACAACTCCACATCACCCATGGTGAGAATACACTCGCGACACACCTGTCGCACCTCATAGATACCACCCACTGGTGATTCAATAAACAGTGGCCTCTCAACTGCACCACTCTCTAAGCCAAGGCTATCCACTACAGACTCAGCAACAAAGGAACACGATGCACCCGTATCAAATAAAACAGATACAAGTGTACGAGAAATCAAAATCGTACCTCGTACAACTGAAGGTCCTGCCCCACCGTCGGTGGTTGATGATGGAACCTCTGCCTCCTCCTGCGGTGCCGTGGTCAAAGCAAACACTCTGCCATGAGCTACACTCCCAGTCGCCTCGCTCCTCTGTCCTCTCTCCTCTGTACGGATCCCACTCTGGGCCCCTCCACCTCCCTGTGCCTGCCTCTCTGGCCTCCCCAGAGGTCTAGACTGACTGGAACCGGCCTGACCACCCTGCTACTGACGAGCTGGTCTCTCCCCTGGGGCTCTAAACTGGGTGTCACCTCGGACACTCTGCACTGCCCCTCCAACACCACTCGTATTGCCTCTGCTATGACATACTTTGCTCATGTGCCCCTCTCGTCCACAAGTGTGGCATGTCAAATGTTTCCGGGGACACTCCCGTTTCCAGTGTCCTGGATCCCCACAATATAAATAACCTCCTGGTGGACCACCCGTCGAACCCCCCTGTCTCCCACTAAGGTGGGACCTCACTGGCACCACTGGGGCCTGACCCCTCTCTCTGGAGCTGCCCCCAAACTCTATCCTGGGCCTCTTGGAATCAGATCCACTCTGGAGCTGTCGTCCCTGATGGGCCTGTCTCCCCTCGTCAAGACCTCTCTTAACAATACGGGCCGTCTCCACTGTCTCTGAATATGCCTTCAGACGGAATGCCTTAACTCTCTGCTTGAGGGCAGGCCTCAGACCCAAGGTAAACTTATGGGCCTTTAGGTCATCCTGTGACACAGTCTCTAGAGCAAACCTACTCAGGTTCCTGAACTCCCGCTCATAGTCTGACACTGTCCTCGATCCCTGCCTCAGACCGGCAAACTCTTCCCTCTTCTGCCACCTCACGGGCTCATGGAAAAACTGATCATGGAATAACTGAAAGAACTCATCCCACAGCATCATCTGCACATCACGGCTCCCAGCAACACTAAGCCACCACTCTAGGGCCTCACCCTCCAACTGTCTCACTGCCAATCTCACCTTATCCTCCTCCTGTGGTAGGAGAAAGGAGAATAGGTGCTCAATATGCCTCAGCCAGTGCTCCGCAGCCATTGGATCACCTCCTCCCAGGAACTTACTCGGTTGTTCCTTTCGGAACCTCGTAACCACATCCTCATCAACATGTCGGGTCTCCACTGCCTCGCGTGGAACCCTATCCTCACGTTGGGACTCCTCTCTGGGTGGTGGTGGAACCACCTGCTGTGCCGCTAACTCACGGCGCACCACTTCCCGGACCTCGTCCCCCATACTTTCCCTCAGTGCCCCCACTTGGGCCACAAGCTATGCCAACAACTCATTTCCCCCGGTGGACTGCCCCGCATCCGGTCCCACATGGGTGGAAGACTCATCACCAACTGCCCCAGACGCACATGGCACTCTCCTTGGAGGCATTTTCACTACACAAAGAAACAAAGGTTCAATCTCTATTCCATCCCCATCACATGGGTTAATCACACATATGGCACATATCACATATGGCTCACACACAAACACACAAGTCACACAATGCACATATATAAGCTGTCACACAGGCACACATATCAATATTGTCACACAGTTCTTCATATCATCACATATAACACATCAAATCAATTTCACATTCTCAATGTAAACTAGTGCCTATCCATGCATGCACACCTACACCATAACCGATAACCCCCAGTACACCTCAGAGATTCATAAAGGACCATGTTGATTAGGCACGTCCCTCCATGCCCTCAAAAGGACTCAAGAGTAATCAATCACCCCACTACCCTAGGCCAACTAGACCATGCTCTGATATCATCTGTCACGCCCTGGATTTCTGACTCGCAGAAACCGGTTAGTAAATCCTCATGCCCGCACCCGAAGGGACAAGTGATTAAGGGACCTTAGCATGGGTGTCGTCCCTAAACCATATCACACATACACAGAAATTTCATTTCAAAGCACAGTACAAATATACATACAGACATGTTCTTTCCCGACAAGGTTACATCATAGGTTTTACAATACAACAAAACAAATAAAGACACACAAGGTCTTCACCTCTGGTGAACCTCCTAGCTCCTGTAAGCACCTGAAACAAACGAAAACAAACACAACAGGAGCAGTGAGCAATCATAGCTCAGTAGGGATTATGTCTCCCAGACCCACCCCAACTCATCAAATAGTGTAGGCATGTGCTCGTGTAACGCTACACATACATATACATCACCAACTCAATCATGTACACACATTTAAATCAAAGAAAACCTCCCAGGTATTCCCAAACATCAGGCACACAGTACTGCCCCTCGGGCACAGCAGTGCCTCTCAAGCACAGTATTACCTCTCAGGCACAATAGCCTATCAAGCTCTGAACAAATCTCACCTCCCAAGTCCTCGACAGTAGCCTCCCATGCTTAATAAGGTAGCCTCGCAGGCCTACATGACCACTAGAGTTCACAACTCTATCTTTATGCCTTGCCCAAGGAAGAGACTTGTTGTAGGAGTTGTTTTCTTGAAATCAAAAGTCCCGGCATTAGCTCCCCATATCATAACTAAGATAATCTGATTTTTTTTTTTGAGATTTTTCTGAAGGGTCTCACCCCACTTTCTAAAAGGTCACCACTACGAACTTTTGAATATTTCCGGGATTTTACACATTTTGAAGGAGTGGAAATTTGAAGGAGTGGGAATTTGATTTTCTAGTATTTTTGTTTGAATCCAAATGGGGGGTATTTCCTTATTTACATTCTAACTTAAGTATAATACTTAAATGTGGAGAGGCATAATGGATTACAATGTAAATGGTCTTTCGGAACGCTGCTGTCAGGCTCCTGGAACTGTTACTCAGCTTAAAAAGATTTTGGAAATTGCACTTAGTCGACGTCGACCACATCGACCACCTCACATCGACTATGTCAGCCACCGAGGTCGACCACATCGACCTACATCGACCACGTCGACCACCCAGGTCGACCACGTCGACTGCCCAGGTCGACCATGTCGACTGCCTAGGTCGACCCTGTCGTCTGTGCTCGCCCAGACGGACCTGCAATGCGTTGTTCGTCTGGAAACCCATCCGGTGACCTCAAAAACCCAATTTTAAGCATCAATTCAACCCTAAAATGAGTTCTTAACCCATCCTCGCCATATTAGGGTAGCAAAACGACCTTAATTCGCAAGTTCACAATCAAAATCGGATTTCCCCAAATTCTAGGGTTCATCACGAAATTTATCAAATCTCCAAAAATTTTCATGTTAAACATCAAATAACGAAGAGAAAAGTAAAGGAATCCCTACCTAGAATGATCCTTGATGATCGAACAAGCTTAAAACGCCTCAAATCAAAGCCTCCAAGCTTCTCTCTCTCTCTCTCTCTCTCTCTCTCTCTCTCTCTCTCTCTCTCTCTCTCTCTCTAAGCTCTCCAACGTATGAACCAAAGAAAACGTAACGTGGAAGCTTATCCTTTTCTCTTATTTATATTTCTGTATTTTCTTAAATTAATACATCCCAAAAATACTATTTGACCTCTCGGGGTCACGAACTTTAAATTGAGCCCAAGTACAGTCAAAACGCTTGAAATGACGAGTACATCACTATCCAGATATTTTTTAACCCAGTTGACTGCTCAAATGCAAGGTCAACCGACAAACCTCGAGAAAGTCAAACATCGGGCCACTCGGGGCCCCGACCAGGAATCGGGCTCACTCATAGTCAAAACTCTCTATTCGACGCGTACGTCGTTGTACTGCTAGTCACATCCCTCGATGTGTCTTCCCTCCCATGGCTATTTCCTGGAACCCCAAACACGGGTCATTACACAGACTTTGCAGGTGAAATTAATCGCCGAAGGAGCACCATTGGCTACATATTCACTGTTGGAACAACGGTTGTTAGTTGGATGTCCCAAATATAAAAGATTGTTGCATTATCCACTACAGAAGTCGAATATGTAGCAGTAACAGAAGCCAGTAAAGAATTAATATGGCTTCAAGGATTATTAACAGAGGTAGGATTTATCCAAGAAAAGAGTCTTTTACATAGTTATAGCCAAAGTGCGTAACATCTGGCAAAGAATTCCGCATTTCACTCTAGAACAAAACATATTGATCTTCAATATCACTTTATTAGAACTCTACTTGAAGATGAGATGGTAACACTGAAGAAGATTCAAGGAAGCAGGAACCCAACTGATATGTTAACAAAAGTGGTGACTATTGATAAACTGAAGTTGTGCTCAACTTCAGTTAGTCTACTTGAGTAACAAACTATAAAAGATTGCTGCATTGATCGAGATGTGAAGACAAATTAAAATCAGTCTTCAAGTGGGAGATTGTTGTCGCATGCTGTTAATAGAAAAGAAATAAAAAGAGATGGCTGAAATTAATGAATTGCAACTGACCCTCCAAATTTTTAAGAAAGAATTTGTGGAAGTAAGAGGATTTGATAGCTTATAAGAGGCATGATCATATGGATGTGGAATCATCCCAGCAAATTGATAGAGACCCAATTATGTGTGAAAATTCCTAAGAGAAAAATTGAGAGTTTGCGAGAATTCGGTGTGAGAATTCTTGGAAGTGAGTTATAAGCTTTGTAAATTTTCTCTCTAGTAAAAAGATCTGCAGTAACCCAGAGACGTAGGCATAAATTGGCCAAACTCCGTTATCAATTTTGCGTGTCATTTTTCTTTACATTTCTTATACTTGTAAAATCTGTCAATAAGAAAATTTTGCGTAATTTCTTAACAATAATATATTTTAACTCAAACACTAAATGGCTTCAAAGTCTAGACTCATGCCTACTTTCATAACATATGAATCTTTGATTGTTAATTCCTAAAAACTAATTTCATAGGAATGAAGTAAACAAGCACCCCACTCCTTTTGAGCCCCTTTAGATTGCTGATGCTATTTTTGATCAAAGGTTAAAATAAACTTTTTGGATGTACCCATAAGAGCATCAGGTGCAGCCTCTTCAAATTTTTAGCTAAATTTGTCGACATGGAGCAATATGAGCCACAAATTATACTCGATGTTTGGGTTAAATTTAAATAGCCGTTGCTTCGATGTTTGGGTTTTCATAAAGTTTGTATTGAAAACACAGATCTCGAGTATAATTTGTGGCTCATATTGCTCCATGTCGATAAATTTAGCTAAAAATTTGAAGAAACTACACTTGATGCTCTTATAGATTTTTTTTACCGCAACATGTTAATTGAAAATTAAGTAATAGTAGGCAGCAGTAATACTAGAAATATTACAGAGTCGATTTTTTTTTCAAAAAGTTCTTTTGTTTTTCAATCTCTTCTGTAAAATTATTTTACAAATACAGTAATAAAAAAATATTTTCAAATAAATTAAAAAAACAAATGGAGGCAAGACTTTTCAATATGACACTTGAACATCCTTCTTCATGAGAGAGGTAATGGAGGACAAAGTTTGATAGCTTCACACATATTTAGAGAGATGCTTTAAAATTGATTCCAGGCATTATTAAAATACGGGATGCAATTCATATGTTACATCTAATATAAGCCAGTAGTAGTATCGAATAATCTTTTTTGTCATCCATATATAAAATGGGATATTTTACTCCTCACACATTTAATATTGCAAAAGGTGACAAAAGATATTATATAGAAAAAAATAGGCGAACACTCTTGGTAATGCAGCGGTGGATTAATAATTCTCGAGGGAACAATAATCCAAAATTTTCAAACGTTGTTACATTGACCGCGTGCCATGCTCCACTGCCTCATTTGACTTCCATATCGAAGCCCAACACAATAACACCACCACCTCTCCTCGGCTGCACACACCAAAATCCCATTCCCTTATCGCCGCCATCAACAAAAGCAGAGCGCACAACATATATATCCCCAGCCCCCCACCCCCAAAAAAAAAAAACAGAAACAGAGCACACCGTACGTTGATTTGCTTGCTAGCTAGCAGAGTACGAGGATGGCGACGAAATTTCAGAAATACTTGGCTAAATTCAGAAAACCCAGCACCCAAAACAACTCCCAAAGCCCATCAAGACCGTTCTCTACCTGCCGGATTCTTCCCCGCTGCGGAAACCCCAGAACGCCATCATTTTCCCTCGAGCCCGGCGGATACGTCGAATACGGCGGCGACGACGTTGTGACTGCCACCGACCGCACCAATGGTTTGGTGTTCGACAGCTTCAACTCTCTGTTTGAACAGAACATCGACAGCAGCGAAAGAGATGAAGAACGTAGACCCGGAGGCTCGATTGAGTCGCCTCGTCAGTTAGTCGAATCGTCGCCAAAGAGCAAGGCATGTGCTCATCCTGATCGGGCGGTTGCATCCACAGTTGAGCAATGCTTGTTGGAAGATCTCGAATCGATTTATTATGGAGACATCGAAAATGGGGAAAAAGAGCGAGTGGAAGACTGCGCTGTCGATTTGAATAAATCGTGGCGTAAATCTTCCGATTCGGCCGAGAATAACAAGGTTCGCCCCCACTCCGGCCGGATAAAAGTCTCCGACATCGAACGGCTTGTGTCGGACAGTCTCAAGATCGATAAGAACAGCGACATGGATGAGAAACAGAGGAGTCGAATCTCCTTTGAATGGTCCCATCAATTGCACGACTCAGACCCGGAAATCAACCTCTGCCACTCCGATCGCTTCTTCGTCGCTACCGACCGGTCTAGCTCGCTTCTGGAGGAGGCCTGGATGAGCTTGACAGCTTCTGAGGATGCCGCATCGAATGCAAGCACCGTCACAGTGATGACCGACTCGCCGGCTATTGTTCCCGGCTACCACCATAACGACCACCACCCTGAGCTCCCGGCCGATTCTGTCGCCGTCATGACCAGGTCGATGAATCCGTACGATGATTTCAATCGATCAATGAAGGAGATGGTTCAGGCGCGGTTGCAGCAGGGAGGAGAGACAGATTGGGAGTTCATGGAGGAACTGTTGTTCTGCTACTTAAATTTGAACGAAAAAGCGTTGCACCAGTATATTCTAAAAGCCTTTGTGGACTTGGTCTCGGCTTCATCGACGGCGAAGCTCCGGCGGAGGTCCGGCGAGCTCAGGCAGTGTTCTTGTTGCATAACAAAAGATATGAGAAAAACAGAGATTTAGCAGGGGATTTTCTTTCAATTTTTTAATTTTCATTTTATTAGGCGGATAAAGTAATGTGATGGAAATTTGAATTTTTCCTGCCTGCTTGCTTGTTCACTTATTCCATTTTAATGAGACATTAAATTGCAACCATATCATAATATTATGTGTACCAAGTTGGGTTTGAATTTTATTAGGCTTAGTGATTGCCTGACAGATATGAATAGATCCATCTCACCTAAATAAGTGAAAAAAAAAAAAGAAATCGTAGCATTTTCCTTTTTTCTTCAGTCTTGTGTATATTTATATGTTTTTTAAATTACGGCTTAATTGCCTATAGAGACCATAGATATCTCATTAGCCGCTGGGTAAATCATGAGCTTAATCTATATACGTTTTATATTGACTTATTACAACTTGCCCTTTTAAATTATAATCTAAACTCATTTCATTAAATCCTGACTCGTCTAACACTACTGGTAAAACTTTAGATTTGTTTATTTACATGTTTTTAAAATAGGATTTGATTTTTTAAAATAGAATTCTAAAAAGTATTTGATACCTATTTTCTAAATAAATTATTATTTCATTCAAATTTTAATTTAAATGAAGTATTTTTTAAAAATATTTTTTATTTTTATTTTTCAAGTTTTTATGTGATATTTAATTTATTATTTATATTTTATTTTATTTTTTCTACTTTGATACATTTATAGGATCAATTTTTTTAGAATTACTATCAAATAAATTTTATTTTTAAAATTTAAAATTCAAACTATAACTTAAATAAAAATTTAAATTAAAAACGTTTTTAAAAAAACATACACCAAACACACTCTTACTATCACCAATCAATTCAAATTTTATGACGTTCATTTTTACCATGTTGTCAACTAAAAGTAAAATAAAGATAGCCCGATGCAAGTTTCACTTACAAATTTAAAAATAGATAATAAATAAATATTTTGTCAACTAAAGTATAGAAAAAAAACTATTATTCATGCCTAGTAGTCCACTTTTGTTTGTATTATAAGGAAGTGGGAAATGGTATCATATATTCCTATGAAACAATTCTTCAAACCTGCCACATTTGACTTTATATATATATATCATTAGATTATTGAATGAAAAATTAAATAGATTAATACTATTGGATCAAACCTAATTTTTGAATGATGTGGATGAAATCTTATGTAATTTGATTTGAGATCTTTCAATATCTATCTCTAACTTGGTTGCAGAAGATAAGCTTCAACCGAATCTTCACTCGTGAGCGTTAAGATAAGGATATGATAATAATCCTGATCTGGATCAACGAGAATATTGATAATCGACTTGATAAATAACCAAGTCATCAGAAGATACGGAGTAAAGAATATTAGTGTAGATGAAGGACTAGAGATATGGACTTAAAGATCTAAGTCTTCCACTCGTGCGAAGTAAGGAAGCATTGATGCAGAATAAGGACCCAAGTTTTTTATTCGCACAAAGTAAGAAAGAAAAGATGCGGAGTAAGCATCCGAGCTTTAAACTTACACAGAGTAAGGAAGTGTTGATACTGAATAAAGCTCTCGAGCATTCAAGTAACACGGAGTAAGGAATTCGAGCACTTCACTAATTCGGAGTAAGGAACCTTGCCATGGAATAAGGATCTGAGCACTAAATTGATACGGAGTAAGCAACTATTAACACGAAGTAAGGAATCCGAGCTCTTCATTAACACAGAGTAAGGAACCTTGCGATGTAATAAGATTATGTTGCTCCGTTTACTCGCTATATCAGTTTGGCGCATTCAAAAGCATTTAAGCTCGCTGTGTCTCGATGTAAGATGGATCCGTTAAAGACATTTATATCATCTTACATGTAGATCACTCGAATGTGTGGACACGATCTCTAATGCAATTGAAATTAAGCAAAGCAATTCAATACGCTCATACTTCCAATATCTCGAGCTCCACATCCGTAACAATTAAAGCAGAGGTATTTTTCGAAAAGATCATCAATGCAGCTCAACGATCGGAAAATTCCATTCCAAAAATGTCTCAGGGATTGCCTATAAATGTAAGTCTTGTATATTTGTATAGGTGTGCTTTTTAGGTGTATTTGTGCTTGTACTTAGAAATTGTAATACTTGAAGTGTGCGTAATTATTAAGATTCAGAGTGTTACTGTAAGCTAGAGAGAGATATCCTTCAGTAGATATAAAACCTATGCAAACAGCTTAATCTGCTATTCATTTTGTTGTATTTATCTTTTGATAATAATATAAAATACTTTCACTATCTGATTTTCTTCCGCATTGATCCATTCACTCAATCAGAAATAGTGTTGGGGCAGAGAGAAGAAACAGTTTTAAAAGAGCTTATTCACCCCCCTCTAGGTTCTCCGAGACCAACAAATATATTTTTATAAAAATGCATACTATAACTAATAGTTGTGTCTTTTGGAGTATTGCGTATTAAAAAAACACATTATTATTAATAGTAGTGTTATTTAGGATGAAAAGTTATTAATGATAACTCTTAAGCACATCAATACCAAGAAGTGTGTTCTTCTAGCTGAAAAGCTTTCATGACAACTCTTAAGTCCATTGTTGAGGGTCATTATATCATTCATTAAATCAATCAATCTTTCCTTTCTCCTATTAGTAATATTTGCACATACAAAGAGAGAAATATTGTCTGCTGGTTCGCTGTAATTATAAATTATAGTGCTTGCTTTTATAGTTAAAGAATCAAATTATCTTGAAAGGCAACTGACGTTTATAACCTTAAGCACTAGATTTGAATCAACTTTTCATTTAATTTAATTATGAAATTTACTTGTAAGTACTTAATTTTTTGTAATTTTATTTTGTGTTTTTCATATTTGAGCTCCTTTTCTTTGTGTTTAGTTTATAAATCAGCATAGACTTTTTCTATTATAACCAACATACATATATATATATATATATATATATATATATATATAGGAGCGGAACTAGGATTATGTTCTAGGGGAGCCAAGACAAATAGACTGAGATAGAATTTAAATTTGGAAGAAAATTAAAATTTAATTATGTCAAAGAAAATGGAATTAAGACTCATCCAACTTATTTATTTCTCCAGGATGACTCATCCCACCTGTTTAATTTACCCCAAACCAATCCATTGATAAATTCTTCTGTTTCTCTGCCCAAGCAAGGTGTGGTGATACATTCTAATTCAGCAACTACCCATCTCGAGCCTCTTCTCAAGTCTCACCCACATAAATTTAGAATTTGTTCTTTTGAAGAATGCATCAATCGTCGATGGGTTTCTCATCTATAAATAAAATAAAAATATTTTGTTAAATTAATAAGATAAAATAAGAAAATTATTAGATAAATAAGTTACAGTAATTATCCATGAAGATATGTCTAACTATCATAAATTAATGACTTAATGAATAACCTCCAGTTAAGCAAATTCCTACTAAAAAATGTTAAATTCTAAACACAACACTAACTAGATGAATCTTACTCAGCTAGACAACTTATGTCATGTGTCTTCTAAACTTCACTATTTTATGGAAACAAAATAGTTTTGTCAAATCCTATAATGATTCAAACCACACTAATAATAAAAATCACCTTTCTCCTTTTTTATCATGATACGTCAGCCTTCAAAAAACAAAATTTGAGAAAATTTTTTTACAGGATATTCATATTCTTTACCAGAGAAAATTATATGTATAATTAATGCAAACCATTTAGGAAACTAAACTAGAAATTTAGAGAATCAAAATTTAGGGATTTAAGGATTGAAATTTGAGATGCACAAATTAGTCAAATTAGGGTTGAAAATTTTGGAATTTTGCTTACCTAGACTGAGAGAGGCGAGAGAAGTCTCTGACTTTGAATTCAGGAGACCGTCTGAGTCAGCCAAGAAGAATCCGACTGAAGTCGAAGAGATACGAGAATAGCCTAAGTGAACTTAACCTAAACGAAGGAATAGCCGAAATAGGAAAAGTCGAAGTCGAAGTCGAAGAGATACAGGAGGGAGGGGGGCAGACTAAAATTAAGCTCTACTTTACTTATTTGCTTTAAAATATATAAGTTATATGATGGCAGGGAGGAGTCAAACTAAAATTATGACAGCTATAATTATATACATTTATATATATTAAAGAAAATTTTAAAAAAGTGACTCCCCCCCCCCCCACACACACACACACACACACAAAAAAAAGTCTCATTTCACCCCTGTATATATATAAGCTCATTAAATAAACACTTCATCTAAAAAAATTGGGTATTCTAATTTTATAATGCCAATACACTACTACATTTAAAAGACTACGAGAGAGTATGATAAAAGGGCTGAAAAAGTAATGGAGTTTTTAGTTTATTTGTTAATTAAAGATAGGGATTCCATCTCGTCTTTAATGGAAAGGAATTTTTTTTAATTATTCGATGTACATGGTAGTGGTGAATAAATTATGCCTTATCTTGGGTTAAATCCTCGTCTCGCAGGTATTCGATCCTTATCACCACTCTATTGACAAAAGGTCGACTAGTGGGCTAGATGTATATTGTTGATTTCAGTTACATAATTAATATACATACTTAAAACTAGCACATAAATAATAATTGTTGTTCCCATAATATTTTGGGTTGTAATTGTTGTCAATAGTCCGTATTTGACAAATATGGCAGAATGTGTACCTATACTTGATTGGACAACTTAATAGAGAGTGAGCTCGTAGAGGGAATCTGATTATGTACTGTGTTCATCAATATTATCTGCCCATGTATCCTTCCTGATTCGAAGATTAGCAAGTTCAAAGATCAAATTTTGACTCGAAACTCCTCTTAATCAAAGGGCCGAAGACTTGAAGATTCACAAACTCAGAGTATTGAAGCTTCAATAACCAGAAGGTTGAAGAGTTGTAAACTCGAAGAGTCAAAGATTCAATGACTCTAAGTGTCAAAGCTCAGCAAAGTCGAAGTTCTAATAGTCGTTGGGTCCATTCATCTTCTTTCTCATATCGCACTAACCCTTAATAGCTTCCACGTGTTTATTATGACTGAAACGACATCTTGATGCACTTTTTGACATTTGACCTAACTGAGGCGCACATACGTGTTTAACCCTAGTTAGTGGATTTGCTTAACATATTTGAGGAAGAAATATACCTCACTTTTGACAAGCGTCATATGCATAGAATCTAAAAAGATAGAAAGATGTGCAATAAAAAGAGTTTGAATATTTGAGAGAAAATGTTTCGAAGTAAGATTTACAATGAGTTCATCAAGCTTCATTTGTCTACAATCAACGAACAAATATTGATTTGTCAAAAGAGTAGTTGAAGGTGAAAGTGGTATAAACAGTTGAATACGTAGGAGTAGGTTGTCCTAGACAAAACATCACAGTGAGTGTGTTTTAGAGTAATACTGCTTTTATAATTGTATATAAAAGAAAGAAAAGTTTATCTTGTTGTAATAAGGGTAAGCCCCTACTGTACTAAAATAATAGTGGATTGGGCTCGGTGGATGAACATCATCATCACAACCGTGGAGTAGATTACATTGATTGAATCATATATATTATGTATCTTTATTTTTTATTCTCTTACATACCTGCTACTAATGTGATTCAACACAAGGCACTAAGATATCACCTTACAAACAAACATATATAATGTTAATCTCTCAAGAAAATTATATACTCTTTGTTGAGAGTTAAAACAAAAAAAATAATTTTAGTATATAGATTTACCTCGTCTCTATACATAATCCGAAAACTTGTTAATAACTTTGTTGGAATATTGAGAATATCAATAATAATAACCATTATATATGTGTGTTTGTTTATTTAAACAATAGCAATTGCAAAGTATATATTTTTATATTTTAATAAAAAAACATTTAAATATAGTAATAATATTGTAATATAAAATATAAGTATATGTCTATTAAATTGAGCTTTAACCACTTCAATTATATAAGAATTTTGTTTAAATAAATTTTATATATACTAAAAATATTAATCAATCATTTAAAGTTATAAATATTTTTTTAAAATAGTGAAAAATTGAAATAGTTTATATGTAAATCAAAATTATATATATGATTGTTTTAATTACATTAAAGAAAGAAAATAAGTTATTAAAACACGACTATTATATTATTTATAATATACCTAATATGATAATTATTCAATCAAATAATATTTGATTATATTTTTTAGGCTTAAATAAACCTATTAGTAAATTCAAAACAATTTTGAATTTAATTAACGTCTATTTATAAATTATTTAATTCATAATCTGAGTCATGTATTGTGAGAGTGAGTTTTGAATTTTGATAGTAGGTATTTCATATTTGGGTTAAAAGTAATAAATTATATAAATGATGAATTTATTTAGTAGCATTTTATGGGCATTTCTCATTTGGTCCTATTGTCATTCCTAGAAATGAATCATTTCTTATTTGCAAACTATTTATCTAATTTCATGAGGACCTAGATGGGGAGAAAAAAACATAAATTGTGTTGGCAATGATAATCAATGATAAACTTTTGCATAACTAGCCACGAACAAAATCATTAAAATACCATTTATGCACTATTTTAAGCTACTTCATACCAACGAATTTGAAATTGTTAGAGTTCAGAACATTCCTAGTCAATCGGTTTTTTGTTTTGTGTAATGAGACGTAGTAACTAACCAGTTCTGATGTACACTGCAAGTGATTTTCAAATAGCTAGAATTGTTTATATATTCATTATGGGTCATTCAATTGAAATTGAAGCATTGGGGCACAAATTACGGAGGTGATTAATTAAATTATTTAACACATTGGTCCAAAGACTAATAAAACTAGACCTTGTAGATTTAGATGATTAGGACTTGTAGGGCGGTAATTAATAGTAGGTTTTTTTTTCTCAGCCCAATGATTGATATTTAAATGTCCGTTTTAAGCAATTTTTAGTGTTTTTATTATTATTTTGTTTTTGACTTTTGACAGAGAGCAGACGCATTATAAGCTATGGGGATTGTTTTGTTTTCGGTCCCAAGCTACTGGTGACATTTTGACGTAGTTGCGCCCGTATGCATGAATGGAGGAAATTAAGATAGCAAATTTTATTTGCTGTAAGTTGTGCGTTAGTCTATTGTCCTTAGATTGTTATATAAAAATAAAAGTAATGTTATGTATTATCGGAGTTAGATAATATGTATATAATTATGATGATGTGTTAACATATCAAATTATTGGAGAGAAAAAGAATAAAATTCAAATAAATTACGTCTGTTCCTATCGGTCGCAGTTTAACAAATATAACGTGAACTAGTTACCGTATATTATTTATCATAGAAACATTAATACTAGGGATGATAATTTGCCTTATACCCATGCCCGCAGGTATTTTCCGCACTGACTTGCTTACATTTTGACTAGTCAACACTCTGGCCTGCTTTGCCCCGCCCTGCCTGTGCGCATATGAAAAAACAATTCAGGTAAAATGCTGCCAGAGATATTCAAACCCAAGACCTATTCTCTACCCAATGTATCTATCAAACGATTAGGCTAAATTATTTTTATTATATATGCTTATATAAATAATATATGTATTATAATAATAATAATAATATTATTATTATTATTATTAATGATAAAAATAATAGTAATTATAAAGTATATATATTTATATTATAATAAAAAGTAAATGTACTATTATTATTTTGATATAAAATATAAAATAATTATATTTAAATTTAGTTTTAAATTCATTAATAGGTTGATTTAGGATTAGGTTATTCAATCAAATATTATTTGATTGAAAGTGCATTAATATTTAAACTAATAATATCATTTACATGGTTTACTACTTCTAATTTAAATATGAAATGCATATTATCAAATGTCAAAAAACTCAAAACTCACTTTCATTGCATGACTCATATTACGCATGAAATAATTTATAGGTACTCATATTAATTTGATTTAAATTTAATTTTGAATTTATTAGTAGTGTTGGTCCTAGGAAGCCTAGAGGGGGGTGAATATGTTCTTTTAAAACTCTTTTCTTACTCTTTTGTCACAACACTAATTTAGACTGAAAGGTTAAAATAATGTGGAAGTAATTTGTAGTATTATCAAAAGATAATTACAACAAATTATATAGTAGATAAATCTGTTTGCACTAGCTTTAATCTACTGGAAGAATATCTCTTTTACAGTAGCACTCTTTTACAATTACGCACATACTAGCCAAAATATATTTTCACGCACACGTACAAGTAAATATTACAAGTATGTTTATAGACATCCTAAGACGACATTCTTGGAACAGAACATCTTGGCTGCTGATTTTCATTAATGATCTTCTCGAAAAGGCCCTTAGTATTAATGCCGCGGATGTGGAGTTCAAGATATTGGAAGTATAAATGAATTAACTTTGTTTCGTAAAATTCCAAGTGCATTGAGGTTCGCTCCATGTATCAGTGTGATCCACGTGTAAGATGCCTTAAATGTCTTCAACGGATCTTCTTACATCGGGACATAGCGAGCTGATGAGTTTGAATGCGCTGAGATGATAATGATAGTTGTTGGAGCAATATCGTCTTACCCCGTTGCAAGGTTCCTTACTCCGTCTCAAGAGAGTGTTCGGATCCTTACTCCGTGTCAACTAATTACTCGGGTCCTTATTCCGTCGCAAGGTTTCTTACCCCGCATTAGTGAAGTACTTGTGTTGGATATATAGGATTTGATGAAGCTGCCAAAATACAGTCTAAGTCTGGAGACTCGAAGACCCGAAAGTCGTAGGGTCGAAGAGTCGAAGTTCGTAGAAGTAGAACTGTCACAGGACATATTGACGAGAGGCTCATAGACTCATAGGGTCTAGAGACTTGAAGCAAATTTGTGACAGAACACATTGTGACTCATAGATCCAAGGTTGAAGGTCGTAGGGTCGAAATGCGGAAAAGAGAGCGTTACTGCAAGGAATGATAAATTTGTAGACTTATAGAGTCAAAGAATTCTAAAGAATAGTAACCAACTTTAAATGACTTGAAGACTCGAAGCCCGTAGAACTATAGAGTTCCTAAAAGCGCTTAAAGTTAATTAACAGAACTTAAAGTACCGCCAAACTCGTAGACTCAAGGGTTGTAAAGTCGAGGCCTTAAAACACTGTTAAGAAGCAAACTGAAGACTCGCAGACTCGCAGGTCAAAGGCCGAAGAGTCGATGCAATAAATACTAGCAAACAAAATGTAACTGTAGCTCAAAGACTCATAGAGTCGTAAACTCAAGGGTCGTAGAAACAAATACAGTTAATCCTAAGAAATTGTCAGATGTCACAGACACAACGATCTTGAAGGCTGAGAGATATAGCTGAAGGGTCGAAGCCGTAGAGTCAAAGACTCGAAGAATATGGAGACTTAGTTTGTGAGCAACTACAAAAGACTAAGGAAGACATGCAAAGTCTTAGACTCGTAGAGTCGAAGATCTTCAGGGTCGAAGACTCGTAGAGTCAATGATCCTATGTTCACTCTAACCTATTGATGGTCAAAGAGCCCCTTAGTCAAGTAAAGTAAACTAAGAGACCCGAAGGTTGTAGACTTGCAGAGTTAGGGTCGTAGACTCGCAACTATAACAGCGGGTAGATTAAGTGCACTACGAAGAAGTCACTCTAAGAGTCATTAGCAGAGTTGCAGACTTACAGTTAATAGAGTGACACAATAGACCTAATCTAACCTGAACTCTAGCCTTGAATACTCGAATATATGTGAGTCGTTGACTCGCAGAAATTAACACTGTAAAGCCTGAAGCAAAATTCCACAACTTCTATGGGCTCTACCCAAAATCCTCGAGTCACCAAACCTACGAGGCACCCACCTTCAAGGTAAACTTGCAACCCTAAGTATCCTAACTTAACGATGTCGTCAGCTAGGGTTTGTCCAGTAAGCCTGCGCCGTTCCGAGTAGTTGAGCGCATTTAATGTCGCATTAATTACTGCCAACCACCACAACAGATGAATGGTCAAGATCAACTACGGCATGCAAATACGTAGTATGGGCAACAGATCTGTAGATCAGAGCAGATCAACCCATCCCCTAAAATCCCGCACTCTAAGCATCGGGATTCAACCTGTCAGGATGAACACATGGCGCACATGCACTTTATCCTTAAATAATTATCTCTCGCATGCAAAAAAAGTAAGAATAATGTCAACTCTCACAGAAAGCAAGGAACTAAGAATTGAATATACATTATTCTGTGTATGAAAAAGAAAAGAATCTTTTGCAGAATAGTAAGCAAGAGTTCCAACACTAGAGAGAGAGACTCTGAGAGAATTCTTCCAAGTGCTGTGTGCTGTGTTGAATTGAACAAGGACAATCCTTTGATTAATCACAAACTCTTGTTCATCAAAGATCCAGCATAACCGTCGAGTCCAATCTCTGTGTTGTTTTCCACAATCCAAACTATCATAGATCATTCCTTTCACATCTGAGATCTATTAAGCAAAGAGCATTTACTTACATTTCAAATTTGTCTGATAGTTCATTATATCTCTCATTATCACTCACAGTCCATATTGTCATCTTCTCCATTAATACTTCCATCATAGTTATCCATAGAAGAATCAAAAGTCAGCTAACAGTTTAGCTTTAGCGCACAAAGAAAGTCTATTCACCCCCCCTCTAGATTCATTTTGGGACCTACAATTGGTATTAGAGCAGTTCTACAACTCTGTAGAGATCCCTAGATGGCCGATACGGATTCCAGCAGTGCAGCTCCAGCTACCGAGCAAACTCCAGTTCCTATTGAGGAACAAGAAGTTGGTCGTGCTCCAGAAGAAGGACTGACTGACCAGGAGCAAGAAGAACCGAGCACCAGCAGCAACAAGAAAGAATAAGAAGACTTCTACGACGTCCTGCCTAGTTCATCCTCCCAAGTACCTATGTGCACACCAGCATGTTTCTCCAAATGGAAAGCGAGAATGAGAGCTCACCTAAACATGCTTGACACTTATCTATAAGAAATGATAAAGAACGGACCTTTCACCCCAAAGAGTATGCAGAGAGGTCGATTAATGACGAAAGACCCAGATAGTTGGTCTAAGGTGAAGCAGAGGAAAGTAAAACTCAGCTTCAAAGCAAAAGCCATACTTTTCTCTGCGCTCGATGACGACATGTTCACGGATGTGCAGGATCTGGAGACTGCGAAGGAGGTATGGGACAAGCTATGTCTCATTTATGAAGTAGATGAACAGATTTTGGACAACAAGATCTCCATGCTCAAGCAAGAGTATGAAGCCTTCAGATGTGAACCAAAGGAATCACTTGACAGCTTATACAAAAGGTTTACAGGTCTGATTCAACGGATGAAAACTTATCATGTTGAGATCTCTCAAAAGGACAAAAATGATAAATTTCTGAGATCTCTACCTTTGAGACTGCTGATAAAGACATCAGCCATCCGTCAGCTGATGGAATGGAAGACTTGTGCCTTGGAAGCACTATATGGGGACCTCAAGACGTTTGAAATGCAAAAGGAAGAGCTTGAGGCATTTGAGAACCCTTCCAAGAAAAAGGAGAAGTCTGTTGCCTTCAAGGATGCTGAACCAAGGGAACCATCTTCAGAAGAAGAAGAAGATGAAGCTGAAGAGCTTGACTCAGATAGCACCTCAAATGAAGAGGTCGCGTTTCTGATCAAGAAACTGCTGAAGAAAAGGGGGAACTAAAGGAGGAAAGCAAGGCAGTCATCCTCATCCTTCTTTAAAGGAAAGAACAAGGAGAAGTTGCATTGTTATCACTGCAACAGGTCCGGCCACTTTGTTGCCGACTGTTACAAGCTGAAGAGGGAGAGCAAGAACAAAGGCTCCTCAAGCAGAAAGAATGACAAGAGGAAGAAGGCTCTTGTCACCAACAAGTTCAACAGTGAAACTGAGATGGAAGAAGAATATTCAGATGAAGAGAAGAAGGAAAAATGTCTCATCTGCTTCATGGCTTACCACTCACCTCCCTCAAGGTAAGAACTTACGAACAACTCTACATTGAATATGAAGATACCTATAAAGCTCTCAAAGAAATAGGGGAACAATTTCTCCCTATGAAAGCTGACAAAGAAAGATATTATTCTAAACTGGAAAGGTTTTCATGTGAATATAGAGACTCTATAGATGACTATGAAAGAACAGAGAGAAGAATTAGAGCTAAATTGAGTGAAATGAGAAGCACACACGATGATCTTTTGGACAAAGCTGGACAATTGAAAATGGCTAATAAAGACATCGACAAGCTAGAAAAGGAACTAAGGAAACTAAAGCTGAACTGGAGAAAGAAAGACAAATCAGTAAAAAGTGGCAAGATTCTGCTGAGATTGTAGCCCACTTTAGGACCACTCCAGATGTTAAAGGTCTAGCCTAAGGTCTAGGTTTCTCTGAAGACCAAATAGCCAAGGCTTAGACTTACCCTATGCAGACCAAGTGTCTTGCTGACTTTGTTCTTGCTGGTCGTGTGCTCCTTGATGTGGAAAGGAGGTACCTATGGCTATTACTAGTTCACCCAAACTAGTAGCACCCGTGCTCAAAGATCAAGGTACTGTTGCATCTCAGGACAGTGATGTAGCAGTTGAGAAAGTAGAACTGAATGCTGAACTTGTAATCAACCTATCCTCTACATCCCAATACAAGGGTAAGGGTGTAGTAATTCCGGAGACAAACCCAAGTAGACATACTACTACGTTTGAGACTGGTTTATCCAGCAAGGCTGTTTCCTCCTAGCCTGAGTTTGTCCCTGGTGGTAGGGTTAAGAACGGTCTAAGATATGTGAGAAAACCTAGGAAACCTCTTAACACTCCAGCAAAACCCTTGGGATAGAGTGTCCAACCCAAACCTGTCAAATGGCCCATCTGTTGTGAAGTTAGACACCTTTCCTATCAGTGCAGATTCGACCCTGAGTATCTTAAGAATGAGATTGCCACAGAAATCAGGGTAATCCTTAAGCAATTAAACATGTCTGATAATCTGCACTATCATAACTCTGATAGGAAGAAGAAGAAAACCAGGCACACACAGGTTACCTCACCAAAGAACACAAAGAATAAACCTGTGAAGCTAACTATCAACACTGTGCCTAACTAAGCTGCCAAAGGTAACAATAAGGAAGGAAAACTTGCTGAGAGCCCAAAGGACAACCTTGCTAATAAATCTAATGCTGGATCACCTAAATTAGCATGGAAAATTAAATCTACTCCTACTTATTGGAAACCTAAATTGTCAACTGCAGCTTTCACTTACCCAAAGCCCAATCAATATTGGGCCCCCAAGACTTAGTTACTTGTTGTGCAGGAACAGGTACCTGAAGTTGAAAGCAGCCACAGGAAACAAAAGATTAATTCCAGCCAGTGGTATCTTGACAGTGCTTGTTCTGTACACATGACAGATGATGCCTCTTTGTTGAGTGAAGTCAGAGAGGTTGCCACTTCATCTGTCACATTCGGGGATAACAAGAAGTGTAAGATTGTTGGTAAAGGTACTATCTCTAATGGTTTTGTTTTCATTCAGAATGTGTCTGTTGTTCAAGGTCTTAAACATAACCTGTTGAGCATAAGTCAATTGTGTGACAAAGGTTATGAAGTTTTGTTCACCAAGCACACCTGCACAGTTATGGATTGAGTCTCCGAAGAGGTAAAGCTGAGTGGATAATAACAAGGCAATGTCTATAAATTGGTCTTTGGTAATACTCATTCTACTGAACCAATTTATTTTCTGTCCAAAGCTTGACCTGATATTAGTTGGTTGTGGCACAAGAGATTTGGCCATTTAAACTTTAAGACTATGTCTAAACTGGCTTTTCTTGATTTAGTTAAGGGCTTACCCAAGCATGTTTATGAGAAAAAACACCCTTGTAGGGATTATCAGTTGGGTAAGCAAGTGAAACATTCTTTTAAGAGTGTGGATAAAACCTCAATCACACAACCTATCGAACTTCTGCACATGGACCAATGTGGACCAATCAATGTGTCCTCACTATTTGGTGCACGATACTACTTTGCAATAGTAGATGACTATACCAGATACACATGGGTTATGTTTCTCAAAATAAAAACTGAAACATTTGAAAATCTTGTTGAACTTTTCAATTGGGTCACTAATGTTAAGAGTCTGTCTATTAAATGCATATGAAGCAATCATGGCAAGGAATTTGAATTTTCTGATATGTTAGAGTTTTATACTGAACATGGTATCCAGCTGTTGGATCAAACCCAGAATTTGGATAATGCTGATAATGCCTTATATAATTTGATCTGAGATCTTTTGTGTTTATTTGATCATTGCAGAAGATATGTTACTAATCCAGAGATGCACTCGTGAGAGCAAAGCTAAGGACAGGATACATAATCCTGATCCGGACAAGAGTGAGTGTCGTCAAACACTTGGTAAATAACCAAGTCACAAATACATACGGAATAAGGAACATTCGTACGGACTAAGAACTTAAAGGATAAGTGCGGAGTAAGGAAACCAGATGCGGAGTAAGGAATCCGGATATCTTACTCGCCCGGAGTAAGGAGCTTACATACGGAGTAAGGAACTTACATGCGGAGTAAGAAAGCGCTGACACGGAATAAGTCATCAGACTTTTCAAGACTCGCCCGGAGTAAGGAACTTACATACGGAGTAAGGAACTTACATGCGGAGTAAGAAAGCGCTGACACGGAATAAGTCATCAGACTTTTCAAGACTCGCCCGGAGTAAGGAACTTACATACGGAGTAAGGAACTTACATACGGAGTAAGGAACTTACATGCGGAGTAAGGAAGTCCCGACACGGACTAAGGATTCCAAGTCTTAAATAGATACGGAGTAAGCAACCACGACACGGAGTAAGGTTCCGAGCTTCATTAGCTACGGAGTAAGGAAAATTACACCGGACCAAGAAGATACTGCTTCAACTCAACCGCATTTAAAGTTATCAGCTCGTGGCGTCCCGATGTAAGACGAATTTATTGAGAACCTGAAGAATCTTACATGTGGATCATCCGGATATGTGGACACAACCTTAATTGTAATTGGGAACTCACAAACGCACTTATACTCTTCGAACCCAAGATCTTGAGCTCCACAAATCGCAGCAGTCAAGGCAGAGAGATTACCGAGGGATAGTTAGTGCTGAACGCATTCCGGAACTACAAGTTCCAAGGTTGTCTCTTAGGAATGTTTTGTATAAATATTCATACTTGTACATTAAACAAATAGAGCAATAGCGAAAAAGCGAATGTGCGTTAGAAAAGAATAGACTAATTCTGTGTATGCACAAGAGTTTTCATCTTTGGAGATAGAAGTTGGCTAGTGTGTGAGTTCATTTGTAAGTAGAGTGTAAGAGAGTCTTGCTTCTATTTTGTTGTATTTATCTTGTGATAATAAAACAAAATAACTTCCACTATCTGGTTATCTTCCGCAGTAATTCTATCACTTAACTAGATAAGTGTTTGTGTCTTGAGAGAAAGAAAAGAGTTTGAGTAAGAGCCTATTCACCCCCCCTTTAGGCTCCAAGGGACCATCAAGTGATATCAGAGCGAGTTCTATTTTGTTCTAAGTAGAGATCCCACTCTTTCAATCTCAGAAATGGCCGAAGAAAGCAGTATGCTATTCAACACTCGCCTTAACTCCGGAGGTGCACAGGAGCCCATCCCGAATCGAAGCAGCAGTGAAAATGTCGACCCACCTCAACCTGCTGCCGCCGCCGCTTCTCAACCACGGAGTTCTGGCTTTACTTTAACGAAACCGCCCAAATTCACACCTGAGCTTTTCTCTCAGTGGAAAGCTCGCATGAAGATGTGTATGGTCTGCCATGATCATCTTATGTGGCCATGTCTTCATCAGGAGATTCCAATTCCAATGACTATCGGAGAACATGGAGTTAGGAGGCCAAAGACAGATCTTGAACTTACCAACGATGAAAGAGCCTGGCGGTGCGCTAGTGAAAAGGCTCGGCTTATGTTACATCGTCCTTGGATTCCGAGGCTTTCACGGACGTCCAGGGCTGCACGACAACAAAAGTCTGTTTGGGACAAACCGACAATCCTCTATGAGGGGAGTCGGTCCCAAATGCAGAATGTGATCTGCACTCTCGGACGTAACTTTGAGAGTTTTAATCATAAACCGGGCGAATCACTCGAAAGCATCTATCGGAGATTTGGCAAGCTCATTCTTGGCTGAAGATCGTCAATGAGCACTATTCTCAATCCCGGATCAATGACAAGTTCTTTCGCTCCTTGCCTGGATCGCTACTACTCCAAACAACTCCGGATGCAATTAGACAAAAAGCGCGGTATGTTCCCCTTGAAGAAACCGTATGGAGAGCTACGGACTCATGAAGTTAGGTTTAAGTACTCGACAGGGATGAGAAAATAGCTCGGAAAGAAAAGGGGTAGCTCTCAAAGCTATAGAATGTCTAAACATACCGAGGAATGATGATACGGACGTATCCGAGAATTTCGATTTCGACGAGGAGGAGGAGATAGCCCTTCTTGTCAAATCCTTTGAGCGATTCCTACGGAAAAGCAGAAAAGGGTTCAGAAGACGCTCATCATCGTCGTTCCAAAAGAAGGAGCGACCGGAGTCCAGTTCCCAGGAATGCTTCAACTGTGGGAAAACCAGTCACTGGGCCAAGGAATGCAGGTCCAAATCAAAAGTGGCCGAGAAAAGTGACAAGGTAACTCCTCGCCGCTCCACCTCAGACAACAGCAAGAGCAAGAGGAAGGCGCTCGTGACAAAATACATGAGTGGCTCGGAAGAAGAGGAGGAATCCTCGGATGATGAGCCGATCACTAAGCCGAACATCTGCCTCATGGCAAATACTGAGGTACCTTCTATCTCTGAGCTCCTGAGTAAATTAGAATCTCTTACAACTGCATGTGACCATGAAAAGAATGAGAGACTAATAATTACTCAAATGTACAAAGATATGGAAAGTCAGAATAAACGTCTTGAATTTACTATTAATAGACTCGAAAAGGACATCACTGACTTCAGAGGAAAAGAAGCTTGGTATCACAATCTAAGAGCTGAAAATCATTTGTTAAATACCAATCTCTCAGGCCTAAAAGTTATAGTAAAAAGACTCGAAAATGAACTGGAATAGGAAAAGGAAATAAATCGTAAGTGGCTAAAATCCGGGGAAATAGCCTCTACCTTTAGGACTGATCCTGACGACATCCGAGTCAAACCTGGCCTAGGTTCCGAACCATCAACTTCCATAGCTCAAGCTACTGAGTGTCCTTCGGATTTCACTCCTAAACTAACCAACTTATATCCTGTTAGTACATCTAAACCGTTGGATGGTTTCATTTCAGGTGGCACCATAGTTTATGACTGTGGAGTCGAGGTCATTCTCGCACTTCCCGAACCAGAAGCACCCGTAACTAAAGATGAAGGGGGGCCGCTGCAGTTAAAGCCAAAATTGTAGCACCCAAAAAGAAAGACAAGGGTAAGGCTGACGCATTTAGGGCCAAGAGCGCGTCACCCAAACGCAATGGATTAGGCCACAGGGAACAGAGTAGAAAGTCTGTAAAATCTAAGAGACCTGTATCCCCTGTTTGTACTTCACATTATAGTGTCTGTTCCATCTGTAGGGAAATGGGTCATTATCACTATGAATGTTGGAGTCTATCTGATAGCTGGCTTTGTAATCAATTTCAATCCAATAAAGATCATTTTTATAAAAGGGGTTCTTCGAGCAAAACAAAATCTAAATCAAAAAGGAGTGTCTCTCCAAAGAAAACCCAAATAAAAGAAGCAGTTGAAACTAACAAGTTAATGTCAACTTGGAAAGCTAAAAGTCCTAGCAAAATCAAATCCGTAAATGTTGACAATACTGCTGCTCTCTCTAACCGCTCGAAACAAGTTTGGGCACAAAAAGTGTAAACTATTGTCTTTTAGGAGCATCTCTGGAATGCATTGCCGGATCACTTGAAGTTAAAGATCAATAAAAGCAAGTGGATCCTTGATAGTGGATGCTCCGGACATATGACGGGTGATCAGACTCTGCTTGTAGAAGTTAATGATAAACAAGGTCCATCCATTTCATATGGCGACAACAGCAAAGGTAAGACTGTCGGGTATGGCACTTTAACTAACGGCTGTGTATCAATCACTAAAGTTGCACTAGTCGAAGGTTTAAAGCATAATTTGCTAAGTGTCAGTAATTTATGTGACAAAGGATTTCTTGTTTCCTTTTTGTCCAACACCCCGTACAAGAAGAGAAAACTTATCCTGGAGATGTTAAGTTATCCGGATCAAGAGATGGGGACATATACTCGGTGGTCTTAAGAAATAATTCTTCGACCCTGTATGCTTCCTCACGAAAGCATCGAGATGAAGATAGTTGGCTATGGCACAAGCGATGCGCACATTTAAACTTTAAGACTTTGTCTAAATTAGCGTCACTTGATCTTGTCACCTGGTCTACCCAAACTCAAGTTCTCCAGAGACTCTCTCTGTAGAGAATGCCAACTTGGCAAACAGACCAAACACGGCTTTAAGAGCAAATCGGTTAACTCAATAATCGCTCCTCTACAACTTCTTCATATAGACCTCCGTGGTCCTATATCGGTTCCATCACTAGCCTGGTGCGAGATATACCCTTGTGGTTATCGATGATTTCACCAGATACACATGGGTGATGTTCCTGAAATCAAAGGATCAAACTTTTGAGCATCTAGTAGATCTCTTCAACCGGATAAGCAACTCACAAGGACCGAGCATTAAATGCATCAGGAGTGATCATGGTCCAGAATTTGATTTTTCGAAATGAGATCATATTGTTCGAACAGGGCATACAAAGCATGACTTCTCTGCTCCCAGAACCCCACAATAAAATGGGGTAGCTGAGCGCAAGAATCGTACTTTAGTTGAAGCTGGTAGATCCATGTTAGCAGGGGCAACGCTTCCTCTCGCCCATGGGTGAAGGTGTGTCCACCGCCTGCTATGTTCGGAACGGAACTCTAATAAATAAATCTACCATGAAAACACCCTATGAGATGTGGAGAGGACGAAAACCTTCAATTTCACATTTCGGAGCTTTTGGGTGTACTTGCTTATATCTTGATAAATGGCAAAGAGACCCGGAACAAATTTGAACCAAAATCTGATGATGGGATTTTTGTCGGGTACTCACTGCATAGCAAGGCTTATCGGGTCTTCAATAGAAAACTTTTTAAAGTTGAAGAATCTATCCATGTGACTTTTGATGAAACTAATCTTGATTGGTCAAAAGTCGGTTCTTCAAATTCTGATATGCAGGTCATGGACAGCAACGTCGATTATTCGAAGTTTATAAATGTTCCTGTTACACATCCTGACCAACCACGTGGCATCAGCGAAACACAATGAAATTTTATGGATGATGCTACGGATGACTCTGACTCCGGACTACCATTTAGCTCCGGATATACTCCTACGGATACCCAAAATTCCGGAGCACCTTCAAGTCCGTCTGGACTAGTTAACACTGGAAGAAACAGTGTTGAAGAACCATCTAGTTCAACCATACCTCTCAATATGGAAACATCTAGTCCGGACGAAGCTCAACCAGCCGATACAATTGAACCACCCAATCTGGAAGAGCTTCAAATTGTTCAAGATTATCCAACACCTGCACAAAATTATAGATGGACTCGAAACCATCCCTCAGATCAAGTGATTGGTGATCCTACTGTTGGTGTAAGAACAAGAGCAGCCACCTCCAACATGAGTCTTTACTCGTGTTTTCTATCTCAAATAGAACCAAAGGTGGTAGATGAAGCTCTTCAAGATTCGAATTGGATAGAAGCCATGCAAGAAGAGCTGAATCAGTTTAAGAGAAATAATGTGTGGACCTTAGTACCAAGGCCTAAGTCTCAGCAAGTCATTGGCGTTAAATGGGTGTTCCGGAACAAGCTTGATACGGATGGAATAGTAATCCGAAACAAAGCCAGACTGGTAGCCAAAGGATATCGTCAAGAAGAAGGAATATATTATGATGAAACCTTTGCTCCGGTAGCAAGACTTGAGGCAATTCGAATGTTTCTGGCGTATGCTTCATATGAAAACTTCATAGTTTATCAAATGGACGTCAAGAGCACATTCCTGAATGGAGACCTTCAAGAGGAGGTATATGTTGAACAACCTCCCGGCTTCATTGAACCTAAGGCAGGACATCTTGTCTACAAACTTCAGAAAGCTCTATATGGTTTGAAGCAAGCTCCAAGAGCCTGGTACGACACACCGTCGAATTCCTACTTGCTCATAACTTCCAAAAAGGGAAGATAGACACCACCCTATTTCTACGAAAAGAGAAAGGACACACTCTGATCGTACAAATATACGTGGATGATATCATTTTTGGATCAACGAATCCGAAGCTTTGTGAAGAGTTTGCTAAGTTGATGACAGGCAAGTTTGAAATGAGCATGATGGGAGAACTGTCCTACTTCCTTGGAATAGAAGTTAAACAATTAAAGGAAGGAATCTTCATTAATCAGGCTAAGTACACTCGCGATCTTATTAAGAAGTTTGGTATGGAAGGTTCATCTCCCGTCAAAACTCCCATGCCTGTCGGTGCCAAGTTAGATCTGGATGTGGACGGCATATCGGTAAATGTGATCGACTACTGGAGGGATGATCGGATCCTTGCCGTATCTTACAACAAGTCGCCTGGACATTATGTTTGCAACTTGCATCCGTGCACGATACCAGGCGAATCCCAAGGAGTCACATATGCTTCATGTAAAACGGATATTAAGGTATCTTAAGGGAACGATGAATTTAGGACTCGGTACCCAAAGGAGTCCAACTTCACCTTATCCTGGATACTCGATGCCGACTTACTGGATGTCGCATCGACAGAAAAGCACAAGCGGTACGTGTCGGTTTCTAGGAAATAGATTGATCTCATGGTTCAGAAGAAGCGAATTCCGTATCAACCTTTACCACGAGGCGGAATATATAGCTCCGGAAGTTCTTTGCGCACGCCTACTTTGGATGCAAAGTCAACTTACTGACTACGGTTTCAACATGTCATCTATTCCTCTTTACTGTGATAACACTAGTGCAATTGCCATCAGCAACAATCCTGTCATGCATCCTAAGACGAAGCACATTAAGGTCAGGTATCACTTCATACGCGATCATGTTCTCAAAAAGCATATTTCACTGGAACATGTTGCTACTGAAGATCAATTAGCAGACATACTTACAAAGCCCCTACCTGATGCGAGGTTCTCTGAACTACTCTTCCGATTAGGTATGCTTGACTTCTCTGCATAGCTTCACATTTGCATTACCCGATAGTATATTTACTCTCAGAACATGCATTGTACGTTCGAAAGTAGTAGAGACTTCGATTCGTATTGCTGATCACACTTCCCGTTTAACGGCTTCATGCTTCGACATTAATCTCAACCTCATACTGGGAGGATGCTTGCGTTTCCGATGAAGTCGTTTAAGCTAACATAATTACAGTTTATATGATTTACCTCTTTCGGGTTCATGACCTTAACTTCCATTAATCACCACGTGACAAAAGCATGTTCATTTAGATTACTCTATTAACATGCATAGTTGAAGAAGTGAAATGGGTTAGTTTGGAATGCCTGGTAGATGAATTCTCAATCGCAGTCTGGTCAGCTTCTGACGTATAGTTTCCTAAAAAGATAGACAGTGCTGAATTCTACAATCCGGAAATGTCAACCGAGAGGATTGCATAATCTACGGGGGAGAAAATACTTTATATATTATTCAGTAATACCCCCCGTATATGTCTCATGACTTCTTTCCTGACTGTTTATCTGAGGGGGAGCTTTTCATTGAGAGGATTAAATGATCTACGGGGGAGCAGCAATGAACCCCTAATATGTCTCGGATTCTCCTTCCTCTAAACTTTTACTTCTAGATCTGACTGGACATGCTGTTTTGAATCAGAAAAGTGGCATGTTTGGATGTATTTTCCTTCTTCAACCATGCATTTTAATCGGCTAATCATCTGCCTTCTTTTGACATGTGTTCGCTCTATCATTTTTCACTCATGAATCCTAATGTGGCCAAATCATATGCTCTCTAATTAATCTTAGCTACGTTGTTCAGCAAGACGGTTTCACTATGTTGACCTATATGAACCTGTGTATTGCTGTCTGACATATGCCCTAATTCAGTAATATTGATCATTTTCACGTATGCATACGTCTACTACATTCTTAGCCATGCATGAGTTCTGTTTCTCATTAGTTCGGCTTATGTTGTTTTTCACTGATTATCTTCTCTAATCCGTACTAATCCTTGCCTGTTAAGCTTTTGTATTTTCAGTTTATCCTTATTTAGCCACAGGTTCAGATTTTCTTTGCAACCGTATCGATAAATCCAGTCCATAGTCTCAGATTTGAAGTGTTGTGGTACTTCTCTTCTCTTCGACTTTTTGACTGCAAAGGAATCTACTCTACTCTCTCACCGAACTCTGTTTACTACGGACAAGGTCTATTATTCATCCGGATACTCTTCCACGAATATTATTTACTCCGAATGATTGTCGGCTCTTTCCTCCGGACTCCTGACACTGTTCAATTGTGACAATCCATGTATACTCATATGTCGCATGCTTTTGAGGAGGAATAATGATGATTCATTAAATACATATCTCGGATTGCACACATACCTCTCTGGATGGCAACCAGTTGTTATCTTTACTTGGTCATGCGGTCTCCACGACATCGTTTCATTTGGAGGCGCATCGATATCCAGACCAATGACATTAGCATGTCGCGCGGGTCCCTATCTCACTCGCACATTCCTAGGCCCGCTGACATTTGGGGACTCGGTCTTATATGTTCTGATCATTCCTGCGAAGCACGAGTATTGCTCATTTCAAAACCCTAAACCTCTCATTGCTCCTTCCACTGTCAAGACCTCACCTTTCATCTTGTCCTTCCAATCTAATCTGCAATGGCACCCAGAATCTCTCTTTCCGGCGTTAATCCTGGCCATCTGGTTGATTGGAATGCTGTTTCTAATCCTCCGGATTGGTTTCTCCAGCTTCGCCCTCTCCTTGAAGCCTCGCATATACTCAGCCTGATCTCCAATCCCGTCGATCTTCTTATCGACGATGTTCTTGAGTATTACCAATGGATTCGCTGCACCACCGATTCCATAACCTCTTATGTCCGCGGTGAATCCATCATCATCACTCCGCCTGTTCTCCGCGCTACTCTCCACCTACCTCTTGGTGAACCACAGCGCCCGGATGCCGATCCAATGGCGGCTTCTATGGGTTGCACGAACAAGGGGAAGGAATATAAGGTGAAATCCTTCCAGGGTCGCTATCGATGTATGGCGACCATTCTAAGTCGATGCCTACTGGCTCGCACATCCGCCCTGGACTCAGTTCCGTACGACCTTCTCCTGGCCATGTACGGCGTTTTTGAAGGTCTTCCGATGGATTGGGGGATGTTTTTATTTCGTTTGCTGCAAAATGGTTCCAAAAACCATTCCTTCGGGCGCATCCTCAGCATTGTCCTCCGGCATCTACGTCCGGACCATTTCGCCCAAGTTGGTGCTGTCTCGTTTCCCTCGGCTTATTACCTCTGTTACCTTACGCCGGACGGGAACATGACCGCTCGTCAACCCACTGTAGCTCTCCGCATTCTCCCTGCCTCGGAACAACAAGGCAGCTCTGTTGGTGACCCCTCCGACAGCCAAGCCCACGAGGTCAGTTCAGCACCTCGATCCTCCCGGATTTGGTCTGTTGCTGCGCCCTCCCACTCACGAGCCTCCCAGCCAAGCGTCCGTGCCGAATTGTCCGAGGTTTCGGGGCCCTCTCAGCGCAGTGCGTCTAAAGCTGTTTCCTCAGCCCCCTCTGCTGCTGATGTCCCCACTCCCTCCACATCCGCTATTGCTGCCGCGGTTGATACCGATTCGTTGTCGCCACCGCTGATGTCCCGGATGCTTCTCCGGAAGCCCCTTTGCCTCCCCTACCTCAACCCCGAGATTACCTTGACCATCTCTCCGCCGACACCTTAACGGACCTTTGGCTCCGTTTCAGCCTAGCCCACACCTCCTCCGTTCCTGACACCGATCTCCAGGTGTTTTACACACACAATACCCAATCCCTGGAGACCATGATCATCTGGAACTTGGACCACGGCTTTCTTACGCTGGCTGCCATTCCCGATGTGCCGTTCCCTACACCCTCCGGCCCAGTCCCTGCTGCACGAAGTCCTTCCTCTGCTAAGGCTGGACCCTCTTCTCCTGCTGCCGCGATTCCCGTAGTTGACTTATCTGGTCAAAGCGGGTCCCTTGCTCCGGATGCCTCCGATGCTCCAGATGCCTCTGATGCTCCGGATGCTCCTGCTGCTGTTGATACTCCTGCGGACTCCTCTGCCCAACGCACTCCTGCTCCTGTTCATGCGGGGGAGTCCTCCAAAGCTCCGGAGTTGGTCCTTGGGCATGCCTCTTTTGGCACGGTCCACTCCGACGCTGTGCTTTCCGCCCAGCTGGACCGACACGCCCAAGCTCAAAGCGCCCAAATTTCCGCCATCGCTGCCAAAGTTGATGCCCTCGGCGCCCAACTCCTCTCCGCTCTCACTGACTTCTCCACCTCCATGGAGCAGAAAATGGATCTTGTCGCCACATCTGTCCATTCATTGTCTACCTCCTTCGCGGATCTGGCGCACACGATGGCTCGTCCTCCTGTTGCTTCCCGGCGATCTGCCAAACCGGGGGAGAGAGTGTCATCTGATCCGTCTACTCCTTCTGCCCCACAACCATCAACTCGAACTGAGAAGCGGCCTGCCACTTCAGTGCTTCAGGGAGTTCAAATTCCCAAATGAAGCCGCTTCTCTCAACCAAGCTCCTCTCATCGCAGCTCCAGCTCCTCCTCCATCCTTCTCATCCGCGCTGATACCTTTCTCCCATCATATGCGGAGTTTGACCCTTCGATGCGGATGGAAGCTTGCGCAAGGCAATGAAATCCTATCTTTGCGTCTTCTCGTCGAAAGAAGATGTCTTTCCGAAATGTACCCTTTCTCCCCGGCTGACATTCAGACTCTCTGTTCGGAGAAAGGACTCTTTACTACAGAAGACATTGACAACTTCTCGAGAGCTACTAAAATGGAGATGAGGCTGTTTCCATCTCTCTACAAAGATGGGCACTTGTTTGACGTTCTACCGTGTTGGAATGAGGGCTATCTTCCCAGTGTGGAGCTAATTCAGTCCTTCATCGACGGAACGCCGAGGATAGCAAACCATGGAAAACTCTCTCAACCATCCTCATTCCGTACCGGATTATGTCGCCACACTTCATGATGGTGTCTTCATGATTCGGCCAAGCAAATGATTCTCATTGATTCTCATCGGATTGTGGAGCACTTCGTTAGGAAGAATCAATGGGAACCTCGTGTCTCGGCCGACCGACAAGTCGTGAAGAAAGCCGGATTATATGAAGAGTTGGGCATCACACCCTCGGCGTCCGATCGAGAAACTCAAGGCGACATTCCGGGGCAAGAAGCAAGTGCCACAACAGGCGGATGGAGATAGGCAAGGAGCCTTTGTCTGTCACTTCATCAAGTCATTCTTAACTGTGGACAAATATTGGAGCCAACACACCACCTTTATGATGAAGCAGACAATGGAGCTAAGAGAGAAGGCAACAACTATGATCTTCAAGTATAGTAAGCCTTATGTACCCTAGTGAAAAACTTGTATTAAGGCTGAATTGTATTTAGTTGCTGATTAATGAAATTGGTTGTGTTGCGTATTCGTATGTTATTCTTTTGCATTGCTTACCAGGATCGGATTACAAAGGGTTTGGGCATATCCATAATTGGGGGAGATTGTTGGATCAAACCCAGAATTTGGATAATGCTGATAAAGCCTTATGTAATTTGATCTGAGATCTTTTGTGTTTATTTGATCATTGCAGAAGATATGTTACTAATCCAGAGATGCACTCGTGAGAGCAAAGCTAAGGACAAGATACATAATCTTGATTCGGACAAGAGTGAGTGTCGTTAAACACTTGGTAAATAACCAAGTCACAAATACATACAGAATAAGGAACATTCGTACGGACTAAGAACTTAAAGGATAAGTGCGGTGTAAGGAAACTAGATGCGGAGTAAGGAATCCGGATATCTTACTTGCCCGGAGTAAGGAACTTACATACGGAGTAAGGAACTTACATACGGAGTAAGGAACTTACATACGGAGTAAGAAAGCGCTGACACGGAATAAGTCATCAGACTTTTCAAGACTCGCCCGGAGTAAGGAACTTACATACGGAGTAAGGAACTTACATGCGGAGTAAGGAAGTCACGACACCGGACTAAGGATTCCAGTACTAAATAGATACGGAGTAAGTAACCACTGACACGGAGTAAGGTTCCGAGCTTCATTAGCTACGGAGTAAGGAAAATTACACCGGACCAAGAAGATACTGCTTCAACTCAACCGCATTTAAAGTTATCAGCTCGTGGCGTCCCGATGTAAGACGAATTTATTGAGAACCTGAAGAATCTTATACGTGGATCATCCAGATATGTGGACACAACCTTAATTGTAATTGGGAACTCACAAACGCACTTATACTCTTCGAACCCAAGATCTTGAGCTCCACAAATCGCAGCAGTCAAGGCAGAGAGATTACCGAGGGATAGTTAGTGCTGAACGCATTCCGGAACTACAAGTTCCAAGGTTGTCTCTTAGGAATGTTTTGTATAAATATTCATACTTGTACATTAAACAAATAGAGCAATAGCGAAAAAGCAAATGTGCGTTAGAAAAGAATAGACTAATTCTGTGTATGCACAAGAGTTTTCATCTTTGGAGATAGAAGTTGGCTAGTGTGTGAGTTCATTTGTAAGCAGAGTGTAAGAGAGTCTTGCTTCTATTTTGTTGTATTTATCTTGTGATAATAAAACAAAATAACTTCCACTATCTGGTTATCTTCCGCAGTGATTCTATCACTTAACTAGATAAGTGTTTGTGTCTTGAGAGAAAGAAAAGAGTTTGAGTAAGAGCCTATTCACCCCCCCCCTTTAGGCTCCAAGGGACCATCACCAGCATAATTTCTTAGCACTTCGAACTCCACAGCAAAATGGAGTCGCTGAAAGAAAGAATCAGACTTTAGTTGAAGCAGCTAGAACCATGTTGACAGGAGCTCAGTTTCTAAAATCCCTATGGGCTAAAGCTGTTGCCACTACTTGTTATGTACAAAACAGAACTCTAATTAACAAACGAGCCATGAAAACACCCTATGAACTGTGGAAGGGAAGGAGGCCAAACATTGGTCACCTAAGGATCTTTGGGTGTACTTGCTATATTCTGAACAATGGCAAAGATTACTTGAATAAGTTTGATGCCAAGTCAGATGATGGATATCTTGTTGGATATTCCATGAATAGCAAAGCTTATCGTGTGTTTAATAGAAGGACCAAAACTGTTGAAGAGTCTATTCATGTTTCTTTTGATGAGACTAACCATGGTATATAGAAAGGAGACCAAAATGTAAATGAAGTGCAGGATACTATCATAGTAAAAGACCAAGACACAGACAATCCAATGACAAAACCAGTGGAAGATGTACCTGAACCTGAATAATAAAGAGCTGAACTGGTTGCTGCAGAACAAAGTCAAAAATCAGCAGAAGGTCATGAACTCAACATTCAACCTGTTTAGTCTCTACCACTTCCACCAGCCCAAGAACCTGACATAGAGCAATTGGGCATCCATCATGAAGAAAGAGAAGACTTGCCAAAGGCAAAGAGAAGGTTAAAGGACCATCCATCTGAACTGATAATAGGAGATCCTGCTGCACAAGTCAAAACGAGAGCTGCCACACTTCATGAGAATCTTTATATATGTTTCTTATCACAAGTGGAGCCTAAATCAGTGGATGATGCAGTTCAGGACCACTATTAGATTGATGCTATGCAAGAAGAGCTCAATCAGTTCAAGAGACAGAAGGTATGGGAGTTGGTCAATAAGCTTAGATCACAGCAAGTCATTGGCGTAAAATGGATTTTTAGAAATAAACTTGATGCTAATGGTGTTGTGATCAAAAATAAGGCCAGACTGGTTACAAAAGGATACAGATAAGAAGAAGGAATTGACTATGATGAAACCTTTGCACTAGTTGTTAGACTGGAGGCCATCCGTATGTTCTTAGCATATGCATTATTCAAGGACTTCAAGGTTTATCAAATGGATGTCAAAAGTGCTTTCTTAAATGGTGACCTTCAAGAAGAAGTCTATGTTGAGCAACCTCTCGAATTTCAAGAGCCATACTAAGAGCATAAATTTTATAGATTGAAGAAGGCTCTTTATGGACTAAAACAAGCCCCAAGAGCTTGGTATGAAACATTATCAGAGTTTCTGATCAAGAACAAGTTCAGAAAAGGCAAAATTGACCCCACACTGTTTCTCAAGGAAGGAAAAGGATCACCCTTGATAGTACAGATTTATGTTAATGACATAATCTTTGGATCAAGGGACAAGAAGCAATGTGAAGAATTCTCCCATCTGATAAAAAGTGAATATGAGATGAGCATGATGGGAGAACTGTCATTCTTCCTTGGGTTGGAGGTCAAGCAGTTGGAGGATGTGATTTTTATCAGTCAAGTCAAATACACAAAAGAGATTCTGAAGAAATTTAAGATGACTGATGTGACTCACATGAAAACCCCCATTCATACAAACGCCAAATTGGATATGAATGAAGTAGGCAAAGAGGTGGATATCACAGAATACAGAAGCATGATTGGATCCTTACTATATCTCATAGCAAGCAGACCTGATATAATGTTTGCAACATGCATCTATGCAAGATACCAAGCTAATCCCAAGGAGTCTCATATGTTTCATGTCAAGAGGATCATGCAGTATCTCAAGGGAACTGAAAATTTGGGACTATGGTATCCAAAGGAGTCTGATTTCAAACTGAGAGGATATTCAGACGCAGACTTTGCTGGCTGCAGGATTGATAAAAAGGGCACAAGTGGAACATGCCAACTACTTGGCAACAGACTTGTATTCTGGTATAGCAAGAAACAGAATCTAGTTTCAACTTCAACTGCTGAAGCTAAATATATTGCTGCAGGAAGCTATTGTGCTCAGTTGCTATGGATGGCCAGTCAACTTTCAGACTATGGATTCAACTTGAAGACTGTGCCACTATATTGTGACAATACAAACGCCATTACAATCTCAAACAATCTTGTCATGCATCCCAAGACCAAGCAAATTGAGGTCAGACATCACTTCATATGTGACCATGTGCTAAAGAAAGACATTTCCCTAGAGTACATATCCATTGAGGACCAGCTTGACGACATATTCACCAAACCACTGCAAGAAGCCAAGTTCAATGAACTTCTGACAAAACTTGGCATGCTAGATTTAACTTCATAATTCTTACTGCATGTCTCGTGTTTCATTTCAACCTAATTACTTGTGCATGAACATAGGTATGGCACTGTTAATGATTGTTTATCTCTCCATGAAAATTAGCAGTGCCTAAGTGTGATTCATACATTTTTACTGGGGTAATTGAGACATCACATGGATGAAATTTACTACCTCTGAACCTAGTATAAATCTTTTGTGCAACTTGTCATAAATCTTCAAGTCTAGAGTGAAATGAGTGCAATTTCTATTATACCTCCATTAAAAGATATTCCCATCATATGTTGTTTTTCTTCTGAGTGAATATAACTTGTGTGGCATTGCATTTATTAACTAGCAGGAACTGTTGTATCTCATGGTACTATTGGCTTGCACGGAAAGGATCCTCAATAATTCAATGCTCTAAGGATGACTGAGCCTGTAGTAGTTGAGAATCATAAAAAGCCTATTACTCAAAAAGAGCCAATACCTTTTACTAGAAAAAGGCAAGGTGAAAAAGCCTAAATGAGAAAATAAAATAGAAATTAGATTGCCTATCTTAGGGGGAGTCCTCACTATTCCCCTCGAATATGTTTCTTTCAGAGTAATATTTGGAGTTCACTAATTGTATGATCAATTGATTCAAAAATAAACTGTGTTGAGCTTTGTCCACGTGAAAAAGTTCATGAATAAGCACTTAAAAATGGTGCTATACAAAAGAAGAGGACAACTCACACAAAAAAATACGAGTGGTCAAACTCCGAACTCTATGTATATACGGTGTTGTAAATTAGACAATGCTAGAGTGTGTGTTCTGATTCTCAATAGGGCCATCTTGTCTCTCAAGTCATTTATGCTCAACTGAAAATCATTGTTGGATCAGGGTTTGTGGTAAGATTCGGTTGACCATGAGTATACCAAACAGTACAATCATAGTTCCTGAATCAAACTCACATGCTAATCCGAGAGTGAGAGGGTGAGGCCTTCACTGAGTGAGTTTTGCTAAATATGTGAGTTGATTGCTGATCTCATGACTGGGTTGTTACTATGGACTAACCATGGTTTACTAGATGCTATGTTAACATTGTGATCAATTTCCTGCATAAAGAAGTGGATGATGATGCACTTAGTCGTTTCTAAGTTGAATGGAATCGTGAATGATCATATTACAGTAGTCGCACATGTAAACTAGGTAGTACGCTTGAAAGAACTTAAGTTCTGGGCATGTAATCTTAATTCCGCTTACAACACTGTTCATCATGTATGATTTTATGTGAAATATCCTATACATAACTTTCCTCGGGTTAGAAATCCGGGGCGTGACATGGACTCGCTGAAACACGCGGCCCACCAAATGGACAGCAAGTGTGCCATCCTTTGATATGCTCCTCATGATAAACCCTGAGGGGTAAGGAGTCACTGAAGTAAGCTGCTCTAAATATGGATGTTGTTCTAACATGATCTTACTGAGTAATCTACCATACATGCGTTTCTTAAGTGAATTGGTCCAATGGTTGAAGATTAGCTCAGCTAGAGGAATCCTAATTTGTTTCATCACAGCATACATGCAGAGCAAGTGTTCATGAATAACTGATTCTTGTTTAGGGTGTTGACTGAAAACACACTTGCCCAACAGGATGGCCAAGAACGTAACATGCATATGAAACCTGGTTTTCTTACAGTATCTCCTAGTTGATCCACCAGGGTCTTGATAATTTAAAGCCATGCTCAGTTCTTGACTAGTCAAATTAGGAAGAGGAGCATGTAACTAGAATATTTGATGGATAATTCCAGCTAAAACTACCACCTCAAAACCTTGCACGACTCCCACCAAGCAGTCTTCACCGTTCATGGTTTCTTTGTATAATGAATCATAGAACTCAGAAGCTCCATCGGGAAGAAAGGGCAAAGGATCAGAGCACAGCTGTCTGATACCACTTGCTTCAAGTTGCTACATCACACCGAGTGTCACGCCCCGGATTTCCAACCCGAGGAAACCGGTTCGTGACTCCCCTTTACCCACCCGGTGGGCAAGGGATAGATGTACAAAATCCAACACATTCATAATAATCGACAATAAATAGCAAAAAGGCGAACCACTTATCTTTATTAAGTTCCAAAATCCATTACATCATCTCCAATTGGAGTTACAATAGTCTCAACATAACATTTGACAAATCACTCAAATAACAAAAGGAGTAAAGCCACAAGGCAGAAAGTCTTCCACCTTGGTGTTCCCACCTAACGCCTGTAGGTCCCTGTGAAGAAAACAAACACAGTAGGAGGGGTGAGCAACCAAAGCTCAGTAGGGATCATGTCTCCCCAACCCATCCCATGCTCCAAGCATCTACATGCCGTGTGTACAAGTGCAGTGTCGTGATACAATTATTTCAACCAATATAACGGTAAGCCATCAGCAAAAACAAATATTTCAAATAGCCACAGAAGCTAACACATGAGCAGTCCCGGGCTTCCACAGCCACCGGGTTTCCAAGAGCAGTCCCGGGCTTCCACAGCCACCGGGTTTCACAAAATAGTCACGGGCTTCCATAGCCACCGGGTTTCACAAAACAGTCCCTGGCTTCCACAACCACCGGGTTTCACAAAACAGTCTCGGGCTTCCACAGCCACCGGGTTTCACAAAACAGTACACACAGCCACTCAGGCATAACACCAAACACTTAGCGGGCACACATTCACAAGTGTACAAACCCAGCCATTCAGGCATAAAAACAAACACTTGGCATGCACACCTTTACCAACTCACAATTCTAGCCTTACTGGCATATTATCAAACACATACTGGGCATTGTCACACAAACAGATTCACACATGCATTTTATCGAACATTTAACATGCACTGCCTACTCAATGTCAGAATCACACCAAAACGCCATTGAAGGCCAACATTCATATAGGAGATCACACCTATATGAATTTACATATAAATAGTATGATAACAAGGATAATATCCAACAGTTCATTCACCACAAGGCCTAACCCCGGATCAGGTACAAGAAGACAGAACACCTACCTCAAAGATCCTCCACGCTCTTGCCTCCACGCCTAACGCCGTCCAACCACGGGAATGACAACGACAGCCACGAACTGGAGCTCTCTCTCTCAATCTCCCTCTCTCTCTCTCTCTCTCTCTCTCTCTCTCTCTCTCTCTCTCTCTCTCTCTCTCTCTCTGCGACGGCTGACAACGAAAACCCTAAACCTAAAATAAAGAGAGCTCCTCTTTATATAGACCTCACTTATCAAAACGACATAGTTTTGATAAATGAAACACACCATCAAAACGACGTAGTTTTGATAAATGAAACACACCATCAAAACGACGTAGTTTTGATAAATAAAACATGAACTAACCACTCCGCTTCCACACAGGACAAAATACCCACAATTTGAACATGGTCATTGTCACACGTAGCCTCTACACGCTCCCACTTGAGCTCATTACACTCTCTAACAACCAAGCCACAAAGACTCGTAGAAACACTCCCTCGAAGACTCGCTGGAAACGTGGCCTCGAAGATCTGTCTCGAAGATCTAACTTTCGACCCTCAAACCTTCGAACTTCGACCCTCGGCCTTCGACGCTATGACCCAAACCTTCGGGTCTTCCACCTTTCGACCCAAGCGTTTGCCAAAACACGGGTCATTACATCCTCTCCCTCTTAAGACTTTTCGTCCTCGAAAAGAAACAACATGCAAGGAAAACAAACACATGCGGCCCATTTGCAAGACAGCGAGCCACAACGCCCAGATGGATCATACAACATAACAGGACATCTTAAACACATTTTGCAATCTCAAAACACATCTCAATAAAAATACCAGTTTACAAGTAGAAATACAAATACACCAAGGCATGAACCACAAGAAAACACATCACTACAGCCACCTCCCCCCTTAAGATTGTTCGTCCTCGAACAACTCTGGGTGTTGTTCACGCATGATGGACTCATGTTCCCATGTCTCCTCTTCAATGCCACGGTGCTGCCACAGCACGCGAACCAAAGGAATAGTACGACCACGCAAAAGCTTCTCCTGCCGATCGAGGATACGGATAGGGGCCTCAACAACGGACATGTTATCCTCAATGCCCAATGTCCCCCAATTGATCACATGAGTGGGGTCAGGATGATACTTGCTCAACTGGGACACGTGAAACACATTGTGCACCTGACTCAATCGCGGTGGCAATGCTAACCGATAAGCTACAGGCCCCACACGAGCTATAACCTCAAATGGACCAATGAACCGGGGAGAGAGTTTGGAACCTCTCCCAAAGCGCCGATGTCCACATCGTGGAGAGACACAGAGAAACACATGATCGCCCACAGAAAACTCCAAAGGTCGCCGCCGCTGATCCGCATAAGATTTCTGCCGACTCTGAGCTGATAACAACCGCTGACGAATCAACTTAACCTTCTCGGTAGCCTCTTGAACCAACTGTGGTCCCAAGAGAGCTGTCTCCCCCACCTCGGTCCAACACAAAGGTGATCGACATGGCCGCCCATATAACACCTCAAAAGGAGCCATCCCAATGGATGCCTGAAAACTGTTATTGTAGGCAAACTCCACCAAAGGAAGGTGAGTTGCCCTCGAACCCCCAAAATCCAACACAGAGGCCCGTAACATGTCCTCCAAAGTCTGATTCGTCCTCTCTGTCTGGCCGTCAGTCTCAGGGTGAAAGGCTGTACTCAAGTGAAGTTTGGTCCCCATAGCCTCCTGCAAACCTGCCCAACAACGGGAAGTGAACCTCGAATCCCGGTCAGAGACAACCGATGATGGTACTCCATGCAGTCTCACAATCTCGTTCATGTATAGATGACTCAAGGTCCCAATAGAGTCCCGCTCGCGAACAGCCAGGAAATGGGCCGACTTTGTGAGTCGATCCCCAATCACCCAAATCATATCTTTCCTCCCCGTGGTGGGTAGAAGACCCGTCATAAAATCCATTGCTATGTGGTCCCACTTCCACTCCGCTATGGGCAATGGCTGCAACATGCCCGCCGGCCGCTGATGCTTAGCCTTCACCTGCTGACACGTGAGGCACCGCGAAACAAAGGCAGCCACATCGCGTTTCATCTTAGGCCACCAAAAATGTCCCCGAAGCGTATGGTACATCTTCGTACCCCCTGGATGCACAGCAACTCTAGATTGGTGAAACTCCCTCATCACCTTATCCCTGAGAGAAGAAGCCACTACTAACCGCCCCTGAAAAGACAACTCATGCTCAAAACCCTCTGTCCAGTCCTCAGATAGCTCACCAGCCTCAATACGGGCACGGAGAACCTCACACTCAATGTCACCCAACTGTCCCTCCCGGACGCGTTGGTACAACTCAGGAACAACCACCAAAGGACTCAGGACTGTCCCACCATCACGAACAACAGGCTGTAGCTGCAACATCGCCAACTGCTCCATCAGCTTCCACTCTCTCACGGCCACCTCAGCTTTCCCTTTTCTGCTCAACGCGTGAGCCACAAAATTACCCTTGCCCGGGGTATAGGCAAGAGTAAAGTCAAAGGTCTGCAAATACTCCACCCGTCTCCTCTGCCTCAAATTCAAGTCTTTCTGAGTAAAGATGTACTGAAGGCTCTTGTGATCAGAAACCACTACGAACTTCTCCCCCAAAAGGTAATGTTGCCAACTCTTCAAGGCAAAGATGACAGCCGCCAGCTCAAGATCATGGGTAGGGTAATTCTGCTCAAGAGGCTTCAGCTGCCGCGACCCATAAGCTACCACACTGTGCTCCTACATAAGCACACACCCCAAACCAACCCTGGACGCATCACAATATACCTCATATGGGATATGCTCCCTGGGTAATCTTAACACAGGTGCAGTGGTCAAACAGGTTTTGAGAGCCTCAAACGCCTGCTGACACGTGTCAGTCCACTCAAACTTCACTCCCTTCCGAGTCAACGCCATCATGGGAGCTACCAAACGGGAGAATCCTTCTACAAAACGACGGTAATAGCCTTCCAAGCCAAGAAAACTACGAATCTCGAAAACATTGGTTGGCCTCTCCCATGATGACACTGCCTCAATCTTGGTTGGGTCCACTCTAACCCCTTCAACTGACACTACGTGGCCAAGAAAATGGACCTCCTGCATCCAAAACTCGCATTTGCTAAACTTGGAAAACAATCGCTGATCCCTCAAGGTTTGCAACACTATTGCCAAATGCTCCACATGCTCCCTCTCCGTCTTGGAATATACCAATATATTGTCTATAAACACCACAACAAAGGAATCCAAATATGGAGCAAAGACTTGGTTCATCAAATGCATGAACACTGCTGGTGCATTAGTGAGCCCGAAAGGCATCACTACCCACTCATAGTGCCCATACCTGCACCGAAAAGCAGTCTTAGGGATGTCCTCCTCCCTAACCCTCAACTGATGATACCCCGACCGTAGATCTATCTTGGAAAACCACCGGGCTCCACTCAACTGGTCAAACAGGTCATCGATCCGAGGCAACGGATACTTGTTCTTTACAGTCACCGAATTCAGCTTCCTATAGTCGATGCAAAGGCGTAGTGTGCCATCTGCCTTCTTTGCAAAGAGCACCGGAGCACCCCAAGGTGAGGTACTCGGTCTGATATACCCCTGGTCCACCAACTCCTCTATCTGCCGCTGAAGCTCCCTCAGCTCGGCTGGCCCCATACGATATGCTACTTGGGAGATTGGACCAGTCCCCGGTACCAACTAAATGGTGAACTCTACACTCCTCTTAGGAGGTAAACTCCTCAACTGGTAAGGGAAGACATCCTGAAATTGGTCAACAACTGCTGGCCACACTCTCTTTTCCACCTTACCTTCCTCAGCAAAGGTCAGGGCTGCCAACCTGTGGGTAATGGCACCCCACTGGTCCAACGCTGGCCCCGCCCGACTCGCCTCACAGTCCCACTCCCCCTGCAGGGTGCAAGAGATCCCTACAGGTGTAACGAAGGATACACGCCGCCGATAATAGTCTATTTTGGCTTGGAAAGCCATAAGCCAATCCATACCCAAGATCAGGTCAAAAACACGCAAGGGCAATACATGCAGGTCGAAGCTCAGCTCCACACTTCCTATGGTTAACACACAGTCACGGCAAACACGATGCACCTCAATCATACCCCCCACTGGAGGCTCAACAACTAGGGGCTTCGCTGCCTCCACACAAGCTAACCCCAAGCTATCTATCACAAGCTCAAGAACAAAAGAACACGATGCACCCGTATCGAAAAGAACGAAGCTAATGTACGGGACATCAAAAGGGTACCTCTAACCACCGATGGTCCTGCTCCACCCTCGGTGGTGGGGGTGGTAGCTCAGCCTCCTCCTGGTACGTCGCCTCCAGCGCAAACACCCTCCCTTGGCCTGAGCCACTGGTCGGCTCACTCACTGGGCGCTTCCCGCCAAGATCGCCTCCGGCTTCGGTCTGTCGCTCTTGGCCTCCCCCGAGGTCGGGTCCGGCTAGATCCTACCTGGGCTGGCCCGCCATCGACGAGCTGGCCTCTCACCAGGGTGTACGGAAGCTAGCATCACTCCCTCATGCTGGATGCCACGCCTCCTGCTCCCCTGTTGCCACTCCTGCACACCCAGCTCAAGTGGCCCTCTCGCCCACAGCTGTTGCATTTTCAGTCTTTCTTTGGACACTCCCTCCTGAAGTGGCCTTGCTCCCCACAGCAATGACAACCGCTGGGGAGACCTCCTGCTGGACCTCCCAATCTGCTACCGCCAGAGCTAGACCTCCCTGGGTGTACCGATGTCTGTCCCCTGCTGCGGAAGGAACAGTTGTCCCTCTCTTCGGTCTTGGGCCTCTTGGGTCCCGAATCACGTTCAGATCCGCCCTACAACTGGCGACCCTGATGGGCCTGCCTCCCATCATCCAGCTCCCTCTCAGTGATACGAGCCGTCTCCACAACCTCAGCATAAGTCCTCAAGCGCAAAGATCGCGACCCTCTACCTAAGGGCTGGCCTAAGGCCCAAAGTGAACTTGTGGGCCTTCAGGTCCTCCTTTGCCACAGTCTCGGGAGCAAACCTACTCAAGCTCCGGAACTGTCGCTCATACTCAAGTACCGTCCTTGATCCTTGTTTCAGGATGCCAAACTCCTCCCTTTTCTGCCACCTCAAAGATTCCGGGAAGAACTCATCATGGAAGAGCTGTACCCAAAGCATGAACTGCACCGCACGGCTCCCCGTGACACTCAACCACCACTCCAGAGCATTCCCCTCCAGCTGCCGAATGGCCAGTCTCACCTTATCCTCCTCCCGGGGTAGGAGAAAGGAAAACCCATGCTCGATCTGCCTCAGCCAGTGCTCAGCTAACACTGGGTCCACCTCCCCTTTGAATCGCGGAGGTTGTTCCTTTCGGAACCGTGTCACCACGTCATCCTCTGCACGAGTCGGTATGCCACTCAGCGAGCCCTCACGCTCCCTTGGTAACTACTCCGCTGGTGGTGGCGGTAGTGGTGGCACCACCTGCTGTGCCGCCATCTCACGGCGCACCTCCTCCCAGACTTCTTGCCGGATACACTCCCTCAGCTCTTGGACCTCCAGCCGGATGCCTTCTCGCAGCTGCACCAGCAACAGTGCATGTCCTCCAACGGACTGCCCTACACCCGAGCCCTCATGGGCAGATGACTCATCAGCCACTGCCCCGGACGCACGTGTCACTCTCCTCGGTAGCATTCTTACTACATGAAGTAAGAAGCACAAACGTCAGAATGCGTTCGACTACTATCAAGTCTCACTACCTCTACCCCATTATCAAGTCAAGTAGTACATGGTATCACACACATTTTACATATTGCACCAATCAACATCGCACACCGTTCAATTCACAGTGCACACAGCTCAAATAAACAAAAACCTTTCCTTGTACTCATGCTCAAGGTACTTCAAGAAAAATTGAGTTGCACAGTTCACACCTTATCACATTATTCACATTTTTCTTTTATCACAATTAGAATTTTAACAGTTATCCACACCATCACATACAACAACTAATACAACTAGTGCCCTAATGCCAATGCATGCAAATCCTACCTCAGGTCTGGACTACCCCAAGTACACCTTAGAGGCTCCAAGAGGACCGTGTTGATCAGGCACGTCCCTCCAGGTTCCCCCAAAGGACTCAAGATAACCAGACCCGCCCACTACCCTAGGCCAACTAGACCATGCTCTGATACCATATTGTCACGCCCCGGATTTCCAACCCGAGGAAACCAGTTCGTGACTCCCCTTTACCCACCCGGTGGGCAAGGGATAGATGTACAAAATCCAACACATTCATAATAATCGACAATAAATAGCAAAAAGGCGAACCACTTATCTTTATTAAGTTCCAAAATCCATTACATCATCTCCAATTGGAGTTACAATAGTCTCAACATAACATTTGACAAAACACTCAAATAACAAAAGGAGTAAAGCCACAAGGCAGAAAGTCTTCCACCTTAGTGTTCCCACCTAATGCCTGTAGGTCCCTGTGAAGAAAACAAACACAGTAGGAGGGGTGAGCAACCACAACTCAGTAGGGATCATGTCCTCCAAAGTCTGATTCATCCTCTCTGTCTGGCCGTCAGTCTGAGGGTGAAAGGCTGTACTCAAGTGAAGTTTGGTCCCCATAGCCTCCTGCAAACCTGCCCAAAAACGGGAGGTGAACCTCGAATCCCGGTCAGAGACAACCGATGATGGTACTCCATGCAGTCTCACAATCTCGTTCATGTATAGATGACTCAAGGTCCCAATAGAGTCCCACTCGCGAACAGCCAGGAAATGGGCCGACTTTGTGAGTCGATCCCCAATCACCCAAATCATATCTTTCCTCCCTGTGGTGGGTAGAAGACCCGTCATAAAATCCATCGCTATGTGGTCCCACTTCCACTCCGCTATGGGCAATGGCTGTAGCATGCCCGCCGGCCGCTGATGCTCAACCTTCACCTGCTGACACGTGAGGCACCGCGAAACAAAGGCAGCTACATTGCGTTTCATCCCAGGCCACCAAAAATGTCCCCGAAGCGCATAGTACATCTTCGTACCCCCTGGATGCACAACAACTCTAGACTGGTGAAACTCCCTCATCACCTCATCCCTGAGAGAAGAAGCCACTACTAACCGCCCCTGAAAAGACAACTCATGCTCAAGACCCTCTGTCCAGTCCTCAGATAGCTCACCAGCCTCAATACGAGCACGGAGAACCTCACACTCAATGTCACCCAACTGTCCCTCCCGGACGCGTTGGTATAACTCAGGCACAACCACCAAAGGACTCAGGACTGTCCCACCATCACGAACAACAGGCTACAGCTGCAACATCGCCAACTGCTCCATCAGCTTCCACTCTCTCACGGCCACCTCAGCTTTCCCTTTTCTGCTCAACGCGTCAGCCACAACATTACCCTTGTCGGGGGTATAGGCAAGAGTAAAGTCAAAGGTCTGCAAATACTCCACCCATCTCCTCTGCCTCAAATTCAAGTCTTTCTGAGTAAAGATGTACTGAAGGTTCTTGTGATCAGAAAACACTACGAACTTCTCCCCCAAAAGGTAATGTTGCCAACTCTTCAAGGCAAAGATGACAGCCGCCAGCTCAAGATCATGGGTAGGGTAATTCTACTCATGAGGCTTCAGCTTCCTTGACCCATAAGCTACTACACTGTGCTCCTGCATAAGCACACACCCCAAACCAACCTTGGACACATCATAGTATACCTCATATGGGATATCCTCCCGAGGTAACCTCAACACCGGTGCAGTGGTCAAACGGGTTTTGAGAGCCTCAAACGCCTGCTGACACTTGTCACTCCACTCAAACTTCACTCACTTCCGAGTCAACGTCGTCATAGGTGCTGCCAAGCGGGAGAATCCCTCTACAAAACGACGGTAATAGCCTGCCAAGCCAAGAAAACTACGAATCTCGAAAACATTGGTTGGCCTCTCCCATGATGACACCGCCTCAATATTGGCTGGGTCCACTCTAACCCCTTCAACTGACACTACGTGGCCAAGAAAATGGACCTCCTGCATCCAAAACTCGCATTTGCTAAACTTGGAAAACAATCGCTGATCCCTCAAGGTTTGCAACACTATCGCCAAATGCTCCACATGCTCCCTCTCCGTCTTGGAATATACCAATATATCGTCTATAAACACCACAACAAAGGAATCCAAATATGGAGCAAAGACTTGGTTCATCAAATGCATGAACACTGTTGGTGCATTAGTGAGCCCGAAAGGCATCACTACCCACTCATAGTGCCCATACCTGCACCGAAAAGCAGTCTTAGGGATGTCCTCCTCCCTAACCCTCAACTGATGATACCCCGACCGTAGATCTATCTTGGAAAACCACCGGGCTCCACTCAACTGGTCAAACAGGTCATCGATCCGAGGCAACGGATACTTGTTCTTCACAGTCACCGAATTCAGCTTCCTATAGTCGATGCAAAGGCGTAGCGTGCCATCTGCCTTCTTTGCAAAGAGCACCGGAGCACCCCAAGGTGAGGTACTCGGTCTGATATACCCCTGGTCCACCAACTCCTCTATCTGCCGCTGAAGCTCCCTCAGCTCAGCTGGCCCCATACGATATGCTACTTGGGAGATTGGACCAGTCCCCGGTACCAACTCAATGGTGAACTCTACACTCCTCTTAGGAGGTATACTCCTCAACTGGTCAGGGAAAACATCCTGAAATTGGTCAACAACTGCTAGCCACACTCTCTTTTCCACCTTCCCTTCCTCAGCAAAGGTCAGGGCTGCCAACCTGTGGGTAATGGCACCCCACTGGTCCAACACTGGCCCCGCCCGACTCGCCTCACAGTCCCACTCCCCCTACAGGGTGCAAGAGATCCTTGCAGGTATAACGAAGGATACACGCCACCGATAATAGTTGTCATCACTGGTTTTCGTCCGGGCCCTTTTGGGGTGAGCTCAAACTAGACCAATGGTGAGAAATTTTAGAGTCGCCACCAACTGTTTTTGGGGTACAGTTGGATACCCTCTACTTTGAGTAGTTTTAAGTGTATGGTCTGCGTTATCAGAGATGGGTTTGGGAGTTGGTTACGTGTAGGGAAGGATTAGCACCCCTACAGCGCCCTTTCGGTATCTAATTTAGGAGGAGGAGGTTTTATTTTATTTGTACTGCCATAGCTGGGTTAAGTTTCCTAAAAAGTCTATGATTTTTATTTAGCTAAATTGTTTATTAAGGTCATGGTTAAAATGGATTTATCCTAAATTTCTAAAGGGAATCCTAAAAATTTTGGGTTTTTGTTTGAAGTGGAGAATGAGATCTTAGGGATTGGTTTTGATTTTTGGTTTTGCTTTTGGAAATTGAAGTCCTAGACAAATGATGATTTTTTTTTATTTTCCCCTTTTTGTTTTTTTGTTTTGTTTTTTGTTGGAAGACATTTGGAATACATTTCATGAAAACATTTTCAAAACATGTTGTTGAAGAGATTTTTAAAAAAGATATTTTATTGAAAAAACGTTTTGTTTTGTTTTGTTTTGTTTTTTTTTGTTTTGTTTTGTTGTTGTGTTTGTTTTTTTGTTTGTTTGTTTGTTTTGTTTTCTCTCTTTTTTGTTTTTTTTTTTGAAAATATTTTGAAAATTATTTATTGAGAACATTTTAAAAAAAACATGTTTGTTTTTTTTTTTGTTTTTTTTTTTTGAAATTGAAAATGCATATATCAAAATAGATATGGAGTGTGTGAGTGTGACATCCACAAAAATAAAATCACTCTTTTTTTTCTTTTTTTCTTTCTTTTTCTTCATCCTTTCCCTTTGCTCTCTCTCTTTTTTCCTTTGTTGTTTTTTTTACTACACTTTACATATTACACATACACATAGGAAGAAATACAGGGAAAATGCAATGGAAAAAGGTTGAAAAGCAATTACATCAAATGTAGATAAACTAAAAAACGAAAATTAGAAAAATGCTAAAACAAATACACCAAATATAGGTACAAATCAGTGAAAAAAAGGAGTGAAAAGATAAGGGCTGAACCGACTTTGAATCTTCTGGCTTGAGCTCCCACCGATGCCGATGATCACCACCGCTTAGAACCGGCGAGATTTGACAACGAGGTTTGTGAGGGGGGGTTTCTTGGTATTTGAAGAGATGTATTTTTTTGGGTTTGAGATCCTTCTTGGCCGGAAATAAGGAGGGTAAGCATGAGGAGTGGAGATTGGAACAGGATGGGTATCCCCCTCTCTCTTTCTTTATCTCTCCACGAACCAGGTTTTTTCAATCCCCCTCTCTCCTTTTTTTCAACGAATCTTCCCCTCTCTCTGTTTTTTTTTGATGGCTCGGTTGATCTCTCTCACGATGATGGCTCTCCTTTTTTCTCTCTGTTTTTTTTTTGGGTCCTCCTCCCTCCTTTTTGATGGCTCTCTTCCACGAAAACAAGCTATCCTCTCTTTTTTCTTTTTCTGCACTGGGATGATGGAGGGCTTCTTCTTTTTTTTGTTTTTAACAAATTGTTGCCCTCTGTCTGTTTCTTTCTCTTTCTTTTTTTTTTGCAGGGATGAAGCTGGGGCAGAAGAATTTTTCTTGTGCGTGGGAGTCTCAGGTGTAATCCCCTCCTCTCTTTTCTCGCAGGAACTAAAGACTGCATCTTAAAGGTCTACCGAGACTTCTTTGGCTGGACTGTCATTAATTGCTGCATTATTGATGCAGTATTTTAATTTGCAAATTTGATGCTTTCTCGGGTAGACAGCTTGTGCGGGTAACAGGGTGGCTCGTGATTGCCCTTTTGAGTTTGTATTTTAGCACATGTGATTGACAGGGTTGTTGCAAAATTAATTTTTCATCAGGTGGCCAGCGCAGAAGACGGGTCTCGTGAATGACCAGCGAGAGAGAAAAAAAAAAGGAAACCCGTGAGACAAAGCTGACGCGAAAAGCCAGCGAGAAGAAAAAAAATCAGCGAAGGCAGAAAGGGTCGGAGGTTCGAAGTGTTGGCAGGTCGAAGAGACGGCAGGGTCGAAGCTTCGGTGGGTCGAATTTTAGTGGGGCAAAAGTCAACGGTCAACGGGTCGAAGTGTCGGCAGGTCGAAGGTTCGCAGGTCAAAGCATCGCAGGGTCAAGGGTCGAAGTGTCGGCAGCGAGGCTTCGAGGGTCGAAGGTGAAATCAGCAGGTCAACGGGGTTTCGAGGCTTCGAGGCTTCGAGGCTCCGAGGTTTCGATGCTTCGAGGCTTCGATGCTTCGAGGCTTCAGGGCTTCGAGCTCCGGGGCTTCGAGGCTTCGGGGCCGAGCCGGGGCTTCGAGGCTTCGGGGCTTCGGGGCTTCGAGCTCCGGGGCTTCAAGGCTTCGGGGCTTCGAGCTTCGGGGCTTCGAGCTTCGGGGCTTCGAGGCTTCGAGGCTTCGGGGCTTCGAGCTTCGGGGCTTCGAGGCTTCAAAGGTCAACGGGTCGTAGTGTCGGCAGGTCAACGGTCAACCCCGAAGTTTTTTTTTTTTTCCAACGAAAGTTGTTTTGGCCATAACTTCTTCATTTTAAGTCCAATTTGAGCTCGGTCAAGTGCGTTGGTCTCCAATTTTCATCCTCCATCACCTGGTGTTGGTCTTGGGGCGCTTCAAGGACTTGTAGTAAAAGTCATTAATTTTGAACTCCCCCATCCGTGTTAATTGTATCCACCTCGTGCCGATTGGGGTAGACCATTCCTTGGAAGTATGGGATCATTGTGGACCTGTTCAATAAGGTATATGGCATGGGCAGAAAGGTATATCAAATGGGGTTAGTATGTCCAACCTGGACAAAATAGGGTCCTACAGCTGCCCCTCTTTGTGCACTGTTTGTATACAAACAGCGTACAAAGATAAAAGGGAGTCATTTTGGACGGGTTGGAGCACTTACCTGACTTACCTAGAGGAAGAAATGCAACGGTTGGGTTTGTCCCCGAGAGGGAAAAGGGGCTTCACAGGCCGGTAAGCTTGGATAATACGTTGATGAGGCATCTAAGGCCGCTTGATACCGGAGATTGAAAGCCTACGACAATGACAGGCTTGAACTGAAAAAGAGAAAAGGCCCACAACAATGATGGGCGTAAACTAAAAGGTGAATGGCCCACAGCAATGATAGGCTCAAATTAAAAAAAAATGGAAAAGGCCCACAACAATGATGGGTGTGAACTAAAAATTTAAAGGCCCACAGCAACGATAGGCTTGAATTAAAAATGGAAAAAGGGCCCACAACAACGATGGGCTTGAATTGAAAACGGATAGCCCACAGCAACGATAGGCTTGAACTGAAAATGGATAGCCCACAAAGAACGATAAGCTTAAAGTGAAAACGGGAAAGCCCACAAGAACGATAGGCTTAAAGTGAAAATGGAAAAGCCCACAAACAACGATAGGCTTAAACGGAAAAATGAAAGGCCCACTGCAACGATAGGCTTGAAATGAAAATGGAAAGCCCACAGCAACGATAGGCTTAAAGTGAAAATGGGAAAGCCCACAGCAACGATAGGCTTAAACGGAAAAATGAAAGACCCACTGCAACGATAGGCTTGAATTGAAAATGGAAAGCCCACAGCAACGATAGGCTTGAAGTGAAAAATGGTAGCCCACAGCAACGATAGGCTTGAATTGAAAATGGAAAGCCCACAGCAACGATAGGCTTGAATTGAAAACGGATAGCCCACAGCAACGATAGGCTTGAATTGAAAAATGGTAGCCCACAGCAACGATAGGCTTGAACTAAAAATAAATAGCCCACAGCAACGATAGGCTTGAATTGGGATGACTTGTTGGAGACATCAAATGGTATTTGGGGAAATGCTTGAAGGAATTGGTGAGTTTGGGAAGTAACCCAATTTAAGCTCCCTCTACGAGTTCACTCAAGGAGATCGCTTTACGAGGTGACCCAAAATGGGAAAAGGTTGTCGAGTGCCAAAAGGATGCGTTTAGACTTTGGGGAAATTGCAATGAAAGAGTTGTACAGTTAAAGAAAGCTAGGATTGCCTGAAGAGAAGTTTGCCGAATATGAGCTCCTAGGATCTCCAGAGGCAGCAACATTCCTGCAATTACAGAGTATGTTGAATGTATGCTAATGATGCATGGAATGCAATGTGCTAATGATGCATGGAATGCAATTTGCTGGTTTAATTCCACAAAACATATTTATATCATAAAAAGCGTCCTATTGTCATAATCTGATAAATAGAATCGCAAGTCTTTAAAAGCATAATGTACAAATTTGATTCGAGCATGCCGCAGGTTTGACCAAAGCTTCCACTGTTTGCGGTCGCTGTTTTTGGATGATGTTGTCTCTACTGCTTGGACCCCATTTGTTGTGGTCCTGATTCCTTCAGATTCTGACTGATTTCACCCTTCAAGATTTATTGTTGGCTTTGTATTTTACCCTTGGTGCCCTTTCGGGTTTTCACCAAGTCCGCCATTGTTTTCTTTTTTGTCTTTTGTTGGAGCTTTGTATTTTACCCTTGGTGCCCTTTCGGGTTTTCACCAAGTCCGCTCATTACAGGAATGAGAACCTTGTTGGGGAGACATGAGAGTTAAGCATAAAATGTTTTGACGGCGTCGCTATTCACCGGATTAGGAAGCTCATCTCCATCCATTTTGGCAAGGATCAATGCGCCTCCCGAGAATGCTTTTTTCACAACATATGGGCCTTCATAATTGGGAGTCCACTTTCCTCGATGGTCATGCTGGATTGGCAAGATCTTCTTGAGGACAAGATCACCCTCTTGAAAGCTTCTGAGCTTCACCTTTTTATTGTAATTATTCATCATTCTCTATTGATACAGCTGTCCCTCCGCAACCGTCGCAGGCGCTTGCCCTCAATTAAATTCAACTGCTCATAACGACTTCGGGCCCATTCTGCTTCTTCGAGCTGAGTATCCTTAAGTACTCGGAGGGAAGGTATCTCCACTTCGACCGGTAGAACTGCTTCCATGCCATAGACCAAAGAAAATGGAGTTGCCCCAGTTGATGTACGCACTGAGGTACGATAAGCATGCAAAGCGTAAGGTAACTTCTCATGCCAATCTTTGTACATTTCGGTCATCTTTCTGATAATGTTCTTGATGTTCTTGTTGGCTGCCTCGACTGCTCCATTCATCTTTGGGCGATAGGGGGTCGAGTTGTGGTGTTGAATTTTGTATGTTTCGCACAACCACTCTATCATCCGGCTGTTCAAATTGGCAGCATTGTCCGTTATGATCTACTCGAGAAGACCATATCGGCATATGATATTGTTCCGTATAAATCGAAGTACCACAACCTGTGTGACATTAGCGTATGATGCTGCTTCTACCCACTTGGTGAAGTAATCAATGGCTACCAAAATGAAACGATGACCATTAGACGCTTTTGGAGATATTGGTCCGATAACGTCAATGCCCCAAAGTGAGAACGGCCACGGGGAGACCATCACGTGTAGTTTAGACGGCGGTACTTGAATCTTGTCACCATAAATTTGACACTTGAGGCATTTGTGCACATATTCAATGCAATCTTTTTCCATGGTGACCCAATAGTAGCCCATTCGCATGATTTGTCTTGTTAATGCATGTCCGTTTGCATGTGAACCACATTCGCCTTCGTGCACTTCTTTCATGATTTGCGTTGATTCTTCTTTTGCCACACACCGCAATAGCATCATGTCGTGGTTTCTCTTATACAGAATTGAGCCATCGAAATAATAGTTGGATGTAGACCTTCGGATATTTCTTTTATCAGATTCAGTGGCCTCTGCTGGGTATTCTTGCTTAAGTAAATATTGTTTGACGTCCTCAAACCAAGGTTTTTCTTCAGTATGTCCTTCAATGGCCATGCAATGTGCAGGAGCATCTTGTATACGGATATCGAAAGACTGAACTTCCAACTTTGTATCTAGTCGAAGGAGGGAGGCTAGAGTTGCCAGCGCGTCAGGGAGCTGGTTGCATTCCCTGGGCATATGCTCAAATGTGATGTCTTCGAATTGCTCGGCTAACTCCGTAACATATTTCCTATATGGGATTAATTTGTGGTTTCGAGTCTCCCATTCACCCCTTACATGAAAAATGATGAGTGCCGAATCGCCGAACACTCGCAATTTTTTGATTCCTTTGTGAATGGCTTCTTGAAGTCCCATCACACAAGCCTCATACTCTGCCACATTGTTTGTACACGGGAAGGTTAGCTTTGCCTCCATGGGGAAATGTTCGCCTTTTGGGGATATCAGGATGGCCCCAACACCGTGACCTAAGAGACTAGAGGCTCCATCGAACCACATCGTCCATATGTCTGATACTTCGGCCGAAATGATGTTAATGTGCTCATCCTGGGAAGCCAATAGTCATGGGCTCAAAGTCTTCCAGCGCTCTATCTGCGGATAGTCGGCTATCGCACTTCCTTTTATGGCTTTTTGAGGTACGTAGATGATATCGTACTCCGATAGGATTAACTGCCATTTGGCGATTCTTCCAGAAATGGATGGTTTTTCCAAGAGATATTTGAGCGGATCATGCCTTGAAATCAGCCAAGTAGTATGATAAAGGGTGTATTGCCTCAATCTTTTCGTTATCCAGACAAGAGCACAGCACGTCTTCTCCAAGGGCGTGTAGTTTTCTTCATTAATGGTGAACTTCTTGCTGAGGTAATAAATGGCCTGGCTTCTTCTTGCCTTGTAGAGTCGTGTTGCCCCAAGACACAACCCATCGCCGACTCTTGAACGGTCAAGTATAAGATCGAGGTCTATCCGGGACCGGTGGGACCAGGAATGGGTGGATTAGACAGATATTGTTTGATCTTGTCAAAAGCTTCTTGACATTTGTCATTCCAAATTTCTGGGTTATTCTTTCGTAAAGTCTTGAAAATGGGTTCACATGTGGCCGTCAGTGGGAAATAAATCGGGCAATATAATTCGGTCGCCCTAGGAATCCTCTAACCTCCTTGATGGTCCGTGGTGGCGGCATCTCTTGGATAGCACGAACTTTATCCTGGATCGATTTCCACTCCTTTTTGGCTCACAATGAAACCCAACAGTTTTCCCGACATGGCTCCGAAAGTGCACTTTTCGGGGTTCAATTTCGATTGATATTTCCGTAGCTTGTTGAAGAGCTTGCGGAGTACTTCGATATGATCTTCGAGTGCTTCGAGATTTGGCTATCATGTCGTCCACATATACCTCGACTTCTTTATGCATCATGTCGTGGAATAGGGTCACCATGGCTCGCTGATAGGTTGCCCCTGCATTCCTCAGGCCAAAAGGCATCACGTTATAGCAAAAGGTGCCCCAAAGTGTCGTGAATGTGGTCCTCTCTTTGTGTTCGGGGGCCATACGAATTTGATTATAGCCCGAGAAACCATCCGTGAAGGAGAATAGGGCATGTTTTGCTGTATTATCCACTAAGGTATCAATATGAGGAAGCCGGAAGTTGTCTTTCGGACTGGCCCAATTCAGATCTCTATAGTCGACACACATGCGTACTTTGCCTCCTTTCTTTGGTACTGGTACAACATTAGCGACCCATTCTGGATAGTGGGAGACACTTAGGAAACCTGCATCCCATTGCTTTTTGACTTCTTCTTTAATTTTTAGTATCATCTCTGGCCTCATTCTTCGCAATTTCTGCTGTACTGGCCTGTACTCTGGCTTCACGGGTATGCGATGTTGCACTATATCTGTGTCTAACCCGGGCATATCTTGGTATGACCATGCAAAAATGTCGATGTAGCTTCTTAACAGCTCGATTAACTTCCTCCTGATGTCGGTAGCTATCAAAGACCCCACCCTCAATTCTTTTGGTTCAGCTGTCGTCCCCAAATTCACTGTTTCTACTGGGTCTTCACTTGGAACGGATAAACGGTCTTCCCTTTCCAATAGGCGTATAATCTCCCCTGGTAGCTCAGGTGTCTCTTCTATCTCATTCTCATCAGCTTCAAACACGGGCTGTTCCCAGTTTGGACTTTGGTCAAACCTTTGGCATCTCGTTTCGCTTTCGCATACTATGTTTTCATTGACATTGTGATACCTGTTTATAAGAGAATGACAAGTTGGTAACCAAATATGATATGCATATGTGATGAATTGAATGCACCATGAAAGATTTGAAAAACACATTTTATTGGAAGGTTTAAGGAAAAACAAATGTTCATGACTTCAAAGTACATTAGAATAGAATACATTAAATCCCAGTGACCCGTAAGCATTACATTATGGGGAGTTCCAGGCTGGTCCAATTGTTCAGTGGCTGGTTGGGATCCTCTCGCACTAACTGAACCATCTCGCTTGGTACATGCTCAATTATGTCCAGTACGGCTACAGTCCCCGTCTTGGGCTCAGGTTGGCTCTTGTGGATAAACCCTCCACTTCGGAATGTAACATTCAAAGGGGGAAAGCTTCTCCTTTCTTCTTGTACTGGCCTTTTCTGCAATCTTGCCATTCTGACTTCTCTCTTCTTGATAGCTTCCCTCTGTCTGTCAGCTTTTGTAGGGACGTAGCCTAGCCCGAACTTTTCGGTATTTTCTCGGATGGTCAGGGGTTTCTGAATCCCCTGAGCTGTCAGGCCTAATCCTTGCCCCGGTTCGTACCCTTGTTTGATCATAGTGGCGCAACCATTTTTGCCGCCTTCGAGAGACGATGGTCCGGGGCCGAAGCGACGTTCACCATCTCAAAAGCCCGATAGGAGCATTCCGGCACATCTTCGTTGCTTTCAACATAAGGGACCGATGCCGGTTTGGTGACGAGGAAACTTGTCTCTCCAGAGATGCAGATGAGCTGGTCCCCCATTACAAACTTCATCTTTTGGTGGAGACTGGACGGCACTGCCCCTGCCATGTGGATCCAGGGTCTTCCCAGCAAACAGCTGTAATATGGAGTGATGTCCATTACCTGAAATTCCACCATAAAAGTAATTGGCCCAATCATGAGTGGAACATCCAGAGTTCCCACCACGTCACGCTTTCCTCCATCGAATGCCCGTACCTTCATCGTACAGGGACGCATATAGGACGTGTCAATTGGAAGCTGCTGCAGTATATGCAAGGGCATAATGTTTAAGGCCGAGCCGTTGTCAATAAGTACACGGGCTATGGTGTGCTCCTTGCATTTGACCGTGATGTGCAGAGCTTTTATGTACCCCTTTCCTTCTTGGGGTAGCTCGTCATCTCCAAAGCTAATTACGTTATTCAGGATGAGGTTACTGGTGAGTCCATCCACATTCGCGACTGAGATGGTTGGAGGAATGTAGGCTTGGCTTAGAACCTTCAGCAGTGCTTCCCGGTGAGGTTGGGAATCCATCATTAATGAGAGTAAGGAGATGCGAGCCGGTTGCCGACTTAATTGATCCACAATATTTTACTCGCTCTGCTTCATGAGTTTCAGAAATTCTGTGGTTTCTTCTTCAGTGATCGGTGTTCCCTTCTTTGTTGCTTCCAGTGTAGGCTCAATGTCTTGTTCTACAGCTTTTTCCTTTCTTGCTTTGTCAGCCATATCTGGGGCATATGCCCGACCGCTCCTGGTCTTCTTTTCTGCTATAGCGGTGGCTCCCTGGACTACTTCACAACTGTAATTCCATGGGACTGCTTTATCAGTTTTATAGGGGAAAGGAGCAGGAACACCTATGGTGAGGGGTGCAATTCCATGCGGTAGTTGTGGGATTTCGGTCCTTTCCCCCTTGTTTGGCACGAGACTTGAGGCATGGATAGTGAGAGGCTTGATTCCATATGGCAGTAATGGGTTCTCCGGAGCCTTAATAGTTAAGACAAGGGGTGTTGGCACCCATGGCGATTTGTGTGAATGATCTTCTTGGATCATGTGGCTTTGGTTGTCCATTCCTCCTCTTGAGAATTCTATCATCCTTTGGTCCATGAGTTTTTGCACCACCTCGGAAAACTCAGTGCATTCTGCAATGTCATGTCCCCGTGACATCTTGTGATAAGGGCATTGTTTTTCTCCATCTATTCCTTTTCCTGCCCTTGGCGTGTCTTTAGCAATTATATAGCCATGTTCCTGTAACAGAGTAAACAAATGTGTTTTCTCCATTTGTACTTGGGAGATCCTTTCTAGCCGTGCTTCATTTTCGATACTAGCAACATTATTGGAGTGTTCTGGGAGAGGATTGCTGTTCACATTCGGCGTCCCAGACAGTGCGGAGAAATCCATCCATTTCGCATCCTTTAATGCCTGAACCTTCCTTTTGAATGTTATACAATTCTCGATATCATGTCCAGCTCCACTTGCATGATACTCACATCTAGCATCTGGCTTATACCAGGCCGGGGGAGGAGTCTTTATTTCTCCTAAGGGTATAGGAGTTACCATCCTTGCTTCTAAAAGCTTGGGATATAATTCGGCATATGTCATTCGGATCGGGTCGAACTCCTGTCGTGGTCGGCGAGAAGCCTGATTCGCTCCTGCTTGTTGGGTCTGGGCCCTTGGTTGCCCCTGTCCTTGGAATGAGGCTCCCGATCCTTCTTGATTTGCTGGCCTTGGTTGCTCTGGGTATGGCGCTCTCGGTTGAAATGGATTAGGTGTCATTGGATATGGAAATGGAACCCCTCCTTGCGGCAGGTATGGCATGAATTGGGGAGGTGGTGCAGGTGCAGCATAAGCAGCTACCGGTGCCCCTCTATAGCACCCTGGCGCTTGGTAGAATGTTGGTTGTATTGACTGGTGCGCTTGATATACCAGGTTGCTCTCATTTTCCTTCTTCTTTGCTGGTGGTTGAAACCGTTTTGATGCCTCAGCCACTTCACCCTTTAGCTTTCCACCTTTAATTCCACTTTCTACTCGTTCACCGGATGCGACCAAGTCTGCAAAGCTGTTGGAGACGTTACCGATCAACTTCTCATAGTAGACACCTTTTAGTGTGTTGATAAAAAGAGTAGTGAGTTCTCTTTCGGTAAGGGGAGGTTGGACCTCCACAGCCTGCCTCTCTCCATCTTCGTGCATAATCTTTGAAATTCTCTTCGGATCCCTTCTCCATAGATCGCAGGGGTTAGTCGATCCAGTGCCAGCTCGGTGACATGTTTGTACTGTGCCAAGAAGGAAGTAGCTAATTCCTTCCATGTCTTAATACGGTTCCCATTCAGTTGAAAATACCAGCGAAGGGATGCCCCAGTTAGGCTTTCCTGGAAACAATGCATGAGGAGCTTGTCTTCACCAGCATAAGCGGCCATCTTTTGACAATACATGGCCAGATGTGTCCTCGAACATCGTGTCCCGTTGAACTTTTCAAAATCTGGCATTTTGAATTTTGGCGGTAGCACCACTCCAGGGACTAAGCATAAGTCTTGTGGGCTGGTCATACCATAGCTGTCAATGCCTTCTACGACCTTCAATCTTTCCTCGAGTCGGCGTAGAGCGAGCGACTCAATATTTTCCTGAGGAGCTGGGGAACCCACCGCTTCCATTACATTTCCTGATGCGGGCATAGTGAAATGAGTTTGATTTGGGGTAGGAGGTTGTGCCATAGCAGGATGGTATGTGGGTGCCTGGCTTGGAGCCAAGTTGGGTGACGAATGACCTCCGTCCCTGCTCTTGATGGTGATTGGTAGTTCCCCCCGGTCGGAATTCTTTCTCTTTCTTCAGTCAATTTCGTGAGCATTTCCATTATTGCGGACATTTGCCCCTGTAGGGTTTGTTGTGACTGTTCCAACCCCATGAGTCTGTTCTCTGTTTCTTCTGCCATTGGCTGTGGTTGAGGTATTTGATTGCGCCGGGATCTGAGATTGTAAGAGTGCGCAATCCTGGAGGGAGGCTACTACCCACCTGGGTACAAGGGAACTTTCATTTGATTTTTTTTGATATGCATGTATGCATGAATGTCTATGCAAACAACTTTATTGCAAACAAAACCTACAATATAAACACTCAATACAAACATACAATGCTGAAATGCCATGTAAAATGAAAGCTATCACTACATGATCTTAAGGCATTCTTCCAGTCATCTCCTAAGGAGCACGGCGTCTCTTTCTCTGGGGTGGTCATTCACCTGCATCCTCCCGCTGCTTCATTATGGTCGCGATCTGTTTTTCCCTCATTCTGACCTTTGAAGAGTTCCTTCTAGAGATGTTTCTAGCCTCTGGATCTGCTGCCTTAAAGTCTGATTCTCCTGGAGGATAGCCTTCATGTCTGAAGTTAGCTGTGGCTTGTGTTGTGCCCTCCAAGATATGTATGCTGGGAAAACACCAGGTTTTGAACTGTTGGGTTGGATCTTGTGTGGTGTGGACCATGCTTGATACATCTTCTTGCCTTCTTCTATGAGTATGGCTCTGCTGTAAGTGAAGTCACACTCTTCCATGCCAAAAAGCACGGGAATAATCTGATGACGCCCCACTTGTCTTCCCACCTGCAGTGGTGCATATGCAGTTCCTCCCCAGGGACCTAAAAGTGGAACCCAATTGTAGTCCCCGCAGCTATATGTCATGGAGACCACGGGCATCCAAGGAGCAGTCCAAGTAATGTTAGCTTCTGTGAGGTTCCCCAACTTCTTTTTCCAGCTTTCAAAGTCTTTTGGTAGGCTCCACTTGCTGAGCAGAATATCTAGTAGTGTTGTGGCTGGTACTTGATAAACAGCAGGGAAACCATGAACACTACAGGGAAAATGACCTTGCAACCAAGTACATAGGAGAGGTAAGCACCCCATGAACTGTCCCGAGCCTTTACTCCTTAGGTAAGTAAGAGATCGGATGGTTTCAACCAAGATAGCAGGAGTAGGGTCACATCCTTTGAGCACCTGCTGGACCAAATCTACAATTGCCCCATCAATGTGGGCCGGTATCCTCGGGAAAATGACTAGCCCATATATAGCTAGTGTAAGCAATTTGTGTGCCTCCGCTTCCGTTGCAGTTTGTATTATTTCTTTGATTGTTGCCCATGGAAGATATTCACGCCCACCGTAAGTTGTGACCGCCGGTGAGTCCCATACTGGCTTTCCCATAATCTCAGCAAAGGCCCTTCGGCATGACCTCTGGGCTCTGGCAGATAGACTTTCATTTTGTTTTCCACGGGGATATCCAGTAATCTTCTGTATTCTTCTATTGTGGGAACAAGATCTAGGCTGTTGAAGTTGAAGCACCGCCGTCGAGGTTCCCAGAAATAAATGGCTGCCCCAAGCATATCCGTATCGGCCAGTAGCTCGGTTACATGGAGCAAATCCCCAAACTGTTGTATGTATACGCTTTTCCTTTCGTCTGACCATTGCTTCCATATTGTCTGTACCTCCTTAGTGTAGTCCAGCTGATCTTCTATGATAACATGTTCTGCCTTGTAGGCCTCTCCTGGCGGGAAATCTCCAAGGCGAAGTTGAATGTCTCCTGGTGCTTGGGCCACTACTGTGACAGTCTCCTTGTCCTGAAGGCCTTTTAGGAGATGACTGAAAGTTGCCATGCCTATATGAATGATGAATGTCATGTTATGCATGATGATAGGTTAGGATGACAAGTCAGGACAAAGAATAAACCAATAGTAAAGACAGTCAAATGTGCAGGGGATGACTTAAGGACTACCCTACAAAACAAAGGTTAGCATGGCACGGAATAAGCAAGCAAAATGTGGGTCAATACCCTTGATGGGTTTTTATTGCTACCCCTATCTTATTCGTTGGTTCCCAAACTTCCTCAATAGAGGGCTCCGTACACCATGGGATTTACCGGAGGGGGATCTTAAAAGGACGTGCCTTAAAAGAACCTCAAGCTTGAGTGAGGAGTCCGAGGCCCCATTGCGGATAATGATCAACGCACCGGGGACCGTCTCGAACCTCGCTAACCTAAATTGTGTTAAACCTGGGTATAGGGTTATGCATGAATGCAACAAGTATGGAAAGCAATAAATCACAACTATCATGGTAATGAAAGTGTATAAATAAATCACAGTTTAAATGACAATTGTATAAAAACAACTTGGCATGACAGTTACATATATACAACAGCACAATTAAATATAACCTCCTAAGTCCTAGTTCTAGACCTAACTCTCTAAAGTGTTCATTCTTATGTTCCCCAGCAGAGTCGCCAGCTGTCATCACTGGTTTTCGTCCGGGCCCTTTTGGGGTGAGCTCAAACTAGACCAATGATGAGAAATTTTAGAGTCGCCACCAACTGTTTTTGGGGTACAGTTGGATACCCTCTACTTTGAGTAGTTTTAAGTGTATGGTCTGCGTTATCAGAGATGGGTTCGGGAGTTGGTTACGTGTAGGGAAGGATTAGCACCCCTACAGCGCCCTTTCGGTATCTAATTTAGGAGGAGGAGGTTTTATTTTATTTGTACTGCCATAGCTGGGTTAAGTTTCCTAAAAAGTCTATGATTTTTATTTAGCTAAATTGTTTATTAAGGTCATGGTTAAAATGGATTTATCCTAAATTTCTAAAGGGAATCCTAAAAATTTTGGGTTTTTGTTTGAAGTGGAGAATGAGATCTTAGGGATTGGTTTTGGTTTTTGGTTTTGCTTTTGGAAATTGAAGTCCTAGACAAATGATGATTTTTTTTATTTTCCCCTTTTTGTTTTTTTGTTTTGTTTTGTTTTGTTTTTTGTTGGAAGACATTTGGAATACATTTCATGAAAACATTTTCAAAACATGTTGTTGAAGAGATTTTTAAAAAAGATATTTTATTGAAAAAACGTTTTGTTTTGTTTTGTTTTTGTTTGTTTTTGTTTGTTTTGTTTTGTTGTTTTTGTTTGTTTGTTTGTTTGTTTGTTTGTTTGTTTTGTTTTCTCTCTTTTTTGTTTTTTTTTTTTAAAACATTTTGAAAATTATTTATTGAGAACGTTTTAAAAAAAACATGTTTGTTTTTTTTTGTGTTTTTTTTTTTTTTTGAAATTGAAAATGCATATATCAAAATAGATATGGAGTGTGTGAGTGTGACATCCACAAAAATAAAATCACTCTTTTTTTTCTTTTTTTCTTTCTTTTTCTTCATCCTTTCCCTTTGCTCTCTCTCTTTTTTCCTTTGTTGTTTTTTTTACTACACTTTACATATTACACATACAATAGGAAGAAATACAGGGAAAATGCAATGGAAAAAGGTTGAAAAGCAATTACATCAAATGTAGATAAACTAAAAAACGAAAATTAGAAAAATGCTAAAACAAATACACCAAATATAGGTACAAATCAGCTGAAAAAAAGGAGTGAAAAGATAAGGGCTGAACCGACTTTGAATCTTCTGCTTGAGCTCCCACTGATGCTGATGATCACCACCTGCTTAGAACCAGCGAGATTTGACAACGAGGTTTGTGAGGGGGGTTTCTTGGTATTTGAAGAGATGTATTTTCTGGGTTTGAGATCCTTGCTGGCTGGAAATAAGGAGGGTAAGCATGAGGAGTGGAGATTGGAACAGGATGGGTATCCCCCTCTCTCTTTCTTTATCTCTCCACGAACCAGGTTTTTTCAATCCCCCTCTCTCCTTTTTTTCAACGAATCTCCCCCTCTCTCTGTTTTTTTTTTGATGGCTCGGTTGATCTCTCTCACGATGATGGCTCTCCTTTTTTCTCTCTGTTTTTTTTTTTTGGGTCCTCCTCCCTCCTTTTTGATGGCTCTCTTCCACGAAAACAAGCTATCCTCTCTTTTTTCTTTTTCTGCACTGGGATGATGGAGGGCTTCTTCTTTTTTTTGTTTTTAACAAATTGTTGCCCTCTGTCTGTTTCTTTCTCTTTTTTTTTTTTTTGCAGGGATGAATCTGGGGCAGAAGAATTTTTCTTGTGCGTGGGAGTCTCAGGTGTAATCCCCTCCTCTCTTTTCTCGCAGGAACTGAAGACTGCGTCTTAAAGGTCTACCGAGACTTCTTTGGCTGGACTATCATTAATTGCTGCATTATTGATGCAATATTTTAATTTGCAAATTTGATGCTTTGTCGGGTAGACAGCTTGTGCGGGTAACAGGGTGGCTTGTGATTGCCCTTTTGAGTTTGTATTTTAGCACATGTGACTGACAGGGTTGTTGCAAAATTAATTTTTCATCAGGTGGCCAGCGCAGAAGACGGGTCTCGTGAACGACCAGCGAGAGAAAAAAAAAAAAGGAAACCCGTGAGACAAAGCCGACGCGAAAAGCCAGCGAGAAGAAAAAAAATCAGCGAAGGCAGAAAGGGTCGGAGGTTCGAAGTGTCGGCAGGGTCGAAGTGTCGGCAGGGTCGAAGCTTCGGTGGGTCGAATTTCAGTGGGGCAAAAGTCAATGGTCAACGGGTCGAAGTGTCGGCAGGTCGAAGGTTCGCAGGTCAAAGCATCGCAGGGTCAAGGGTCGAAGTGTCGGCAGCGAGGCTTCGAGGGTCGAAGGTGAAATCAGAAGGTCAACGGGGTTTCGAGGCTTCGAGGCTTCGAGGCTCCGAGGTTTCGATGCTTCGAGGCTTCGGGGCTTCGAACTTCGGGGCTTCGAGGCTTCGGGGCGTCGGGGCTTCGAGCTTCGGGGCTTCGAGGCTTCGGGGCTTTGGGGCTTCGAGCTTTGGGGCTTCGAGGCTTCGGGGCTTCGGGGCTTCGAGCTTCGGGGCTTCAAGGCTTCGAGGCTTCGGGGCTTCGAGCTTCGGGGCTTCGAGGCTTCGAAGGTCAACGGGTCGCAGTGTCGGCAGGTCAACGGTTAACGGTCAACCCCGAAGTTTTTTTTACTTTTAATTACCTTTTTACCCCCATCAAAAATGCAAAAATGGATAACCTTCCAAGAATTGTTTGGGGAGATCCGCATTCACCTACATAGGCATTTTGAAGAGTTTCGCATGATCACTTTTGCGGGCAGTTTGACCAGGGGCATTGACCGTCTTTTGGCAAGTTTGACTTTTTCCAACGAAAGTTGTTTTGGCCATAACTTCTTCATTTTAAGTCCGATTTGAGCTCGGTCAAGTGCGTTGGTCTCCAATTTTCATCCTCCATCACCTGGTGTTGGTCTTGGGGCGCTTCAAGGACTTGTAGCAAAAGTCATTAATTTTGAACTCCCCCATCCGTGTCAATTGTATCCACCTCGTGCCGATTGGGGTAGACCATTCCTTGGAAGTATGAGATCATTGTGGACTTGTTCAATAAGGTATATGGCATGGGCAGAAAGGAATATCAAATGGGGTTAGTATGTCCAACCCGGACAAAATAGGGTCCTACAATAGTCTATTTTGGCTTGGAAAGCCATAAGCCAATCCATACCCAAGATCAGGTCAAAAGCACGCAAGGGCAATACATGCAGGTCGAAGCTCAGCTCCACACTTCTTATGGTTAACACACAGTCACGGCAAACACGATGCACCTCAATCATACCCCCCACTGGAGGCTCAACAACTAGGGGCTTCGCTGCCTCCACACAAGCTAACCCCAAGCTATCTATCACAAGCTCAGCAACAAAAGAACACGATGCACCTGTATCGAAAAGAACAGAAGCTAATGTACGGGACATCAAAAGGGTACCTCTAACCACCGATGGTCCTGCTCCACCCTCAGCCGGTGGGGGTGGTAGCTCAGCCTCCTCCTGGTACGTCGCCTCCAGCGCAAACACCCTCCCTTGGCCTGAGCCACTGGTCGGCTCACTCACTGGGCGCTTCCCGCCAAGACTGCCTCCAGCTGATCTGCTCTCGCTGGCCTCCCCGAGGGTCGGGTCTGGCTAGATCCTGCCTGGCTGGCCTGCCACTGACGAGCTGGCCTCTCAGCTGGTGTACGGAAGCTAGCATCACTCCTTATGCTGGATGCCACGCCTCCTGCTCCCCTGTTGCCACTCCAGCACACCCGGCTCAAGTGGCCCTCTCGCCCACAGCTGTTGCATTTCCAGTCTTTCTTTGGACACTCCCTCCTGAAGTGGCTTTGCTCCCCACAGCAATGACAACCGCTGGGGAGACCTCCTGCTGGATCTCCCAGTCTGCTACCGCCAGAGCTAGACCTCCCTGGGTGTACTGATGTCTGTCCCCTGCTGCGGAAGGAACTGTTGTCCCTCTCTTCGGTCTTGGGCCTCTTGGGTCCAGAATCACGTTCAGATCCGCCCTGCAACTGGCGACCCTAATGGGCCTGCCTCCCATCATCCAGCTCCCTCTCAGTGATACGAGCCGTCTCCACAACCTCAGCATAAGTCCTCAAGCGCAAAGATCGCCACCCTCTACCTAAGGGCTGGCCTAAGGCCCAAAGTGAACTTGTGGGCCTTCAGGTCCTCCTTTGCCACAGTCTCGGGAGCAAACCTACTCAAGCTCCGGAACTGTCGCTCATACTCAAGTACCGTCCTTGATCCTTGTTTCAGGCTGCCAAACTCCTCCCTTTTCTGCCACCTCAAAGATTCCGGGAAGAACTCATCATGGAAGAGCTGTAGAAACTCCTCCCAAAGCATGAACTGCACCGCACGGCTCCCCGCGACACTCAACCACCACTCCAGAGCATTCCCCTCCAGCTGCCGAATGGCCAGTCTCACGTTATCCTCCTCCCGGGGTAGGAGAAAGGAAAACACATGCTCGATCTACCTCAGCCAGTGCTCAGCTAACACTGGGTCCTCCTCCCCTTTGAATCGCGGAGGTTGTTCCTTTCGGAACCGTGTCACCACGTCATCCTCTGCACGAGTCGGTATGCCACTCAGCGAACCCTCACGCTCCCTTGGTAACTACTCCGCTGTTGGTGGCGGTGGTGGTGGCACCACCTGCTGTGCCGCCATCTCACGGCGCACCACCTCTCGGACTTCTTGCCGGATACACTCCCTCAGCTCTTGGACCTCCAGATGGATGCCTTCTCGCAGCTGCACCAGCAATAGTGCATGTCCTCCAACGGACTGCCCTACACCCGGGCCCTCATGGGCAGATGACTCATCAGCCACTGCCCCGGACGCACGTGTCACTCTCCTCGTTAGCATTCTTACTACATGAAGTAAGAAGCACAAACGTCAGAATGCGTTCGACTACTATCAAGTCTCACTACCTCTACCCCATTATCAAGTCAAGTAGTACATGGTATCACACACATTTTACATATTGCACCAATCAACATCGCACACCGTTCAATTCACAGTGCACACAGCTCAAATAAACAAAAACCTTTCCTTGTAGTCATGCTCAAGGTACTTCAAGAAAAATCAGAGTTGCACAGTTCACACCTTATCACATTATTCACATTTTTCTTTTATCACAATTAGAATTTTAACAGTTATCCACACCATCACATACAACAACTAATGCAACTAGTGCCCTAATGCCAATGCATGCAAATCCTACCTCAGGTTTGGACTACCCCAAGTACACCTTAGAGGCTCCAAGAGGACCGTGTTGATCAGGCACGTCCCTCCAGGTTCCCCCAAAGGACTCAAGATAACCAGACCCGCCCACTACCCTAGGCCAACTAGACCATGCTCTGATACCATATTGTCACGCCCCGGATTTCCAACCCGAGGAAACCAGTTCGTGACTCCCCTTTACCCACCCGCAAGGGATAGATGTACAAAATCCAACACATTCATAATAATCCATAATAAATAGCAAAAAGGCGGACCACTTATCTTTATTAAGTTCCAAAATCCATTACATCATCTCCAATTGGAGTTATAATAGTCTCAACATAACATTTGACAAAACACTTAAATAACAAAAGGAGTAAAGCCACAAGGCAGAAAGTCTTCCACCTTGGTGTTCCCACCTAACGCCTGTAGGTCCCTGTGAAGAAAACAAACACAGTAGGAGGGGTGAGCAACCACAGCTCAGTAGGGATCATGTCTCCCCAACCCATCCCATGCTCCTACCATCTACATGCCGTGTGTATAAGTGCAGTGTCGTGATACAATTATTTCAACCAATATAACGGTAAGCCATCAGCAAAAACAAATATTTCAAACAGCCACACAAGCTAACACATGAGCAGTCTCGGGCTTCCACAGCCACCGGGTTTCCAAGAGCAGTCCCGGGCTTCCACAGCCACCGGGTTTCACAAAACAGTCACGGGCTTCCACAGCCACTGGGTTTCACAAAACAGTCCCGGGCTTCCATAGCCACCGGGTTTCACGAAATAGTCTCGGGCTTCCACAGCCACCGGGTTTCACAAAATAGTCCTGGGCTTCCACAGCCACCGGGTTTCACAAAACAGTACACCCAGCCACTCAGGCATAACACCAAACACTTAGCGGGCACACATTCACAAGTGTACAAACCCAGCCATTCAGGCATAAAAACAAACACTTGGCATGCACACCTTTACCAACTCACAATTCTAGCCTTACTGGCATATTATCAAACACATACTGGGTATTGTCACACAAACAGATTCACACATGCATTTTATCGAACATTTGACATGCACTGCCTACTCAATGTCAGAATCACACCAAAACGCCATTGAAGGCCAACATTCATATAGGAGATCACACCTATATGAATTTACATATAAATAGTATGATAACAAGGACGATATCCAACGGTTCATTCACCACAGGGCTTAACCCCGGATCAGGTACAAGAAGACAAAACCCCTTCCTCAAAGATCCTCCACGCTCTTGCCTCCACGCCGAACGCCGTCCAACCACGGGAATGACAACGACAGCCACGAACTGGAGCTCTCTCTCTCAATCTCCCTCTCTCTCTCTCTCTCTGCGACGGCTGCGGCGGCTGACAACGAAAACCCTAAACCTAAAATAAAGAGAGCTCCTCTTTATATAGACCTCACTTATCAAAACGACGTAGTTTTGATAAATGAAATCCTACCATCAAAACGACGTAGTTTTGATAAATGAAATCCTACCATCAAAATGACGTAGTTTTGATAAATGAAACACACCATCAAAACGACGTAGTTTTGATAAATGAAACACACCATCAAAATGACGTAGTTTTGATAAATAAAACATGAACTAACCACTCCGTTTCCACACAGGACAAAATACCCACAATCCGAACATGGTCATTGTCACACGCAGCCTCTACACGCTCCCACTTGAGCTCATTACACTCTCTAACAACCAAGCCATGAAGACTCGTAGAAACACTCCCTCGAAGACTCGCTGGAAACGTGGCCTCGAAGATCTGTCTCGAAGATCTAACTTTCGACCCTCAAAGCTTCAAACTTCGACCCTCGGTCTTCGACCCTACGATCCAAATCTTCGGGTCTTCCACCTTTCGACCCAAGCGTTCGCCAAAACACGGGTCATTACACCGAGCTTCCACGAGACCGTACTTTAGGCAATAGAGGCCCAATCCAAGTTGTATCCGAGAAAAACAGCCATCAAATCTGAATGAAGGAAGGAATGAGGCACCCTCTGGTAGGAAAGTAGCACTTCCGGCGGATTTCGGCAAAATTTTGGTAGGGGAAAAAAAAATTCAGACTAAAGGGAGAGAGCTCCTTTGGTCGGGTGAAGAGAAGTGGAGGTGTTGCACCTATTTTATAGCAGCTGGATGAAGGTTCTAAAGAGGATAGATGAGGTGGCTCACCCAATCAACCATTGACATCTGGCAAAGCAGTAAAAAGCAAAGATTCCCTCAATTATTGCCCTGGTCAGGTGAAGATCGGGTGAAAGGCTTCACCCGACCACTGGATATTTCATTTTTTTTCACCTCTGAGCTTCTGGGGACAAAACGCTTCATTCTGGAAATTATCGGACCTGGTCTGGTGAAGGTCTTCATTTGACCAACTTGTTTTCTTCTCTCATTCATCACCTGAGACCGTTTTGAGGAGTTTTGAACTGACTGATGGCCTTTTAACCTTGGTCAGGTGAAGGTCAGTTGAAGAGTTGTTCACCCGACCACCTTGAACTTTGTCCAGCGTGTCTGAAATAAAGTCCTCCTTTGAAAAATTTTAAGTTCCTACAACACTTAACACAGAAAACCAAACGTATTAGACCGGGATGCCTCCTGGGAGCGCTTGTTTAGGGTCCTAGATAGACCACTGAGTTTTGATATCAAGTTGCTTCAGCCTTAAGGAAAGTCGCCATCTGTTCAAGTGGCTCGTTACACGCATAAAGTTTCAATCTCTGTCTGTTAACAAGAAATGGAGCATCTATCCCTGATTGTATACGTATTGCTTCATTCTTCAATATCTTGCGGACATGATATGGGCCTGACCACTTTGATTTAAGCTTTCCTGGAAAGAGTTTTAAACTTGAGTTGAATAATAAAACCATCTGCCCCACTATAAATTGTTTGGAAGAAATGTGTTTGTCATGCTACTTTTTGGTTCGTTCTATGTAGATCTTGGCATTTTCATAAGTTGATCGTCTGAATTCTTCCAGTTCATTTGGTTGTAGCAATCTTTCTTCACTGGCCTTCTAAGCATCCATGTTCAAATATTGAGTGGCCCAATATGCCTTGTGCTCAAGCTCAACTGGAAGATGACATGCTTTCCCATAGACCAGCTGATAGGGAGAAGTCCCAATTGGAGTCTTGAATGCAGTTCGGCATGTCCATAGTGCGTTATCTAGCTTGGGACTCCAGTCCTTCCGAGAATGGCATACTGTTCGTTCCAGAATCTTTTTAATTTCTCTATTGGAAACCTTTGCTTGACCATTAGCTTGAGGATGATATGGTGTAGTGACCCTATGGTGTACGCCATATTTCTTTAAAAGCTTGGTTAGATGTTGGTTACAAAAATGAGTTCCCCTATCACTAATTAATGCTTGAGGCACCCTGAACCTCGTGAATATCTATTTCTAAAGGAACTTATGTACAACCTTGGAAGTGCTCGCAGGGACCGCTACTGCTTCAACTCATTTTGAAACATAGTCAACTGCCAACAAGATATATTGATTGTTGAAAGAGGGCAGGAATAGTCCCACAAAGTTTATGCCCCACACATCAAATAATTCGACTTCTAGTATATTTATATGGGGCAGTTCATTTTTTCTTCCAAGGTTTCCAGTTCTTTGACAGGCATCACAATTTACTACATATTCTCTTGCATTTTTAAATAAAGTAGGCCAGAAAAATCCAGATTGTAGCTGATCATTGTGGGTCCCATGTGTCCTCCACATTCTCCTATGTGGCAATGATGTAAAATATCTGACATCTCCTCCTCAGGGATACACCTTCGAATGAGTCCATCACCGCAAGTTCTGAACAATAATGGATCCTCCCATATGTAGTGTTTGACATCTGCCAAAAATTTCTTCTTCTGTTGGTAGCTGTGTTCATAAGGCAGTACACCTCCAACTATGTAGTTTACATAATTTGAATAGCTGCTCATCAAGGAATGCATCCTAAATATCTTCTTTATTTTCTTCCTATTGTTGAGAGCTCTCTAAGTAAGATAAATGATCAGCTACCGCATTTTGGGCCCCTCCTTGTCTTTAATTGTGAAGTCAAATTCTTGGAGTAGAAGGACCCATCTAATCAACCATGGTTTGGAATCTTTTTTCGAGACAAGGTACTTGATTGCCGTGTGGTCGGTGTACACCACAGACTTGGATCCCAACAAGTAACACCTAAATTTGTCTAAGGCGAAGACAATTGCCAAGAACTCCTTCTTTATTGTGGCATAATTCATTTGAGCTTCATTGAGGAGTTTGCCAGCATAAGCTATGGCATGTAATTTCTTGTCTATTTTTTGCCAAGCACCGCTCCTACCGCATAGTCACTTGCATCACACATCAGTTCGAAAGGTAAGCTCCAGTCTGGTGCTACAATGATCGGAGCTTCAATAAAAGCTAGCTTGAGTTGAGAAAAAGAAGCTTGACATTCTTTTGTAAATGAGAATTCTGCATCTTTGGCCAGTAGTGAACATAGGGGCTTGGAAATTTTTGAAAAATTCTTGATGAAACGCCGATAGAAGCCGGCATGCCCCAGAAAGCTCCTCACTCCCTTCACAGTAGTTGGAGAAGGAAGATTCTTTATGACAGATATTTTTACGTTGTCTACTTCAATTCCAGCCTTGGAGACCTTGTGGCCCAGTACTATGCCTTACAGTACCATGAAGTGACAATTTTTCCAGTTGAGAATTAAGTTTGTTTCCTCACAACGTTGCATGATCTCAGAGAGATTGTTAAGGCATTCTTCGAATGAAAGACCGAATACGAAGAAGTCGTCCATGAATATCTCATTCGTCTTCTCTACAGATTCAGAGAATAAACCATCATGCACCGTTGGAAAGTAGCTGGGGCGTTGCACAACCCAAAGGGCATGCGTCGATATGTAAACGTTCCATAAAGACATGTAAAAGTTGTCTTTTCTTGATCTTCAGGTGCTATAGGAATCTGATTGTAGCTGGAGTAGCTGTCCAAGAAACAGTAGTAGACGTGTCCAGCAAACCACTCCAGCATTTGATCAATATGTGGTAGGGGAAAGTGGTCCTTCTGTGTATTGCTATTAAGCTTTCTGTAATCAATACACACTCTTCATCTTGTTATAGTTCTTGTGGAAGTGAGCTCGTTATCCTCATTTTGTACTATGGTCATTCCACCCTTTTTTGGCACAATGTGTACTGGACTCACCCATTTGCTATCAAATATGGGGTAAATAATTCCAGCATCTAATAATTTCATTACCTCAGCTCTGACAACTTCTTTCATGTTCGGGTTGAGTCTCCTTTGATGCTCCACAATCTTTTTCTCTTTGTCCTCCATGAAAATCCTGTGAGTGCAAATGGTAGGATTGATCCCTTTAATATCTGCCATAGTCCAACCAATTGCTGCTTTGTATTTACGTAGTACGTTAAGGAGTTTATTCAATCTTTCTCCTACTAACTCAGCAACAATAATTACTAGCAGTTTGTCTCCTTCCCCTAAGAAAACATATTTGAGATGCGGGGGAAGGTCCTTTAATTCCACCATTGGAGCTTTTTGAATTGATGGAGGAGGTAGAGGGTTTCTTGGGCCTAGTTCTTCAAATCTCTATCTTTTGGTGAATAGAACACACGACACAGTTTCCAAGGCTTTTTCTTCCATGGCCACTTCCTCATATTATGTATGTAGTGTACCTGTCATGGCAACAGCTAATGGTTCTTGAAAATTCAGTATAAGATTACTCACCAAGTTGTCTACAATGTCCACTCTGCATCCTTGCTCTGAGTTATCCAAATGTTTCATACTTTTAAAAATATTAAACTCTATTTTCTCATCACCAATGTTTAGGGTCATGCGTCCACCCTTTACATCGATGATGGCTCCAGCTGTTCCAAGGAAAGGTCGTCCCAATATGAGAGGCATAGCTCCAGCCTCATCCATGTCTAAGGCAATTAAGTCTACCGGGATTATTAAGTTCCGGACTTGTAGATGTGCATTTTCTAGAATCCCAACAGGATGCTTAATGAACTTATCATCCATCCGGAGGGTGATAGATGTTGGTTGCAATTCCCCAAGCCCTAATCTCTTGCACATGGAGAAGGAAATTAAACTGACACTTGCACCAAGGTCACATAGGGCATTATCGAAGGAAAGATCACCTATGATGCAAGGAATATAGAAACTGCCAGGATCACTCAGCTTTGGTGGAAGATTTCGTTGTATGATTGCACTACAATTCTCTGACAATGCCATCGTAGCATGTTCCTCTATTGTTCTTTTGTTCCCTACTATGTCTTTTAAGAACTTGGCATATGATGGTATTTTAACAAGGATGTCGGTGAAGGAAATTATTACCTTTAATTATTTGAAGATTTCCACAAACTTGTTGAATTATTTATCCTTCTTCCGTTTTGCTTGTCTTTAAGGAAACGGTAGAGGTGGAGCATATGGCTTAAGCTCCTTCTTTTGTAGTATCTCTTCAGTTTTTTAGGCCTCCTTTGATTCATCTTTTTCGAGCTCTTGGTCTTTGGTAGGCACTTTAGTTTGTTGAACCTCCTCTGGTTGGTTTAGCTCTTTGTTTGGCTCTGATTCTTTTTGAGGTTCATGTTGTTGCAGTTCCTTGCCGCTTCCTAATGTTACTGCTTTGCAGCACTCTCGAGGGTTGGGCCCCAAGCGGCTAGGGAGTTCTCCAGGGTTTCTTTGACTAAGAGCCTCAGCAATTTGGGAGGGTTGAGCTTCTATTCTTTTCCCTTAGCTTTCTACTTTATCCATGCGTGTGCTGATCTCCTGGATTTTGTCATTCGTGACATTGGCCAACTTTTCAATGGTGACCTCCCAGCTAGTTTTTTGCTGTAGTTGACTCTTTTGCTATTGCTGTTGTGGTCTGAAATTCTATCCACTAGCTTGGCCCTGGGTGTTGTTTGTCCTTTGTTGATCACCCCACCTAAAATTTGGGTGATTTCTCTAACCTGGATTATAAGTGTTGGAGTAAGGATTGTTCTGGACGAACTTAACTTGATCCTCACTCTCCATAGGATTGTTGGATTAACAGATGTTCAGAGGGCAATTTGTTTGTGAATGTGCTCCTCTGCACTTTGAACAGTTGGAACTTATATTGGCCACTGGCTTGGCTACTAGCTTCTCTACTTGGCGAGTTAATGTGTCTAATTTGGCATTAAGTAGAGTGCTTTCTTCTACTTTATAAACTCTCGGTTTGTAGGGAACTATCCTTCTTCTTGTTCCCATAAAGAAATTCTTTGCCATATCTTCAATAAGAGTAGTGGCCTTTTGAATACTCTTCTTTATAAGAGTTCCTCCGGCTGCTGCATTAAGGAGGTTTTGGTCTTCCTAGATCAAGGCATAGAAAAAGATTTCCAATAGGAATCCTTTGTTCAGCCCATGGTTTGGGCACCTCCTTTGCAGATTTTTGAAGCATTCCCATGCTTCTCCGACATTTTCTCTTACTCCTTGAGAGAAAGCAGTTATCTGACTCCTTAAGTTGGATAGTTTCCCTGGAGGGAAATATTATGATAAGAATTCATGTACACAGTCCCCCCAAGTAGTGAAAGTAATGATCTGAAAAGGAGTTAAACCATCATAATGCATGTCATCACCGGTTTTCGTTCGGGCCCATTTGGGATGGGCTCAAACTAAACCAATGGTGAGAAATTTAGAGTCGCTACCAACTTTTTTTGGGGTACAATTGGATACCCTCTACTTTAAGTAGTTTAAGGTGTGGTCTGCGCTATCAGAGAAGGTTTCGGGAGTTGGTTACGTGTAGGAAAGGATTAATACCCCTACAGCGCCCTTTCGGTATCTATTTTCGGAGGATGAGGTTTCTATTTATTTTCACTACTATGATTGGGTTGAGTTTCCTAGAAAGTCTATGCTTTTTATTTAGCTAAGTTATTTGTTAAAGTTATAGTTAAAATTGATTTACCTTAGATTGCTAAAGGGAATCCTAAAAGTTTTGTTTGGCTTTTTGTTTGAAGTAGAAAATGAAATCCTAAGGTTTTGGTTTTTCATTGCTTTTTTTTGTTGTCGTTATTTTTTTGTTTTTTGTTTGAAAATGTTTGGTTGTTTTGTTTTTTTTTTTTGAAAACTCCCTTTTTGTTTTGTTTTTTTTTAAAAAAAAAAAATTGAACCTAAGAACAAGTTAAAACTTAAAAATGCATATTTGTTTTTTTTAATTTTGACTATGACTAAAGGCACACATATATGAAAATAAATGTGGAGTGTGTGACTGTAACATCCACAAAAAATAAAGCTACGCTCTTTTTTTTTCTTTTCTTCTATTTCTTCATCTTCTCTTTTTTTATGCCTGTCCTTGTGCTCCTTTTTTGTTTTCATTATATTTTACATATTACAACATATAAATATACAAACAACATTACAAAGGGATACCACAAGGAAATACAACACCTACCAACAATACAAGGAAAACATACATCATAAAATAAAAATAAAATAAAAAACAGATAAATACAAAGAATTACATCAAATATAGCTAATAATAAATAAACTTATATAGAACCGACTTTGGGGCTTCAACACTAGACTTCCGCGTGAATCTTGTCCGCACCGATAGTCACCTGCTCGAATGACCAAATCACCAAATGTAGTAGCGCAAATGACAGAAATCGACTGGGATTTGATTTGAAGACTACAACGGTGTATGGGATTGAGAGAAGGTGATGGAAAGTTTTTTTGTTTTAGATTTTGGGAAAAACGTGAGAGAGAAAGGGAATGTATTTTTGATTGAAATGGGAGAGAAAGAATCTGGGGGCTTTTTTTTTATTTTTTGTTGTTTTTTTTTGTTTTGAGAAACAAGACTAAGGGAAAGAGAGAGTATGGGAAGGATTTTGATTTTTGGGAAAGGGAGAGAGTTTGAGTGAAAATCTAGGGGTTCTTGTCACACCTCGGATTTCCAACCCAAGGAAACCGGTTTGTGACTCCCCTTTACTCACGCGGATGGATAAGAGGTTAGGATACAACATTCCTCTTGGGATATCACAACATCCTCAATAGATATTCACATAAATAAAATCATATATTTTGTTTTGCATTCAAACCACAATAGTTGTCCATTAGGAAAACCACAATACTTTATTAATTAAAAAATCCTTTTACATCTCCCCATTGGGGTTATAATAGTGCCATAAATTAAAATTAAGCAAAACCATCAAGCAGATAAATGTCTTCCACTTCGGTGTTTCTACCTAACGCCTGTAGGTTCCTGGAAAGAAAACAAAACACAGTAGGAGGGGTGAGCAACCACAGCTCAGTAGGGATCATGTCTTGCCAACCCATCCCATGCTCCTAGCATCTACATGAGTATGTGTGGGACGGGTCTGGGGAGACTTGAACCCTACTGAGCTATGGTTTGCTCACCCCTCCTATAAACTATTCTTCTGCAGGGTCTAGCAGGCGGTAGGTGAAAGAGCTGTGGTGGTAGGCTACTGAGGCTGAAGACTTATTATTAATTTTATTGCTTTTGTGGACCTGTGTTTTATGATTTGGATTGTTTATAAACAATATGTTGTGGTTTGATGGGAGTTTTTCCCAGTTGAGTTGTAATAAATTTGGAACTCTTCTTGAGATGTAATAGATTGAGATATGTTTATTGTTTGATCTATGTTTGTGTTCGTGGTTTGGGATCAGGAGCATGCCCCATGGCATGTTAGCTTGGTTGTACAGGTTTGGGACAGCACCCGTGACATAAGTCCTTTATAGGTGCTTGCACCAACCCCTTAACCCTTCGGGTGCGGGCATGGGCAGTTACTCCTCATTTCCAAGTCAGAGGAAATTGGGGCGTGACAATGTGCACAAGTGCAGTGTCGTGGCATTAATATATAATCAAGTTATAACCCACATTATTCAATGTCAACACACACACATGCCTCAAACAAGTACAACTATTTCCAGAGCCACACAGGCTTCCGCAACCACATCCACACAGGCTCACAATTAGCTACACAGGCTCACAATTACACTTACAAGCACAACACAGTGATAAGCATTTACATGACATCATCTAACACATGAAATCTATAGTCGTCACACAAATCACAATTAACATATCCACATATTAAATTCACAACCAAAACTCCCCTGGAAACCCCAATGTTTCTCCACACGGCCCTACCGCGAAACTAATTCCTAACGAATCCAACCATGAAATGAACAATGCAGACGCCCCAACAGCCCCCAGGGTCCTCTGCCCCGAGAACGAACCCGAAATCCCTCGACTCCGGACTCATCATCATATCCAAATAAAATATACCATTGAAGGCCAACATCCATATAGGAGATCACACCTATATGGATTTACATATATATATATATATATATATATATATATATATATATTAACAATAATAATCTATGATTTCGTCTACCACAGGGCCTAATCCCGAAATGGGTACTAGAAGAGACAGAACCCCAACCTTAGGAAGATTCTCCTTGCTGTTGCTCTTACACTAGTCGCCATCCACCCACGCAAGTCACCCCAGCAGCAACGATCAGGAACTCTCTCTCTCTCTCTCTCCCTCTGCAACGACTGTGGCGGTTGACGACAAAAACCCTAAACTTAAAATAAAGAGAGCTCCTCCTCCTTATACAGACACCTCACTTATCAAAACGACGTAGTTTTGATAAATGAAACCCGCCATCAAAATGACGTAGTTTTGATAAATGAAAACCACCATCAAATAGTTTTGATAAATAAAACATGTAATAACCACTCCGCTCTCACACAGGACAAAATATCTACAAATCAAACATGGTCCTTTAGGAAAAGATTATCAGAATAACAAAACGAAGAAGACGGTGCAAAAACATGGCTGCACGTGACAAAGACCATTGTCACGTGCAAGCTCCAAATGCCCTAGGATTTTGCCACAAGTTTTAGAACTAAGCCTGGAAGGCTCCCATGCAAAAACATCACTGCACGTGACAAGCCATTGTCACGTGCACCCTCTAAAAGTGTCCTCTTGGGCTCATCTCTTGCCTCATGCTTGCTCATCAACAAACAAGGTGTTCTAGCTAATGTGTGTGGGAATAAAACTCCCAAAAAAACCCAATAATTGCCACCCAAAAGGCAAAACTGCGACTAACTCCTCACATTCCAAAACACGGGTCATTACAGTTCTTGGGTGTAAGCTTGGGAGTCGTCTCTAGATGTAAGTCTCTGGGTAAAGGGAAAGGGCTTGGGCGTCTTTTTTTTTTGACGTGAAGACTCTAGGGGAAGGGAAAAGGCCTTTTAAATGCCTTTGACACATCCTCTTAATTCAAGCATTAATTAGTGCATTAATTATGGCAGCCCCTTTTTTTTATTGCCAGATTCCAGCTTCTATCGGGTGGGTTAGCGACCTGTGATTGCCCTTTCGTTTCTATGTGAGCACATGTGACAGACAAGTGTTGAAAAGCATATGCGCAGCTAATCCGATGAAGCTATAGTGAGTACACCCGTGAATATTGCCAAACAGCGAAGGTCAAAGGTAGGTGGAGGCTCAGATCTGGATCAAAGGGAAGGCTTGGATCCTTATTCCGTATCAGTGGAAGCTTAGTCCATATCAATGGACAGCTCGGATCCTCATTCCGTATCAGTGGAGGCCTTAGTATGGATAAATGTTGGCTCAGATCCTTATTCCGTATCAGTGAAGGTCTTAGTCCGAATCAATGTTGGCTCGGATCCTTATTCCGTATCAGTGGAGCCCTTAGTCCGGATCAGTGATGTTCTGGATTTGACTTTGATGTTCTAGATTTGACTATGATGTTCCGGATTTCACCATGATGATCCGAACTTGATTATGATGTTCTAGATTTGACTTTTAATTACCTTTTTACCCCCACCAAAAATGTAGTCATTTTGGAGAATCTCGCATGGTCACATTTTCGGGCCCTTTGACCAGGGGCATTGACCGTCTTTTGGCAAGTTTGACTTTTTCGATGAAAATTATTTTGGCCATAACTTCTTCATTTTACATCAGAATTGTACTCGGTCAAGTGCGTTAATCTCCACATTTCATCCTCTATCACTCAGTGCTAGTCTTGGGGCACTTTAGGGGCTTGCAACAGAGGTTTTCAATTTTGGACTTCCTTATCCTTGTCATAGCATATTCATCGCGTGCAAATTGGGGTTTAACATCGACTCCAAACCTAGGACTGACTCCTAGATAGTGGGGGAGCTTTATGGACCTATTCAATGAGATACATGGCATGGGAAGATAGAAATAAAATGTACAAATGGTTAGTATGTCCAACCCGGACAAAATGGGGTCCAATAACTGCATCTCTTTGTGCATTGTTTGTATACAAACAATGGACAAAAATAGAAAAGAGTCATTTTGGACGGGTTAGAGCACTTATCTGACTTACCTAGCACGGAGGAAGAGTAAAATGCAACGGTTGGCTTCTCAGGCTGGTGGACTTTAAACAATCTTGCTAAGGCATTTAAGGCCTACAGGGATGGAAAAGGCATCGAAGGCCTAATAGAAAGGGAAAAGGCATCTAAGGCCTAACAGGATTTGAAAAGGTTCATAGAGGCAAGAGGATTACTTGCCTACGATGCATTGCAGAGGCCAGAGGATCACCATCTACGATGCAAGGATACTAAAATTTAAAATCCTTGAGCTGATAGAAAGGATACCAAAAATTAAAAGCCTTAAGCTGACAAAATGAGACTTCGCAGAGGCAGGAGGATTACTTGCCTACAATGCGTTGCAGAGGCCGGACGATTACCGCCTACAATGCGTTGCAGAGGCCGGAGAATTACTGCCTACGATGCAAGGATATGGAAATTTAAAAGATTTGAGCTAACATAAAGGATACTGAAACTTAAAAGCCTCGAGCTGATAAAATGAGACTTCGCGGAAGTAGGAGGATTATTTGCCTACAATGCTTTGCAGAGGCCAAAGGATTACCACCTACGATGCAAGGATACTGAAATTTAAAAAGCCTTGAGCTGACATAAAGGATACTGAAACTTAAAAGCCTTGAGCTGACAAAATAAGACTTCACAGAGGCAGGAGAATTATTTGCCTACAATGCACTGCAGAGGTCGGAGGATTACCGCCTATGATGCAAGGACAGTGAAATTTAAAAGCCTTGAGCTGACAGAAAGCATACTGAAACTTAAAAGCCTTGAGCTGACAAAATGAGACTTCGCAGAGGCAGGAGGATTACTTACCTACAATGCGTTGCAGAGGCTGGAGGATTACCACCTACGATGCAAGGATACTGGAAAGTGCAAGCCTACAACAACGTAATAGGCTTGAACTGAAAGTGGAAAGCCTACAGTAGTGTAATAGGCTTGAACTAAAAACTGAAAGCCTACAACAATGTAATAGGCTTGAACTGAAAATTGAAAGCCTACAGCAACGTAATGGTCTTGCAGTTTCGAATTTTATCCTTGGATTGGAGGTGTTAGTACTCAATGGTTTTGAGTTTCATCTTGCGAGGTTATTGTTTGGAGCTTGGCCTTGATCTTGTGGCTCAAAAAAAAAAACTCTATCTCCAAAAGTCATTGTTTGACGCTTTGCACTGATCTGGAATGTTTGAACACTTCTTGCTTTTATGACTTTGGCCTCCACCGTCAAAGATTGTTGTTTAGGCTTTGACTTGCTTTAATGTACTGGAACACTTGCTGCTTTCATGGCTTTAAAATTTACTCGCAGTGCCCTTTCGGGTTTTCGCTGCGCTTGCCTTACATGGGTTCTGTTGTCTTTTCTGCATTGTAGATGGCTTTGTCTTTTACCCTTGCTACCCTTTTGGGTTTTCGCCAAGTCCGCCTTTTGTATTGGGAATTTTACTCTCCTTTGAGTACTTGAGAAACACTTGGATCATTCCATCAGAGAGGACTTTTCTAGGACTGTAACAGGGGCTTGAGGTTTGAGGGCACTCAAGAAAGGGATATAATAGGCTCAAACCTTTTCTAGGTTGGATATGATCCATAGTTCAAACTTAAATCCCTAGAAGCTGATTCTTTTGACTCTTTTTTTATCCCTTTTTTTGTTTTGACAAGGGATAGACTAAATTGTTCCAACATAGGGCTTTATCCTTATCAGGTGACTCATAAGACTGATTTTTCCTTGAAAACTGCCCCAAAGGTTGGTTTATTCCTTCCTAAACTGCCTAGGCATGGGTTTGATTCAAAATACCCCCCTTTTCCTTTTTCTTTTCCTCACCATGCCCCAAAATGTTTTTTCTCTATTTTTTTTGTTTATATATATCTCACCAAAGGATGCCCCAGTTTGACATGCGTTATTCCAATGGATTTTATGACGCACTAATTGCCCCAGCATATGTATAGAAATGCCTCTCCCAAAGGATTTGGCTTTGAGGAACTGCCCCAGTGTGGGGTGAATTATGGATCGGGTAATTTGAAAGGAAAGTTCATTATAGGCTCAAAGGGGTAGCAAAGGTATTATTATGGGGTATTTTCAGTGATGGCCCAAAGGGGGTAGCAGAAAAGATGACCTCTCCTCACTTTAAATGATCCAATGTTTTCTCAAGCAGCTCAAAGAAGAGTTATATCCATTTTCGTGACAGAAAGGACTTTACCTAATCAATCAATCAAGCTCTTTGATGATGTCCCTCTCGGTGGGAAAGGAGCTCTCCAAAATCGCTTTCCCTTTCTCCTTCGTATCTTGCTTTAGGCTTTTAGGGCGATATGTTGCTTGGACCTTTCTCAGGTTTAGGATATCAGTTCAATCTCCCTTGTTTCATATGCCCTTGTTAGGTTGTCATACACATACCATGAGAGCAGACGAGTTATGGACAACTACTGCATGTACATGTCATGAAATGTTAAAAACCATTTAAACACATTTATTATCACATAGGAGGTGACGAGCATCCCTTTTTTATGATTTACAAAACAACGTTGGGGAAATTATTAAAAATCACAAGCCTTCGTGATATTACTCGAGCATTGGTGATCCATCCTCTAGAAAGCTTAACTGGTTTGCCTTCCTTTAGTGGTATGGGAGTTATCAAACCCAATCCTAGTCTATATCTTGAGTGTAAGACCCAGATTCCTTAGTCCATATCTTTAAGTGCTTAGTTTGCGCTAATAATCCTTACTTCGTATTTTGTAATGACTTGGTTATTTACCAACTTGAATGATGATACTCACGTTGGTCCGGATCAAGATTATGTATCATGTCCTTAACTTTGTACTCACGAGTGAAGATCCAAATTAATACATGTTTTCTGCAACATGTTAAAAATTACGTTGAAAGATCTCAAATCAAATTACATAGGGTTTTATCAGCATCATCCAAATTCTGGGTTCGATCCAACAAGTATATATACTTTGTAATTAATATTATTTTTAAAATAAAACATTTACTCATTATTATGATTATTATCATCATTAATAATAATAATAATAATATTACTATTATTATTTTTTTTTATATGTTAGATTTGAAGTACAAACACTAATTATGTAAACATAATAAACACTAATCATCTAAAATATATATTGTTATCAACAAACTCTCTGATATCAGTTATTAAACTCTAGATACTCAATAATTATCATATTATTTGTGTTATATTATATATATATATATATATATATATATATAATTATATATATGTACTCATAAATTATAATCAATAAGTAATGACTTGAGTAGTGAGTAATGATAATCTAACTAATATAATTATCATTGATAATAAGTGATATAATAAGTAGTAATAACCTAACTAATATAATTATATATTATAATTATCATATTACTTTTATTATAAATAATACACTAGTTTGAGAAGTCATGTTTTTCTAACTTGTTTTCATTAATGTAATTAAAACGATTAATAATATAATTATTTTTATATAAGATTAGTTATTAAGTGTAAGTGTGTGTGTGTGTTTATATATACTCTTATAATTATTATAACCAATGTTATTAGTTAATCATACAACACTAACTATTTTGATATACTAAAAAATAATGGTGCGAGTAAGTTTTGACTTTTAATAGTATGTATTGTATATTCGAGTTAAAAGTATTAAATCATTTAATGATATTATTAGTTCAAATATTAATGCATATCAATTAAATAATATTTGTTTGGATCATTTAGTTTTAAATCAACTTATTAATAAATTTAAAAATAAATTTTAATCAAATTAATATGACTATCTATAAATTATTTTATGCGTGATATGAGTCATATATGGTGAGAGTAAATTTTGAGTCTTGACATTTGATATTATGCGTTTCATATTTAAATTAAAAGTAATATTAAACCATGCAAATGATATTATTACTTTGAATATTAATACATTTTTGATCAAATAATATCTGATTGGATCTCCTAATCTAAAATCAATCTATTAATAAATTCAAAATTAAATTTGAATCTAATTGATTTATATTTTATATTAAAATAATAATAATATATTTACTTTTTATTATAATAAAAATATATATATATGCTATAATTACTATTATTTTAAAATAAATTATGTATTCTTTATTAATGTTAATATTATTATTTATATGTTATATCGATTAGTATATATATTATTTACATATAAAATAAAATAGATTTAACATAATTAGATAATTACACTGTAGGAGAAAGGTCCTGGGTTTTTATATATGTTTCTGTGCGTGTTATTAAGATAAAGTTTTGAGAGAACATATATGAAGGGTGAGAAATTTGAGGGTGCACCCAGCATGTGAATGCAGAGCGGCAAAAGAAACTACATTTTCTTGGATTTGGCTCTGTTTTTTTCGGACTACACATGACAATGTTCTAATCCTCCTATGTCTAAGTCAACAAATGAACCGCTTTAAGTAGAGGGCTGAAAGCGAGGCCCATTAGAGCATAAGTTTTGTATATATTTCACTACAAATAGACATTATTTCAAAATGAGACGGAAGGACAAGTGGAATGGGGCAAGAACAAGTTAACTCTCCCAAAATCAGTTGGTCCCATACCATCCATCCATCCTAGCTCTAAGCCTACCACCATATATACAACCTTCAACTTCTTAATTATCAGAGGGTTGGATGGTCCTTCGATTCCTTTGGCCCATGAACTCTATTGACAATACTGGAATTGGCCCCTCACAAGTCACAATCATTCAATCAATGAAACTTCTACTAAAGCCTTGCCTGTAGGCTTTTTTCTAACCGCCTCTATTCAGAGGGGGGGGGGGGAATTCTATGCATGACCAAATTGATTGAAACCTCAACTAAATCATGTACCATTGCGTGCCAAAATTGATTGAAACCCAACTAAATAATGTACCATATTGTCCCAAACATAACACGTCTGCACGCATTTTTTTCCAATCACTTCGAATTTTATGAAAATGATTAGTAGAATATAAATATTTCCCACCTGATATGTTACAGGAATGTTGTTGCAATTTCTAAGGATAGCCGCGGCGACAACTATTGATCAACATTAAGTAATAATATTAAAACGGTCATGTTCAAGTCTGTCAAATAAGAGTTATGTCCACCTCAACTGATAGAACAGGAGTTTATTTGGAAGGAAAGGATCATACATTTCACATGAATTTTATGCATTTTAGAGGTTTAAAAGAACCAGAAAAAATAAAATAAATAAATAAATCCATCCTCTAACATTAAATTATGTACACGGAAGTAGTACCCTATAATGAATGCAAACCAATAAAATTGCAAAAGAAAACTGCCTTTTGCCAACATTGTAACTCCACTGCAAAGCCGTTTATAAACAAACATAGGCGCACAAAAATCACAAATGCAATACGGAGAGAACAACATAGACTACGACGACCACGAAGACGACAGACAGAGATAAAAATGCCCAGAAAGCTTCGGAAATCGCTTCAGATTTATTTCTCCAAGCTGAAAGGGCCACCCCACAGAACCTTCACTGCCTCCACTGGACAAATCCTCGCCGGCTGCCGTTATCCAAAAACGCAGTCATTCGCCTTCAACCGTGAGCCTGCCGCCGATGCCGATGCCGATGCCAATGCCCCAGCTGCCGCTGCCGCCACTCTTTCCGACATAGACCACTTCCTTTCTGAAAATTTCCAGTCCCTCTACTCCGATGAGGAGGAAGAGAAGGTCGCATGCAAAGCTCCAGCCACTCCATTCGGGTTGGTCCGCACGAGCCAGAACAATCAAGTCGGGGCAACCCGGTTCTTCGTGTCAACCGGGTCATCCGGGGCTCTGGTCCACAAGGAGGCCTGGATGAGCTCAGCCACGTCGACCACCACCGACGCCGGTTGGGATTTGAGTTATTGTTCCGGGTCCGGATCCGGGTCCAACATAAGGGCCGCTCCGGATGAGCCGGCGCGGTTGCTGCCGGACGACTGCATCGCTGTGCTGGCGTACTCGCCGGACCCGTGCGAGGATTTCCGGCGTTCAATGGAGCGGATGATAGGATCGCGGTTCGGAGGCGGCGGGGGGGAGAAGGTGAACTGGGACTACATGGAGGAGCTTCTGTTTTGCTACCTGAATCTGAATGAGAAAAGATCGTACAAGTACATTCTCAGCGCGTTTGTCGACCTCGTGGTGGTGCTGCGGCAAAATTCGAGCAGAGTTCAGGAAGCGGCGGCCACAAGCCGAAAAGTGCAGAGGGGCGGGGAGAGGAAGAAGAAGGAGAGGAGCTATGTGTAACGTGGGTGGGCATGCTTAGAAGAGTGATGTGCAATAACTACAAACCATCCACAAGTTAATAACATATTTATATGGAATTGTTAAAGATATATATATATATATATATATTGCTGGGGCATGATATTGGAACTTTTCTGGTTAAGTGTTAATAACTTAAATCACTATCTCCTAATAAAAGCTTTTTGTTTTAGAAACAAAAAATCGATGAATAGAAAATGTACTACTGTAATCAAATTTAAACCCAGAAGGTTGGAGCCTTAAAATATTCTCAATGACATCCCAGTCATATATCGTGTCTACCAATATTCGGCATGTTAATTATAACCGTGCTAATTATAACCATGTTTACCCGGTGCTGGACCCAGAAACAATGAAAAAAGGGTTTAATAGAATGTCAAATTGCATTCCACTTCATTTATTTTATTTTTTAAATTTTACATATTTAAATATATTTTATTTTTCTATACAAATATACACCATAATAAATTTTCTTAATTGCTTTTTATATAATTTAAATAATTTTTTATATTATTTTTCATTTAATAATATTTTTTTATAATTTAAAATGAAATAAAAATAAAATTTATGCAAAAGTAAAAGAAAGAGGTGAGAAAAATTGATTATATATAATTTAATAATTATATGAAATAAAAAGTACTCTCCAATACATTGAAACATTGTATAAATTTTATAAAAAATTAAATATAAAATTTTAATTATGAGAATAATTTTTTAACTTTTAATTTTTTAAAAACAAATATTTAGAAATATTGACAATTCAATAATCTCGTGGCAATGTTTCTGATGCACCCCCAAAATATATACATATATATATAGGCTTTAAGAATTATATGTATGTTTGTGCGTAATTTTAAAAAATTTATTTATAAGAAAATTATTATAATATTGATAAAAAAAATAAAACAATAGAGAGTCATAATTATTAATATAAAATTTCTAAAACTTTTAATCTCAAATTTTCTACAAAGCTACGATTTAAATTTGTATTCATACAGTAAAAGCTCAACTTTGTTTCTAAGAAAAGTTTAAATATAAAATAAATTTTCAACAAAATGAATGTATTATGTATATTTATATAATAACTTATCATATAATTATAAATTTTATAATTATATATAACTATTATATAATACAATCATTTTGCTAAAAGGTCTATTTTATATTCAAAGTTTGCTTTACATAGGAAGTTGAGTTTAAGAACGTGTTTGGCATCGACTAAATTTCATTGTTTTCCGTATTTAAAATCAAAAAACGTAAATGCTGAGTTGTTTGGAATTTGTTTTAAACTTTTAAAAACAAAAAAATTACTGTTTAAATCGTATCCAATTGTGATTTTTGAAAACAGCCTATGGGTATTAGGGCTAAGCAGAAAAACCGACAAACCGATCTAACCTGATAAACCGACCTATCAAAAACCGATTAAACCGAAAACCAAATAAACCAATGTTTATTTGTGCATGTTGACTGACCTCTCAATCTGACTGGAAACTGAATAAACCGATTAGATAAATAGTGCAATCTGCCCAAACCGACCGACAAACACTTTTGGATTACAAATTTTCTCTGATATGGTAAGAAATATAAAGATTTTATGAATTATAAGTGAAAGTATATTGATTGCAAACTTTCTAAGTTTAATCCAAACGTGTTTTTGATCACGATAATTTATTTGATTTGGTTTGTTGAGATTAGTTATTAGATTTTGTATTCTAGTTTGTGTTGATGTTATGAATTTAAGGTAAAAAATTTGCAATGCTAAGGTTAAGCAGGAAAACTGTTAACCCGTTTAACCCGACAAACTAACTGACCAAAAACTGAATAAATCGAAAACCGAATAAACCGATTTGGGTAGGTTAACCAATCCTATCAACCCGACCGAAAACTGAAAATTCGGTTTAACAAAGTGATGTAACCCGCACAAACCGACCGACGATTACCCCTAATGGGTGTTTTCTATTTTTGTTCTCTGTTTTCTCGAATGACACATGGCGTTTTTGTCTGTCCTTCTCACCTTACAACACTTTTCTCTACCCACTCCTCTCCTCCCCTCGGTGTTGCCGCCACTGCAGGAGCCCTGCCACTGCATGACCCCCACTCCCTGCATCCTCCTGCCGCTGCGAGATCTCCCTTACCGCTGTGAGATCTGCCCCTGCCGTTGTGCAATCTACCCCGCGGCTGCTCGATCTCCCTTGCTGTTGGACGATATCCCCTGCCGCTGCTCAATCTCTCCCCCTGTCACTTCGCAATCTACCCCACGGTTGCTTGATCTCTCCCAGCCGTTGCGCGATATACCGCGCCGCTGCTCGATCTCCTCCTGCTATTGCGCGATCTACCCCGCAACTTCCCTCCACTGAGCGACCTTCCTCCCCGCTACACCCACCCGCTGCGACGCCCACTTCCGGTGTCTACAAATACGAAATACAAATTTTTAACTTGATCGAGAATAACTCCCCAAACAACAAAGTGTGTTTTTAATTTGGCATAAAACGGTTTTCAAATACAATTTCTTAAAATAATTTTTGAAAACAAAAAATTAAAAACAAGACCAAACATAGCCTAAATCACAAGTTTAATGAATATAAGTTTGAATAATAACTTTGTAATAAAACTCATATAAAAAGTTCGAGCTGCAAAGTTAAAACGACGAGTTAGTCTCCCTATATATTAAAACAAAATTGCTCTTTAGTTGACCGAAAAGTTAAAGAATGGGATAAAACGTGTGCTTTAGAGTCATTGTTGAACTGGTTGATTAAATACCACACATCATGAAGTTGTGATTTAAAGTAATGTCTCATGAAAATTGTAGTTTAAGGCTGCATACTTGGAGGAATATTAGAGTATTATAATTTTTTCAATAAGGTGCACTCAACATGAACCTAGGACTTTGTTTCTTATCATCGTAATGAAATAAAAAAAGCAATCTCACTTTTGGATTCAAAAAATTTTAAACTACATTATTAATTTTAATTATTCATGACAATAACTGTTTGCCACTGTGATGGGTAGCAAAGAACAATGTATGAACTTTAAACATAAACAAAAATGTCATTATCAATGTCGTAATATTTCAAATAAAAGGTCATGTATATGCCTATTGCTAAAAGGTAATATTTTAAATAAATGGAAACAAAAAACCTATTGGTAATCTATTTTTAACCAGATTAAATCACAGCCATTCCTAGCAAGGACTATAGGATTAAAGACCTGTTTGAAAAAATTCAAAGTTCCCTAGATCCAACAATGAATGGGCTGAAATCTGGAGAACAATATGTTAGGATAGTGCTATATAAAGCAATGTATAATTCTAATTATCTAAAGATAATTTTTAATTAATTAAAATATATTTTATTTAAGTATTTACTAGATTGCATTCGTATGCTTTCTTGTGTGGTTGAACATCATGACATCCCATTACTTATTGAAGTCTATTACTAGGTATATATAAGATATATACAATAGATCCACTAATTAGACTAAGTATAAAATTGGTTCATAATCAGTGAATGGAGTTTAGGATGCTATATTAAGATACGATTGTGATGCAGACTATTTTTATAGTAATAATGATTTAATCTAGGATCATTGTAAAGAGTTTATAAATAGTAGCACTAGTATGTATTTATACATATTAGACAAGATCATGATAGAATAAGTTCTTCAACTAATCTTCATTGCATTATATGAAGAACTTTATATTCTATCGCTGGATGACTGATTTATGGATTGATCTTAATCAGACTGTTTGATTAACTCATGTCTATAATTTATGTCTTTTGACTTATCATTGAGTGAGATATTTTGAGCTTCAAATACTTCAATATCTTAGAGATATATTATTATAGATAGTGGGAATGTCAAATCAAGTGTATCAAATCTACTGCTTCATTATGTGAAGAGTAATGATATTCTATTGTTGTTTAATTCCAGATTCTTGGTAAATTAAGTGCTTTTAACTATATTGGATATAGTTTATTATAAATCCTAATTCATGATTGGATTATGAATATGTCGTCCATTGAAAAATTAATGGTAACACATAAACAAAGATATAATTAGAAAGATTAAACGAAATCTATTGATATCTGTCTCTAATTATGAATCATAGTGGAAGATCTTGAGTTTCAATTAAGCAAGTCCATTTAGTCCCTTTAGCTAGCACTGTTTATTCATGTATGGAGTACTAGATCATTGAGATAATTCTCTACTGTATTTAAAAACTAATTATTTAATATGTGTCAATATATATTTAAGAGTTAAATATATATATATATATATATATATTGCATGGTTATTTATTTAATTAGATTAAATAAATATTTAAAAAATATTTTTATCCATTTAATATGATTAAATGACTAATTATATTATTTATTTATTTGATAAATAAATAATATTAGATATTTATTTAATCATCTTTAATACACAATAATTATATTTTTAAATAGTTTAAATAATTATGAATATTGTGTACTTTTATTATTTAACTGAAGGAGTGTATGCATAATTGATGATAACATTATATATATATATTTTCTCATTTTTCTCATTCTTTTTGATAGCATATTCTGATATATTTGGATATAATTTGTATAAATATATGTTGTTTTGTTTCCTTCTTGTGTCTTTGGTGCATTTTGTGTGCTTTTATAGGTTATTTGTGAGGACCCGTGTCCTAGTCCTGGAAGTTAGAGGGAGTTTAGGTGCCTTATCTTGTATCAACACGTGGTTGGGCTTGGATGAATTAGTCTTTTTTTGTGTGTTTGGGCAAGCACCTTGACCCGACGGCCAGCGGGAGTCCGAGGGCGCAGCGCCTCGGCGGGGGTCTCGGTCGGTGTAGCAAGGGTCAGTGAAGCCAAATTATTTTGGAGGAAGCTAAGTTGGAATTTCGTGTGTAGCTTGGTCGATGTGGCCTTGGTTGGTGTAGCAAGGGTCGATGTGGTCGACCTGGCAAAATGAGCGATCGACGTGCGTCGATGTGTGTGGTCGATGTGAGATTCTTGTTCGACGTAGGTCGATGTATGGTCGAGGTCGACCAAGAGCAATTTCCCGAGAGCTTTTCCATATGTATTGATCGATGCGAGAAATGTTTGACGTGGGTTGATGTGAGGTCGACGTGGTCGATCCAGCTTGAGATCGACTTGATGCGATGTGAGTTTTGGTCGACGTTGAGGCCTGGTGGACGCGAGAAGGGCGGTCGATGTGGGTCGAGCCCGCCTATTTTTGGGTCAACGTCGCCTCTGTGACAACGTATTTTTGATACGACTTCTGTCTTTCGATTTTAGGGTTCTTTTTCCGTAGCCGCCGACGAGAGAGAGAGAGAGAGAGAGAGAGATTATCGTCTGTACAATCGTTGCGGGTGCGTTCTTGGAATCGGGAGGCGCCATTGGAGAGGAGCAAGGAGGAAGGAGGATCATCTGATTTCTTGATTTCCAAACCCTAACACAATCGGATCTAAGGTAGGTGGTTCTATCTCCTGGAATCCGTTTCATGGTTATAACCGATAATGTGATGATTGTGGAGAGATTGAGATATGCGTGTTTACATATATGTATATATATATATATATATATATATGCTTTGTGTTGAGAAAAGTGAGAATGAGATGTTGTTGAATCAAGTTGATGTGTGTTGTGAATTTGAGTACATGCATGAGAATTGTTATTCTTTAACAGAGTTGTCCCATGAGTTAGTTTTATGTTTTGTTATTGTGCTTGAAAATATGAGATATTGAGAGTCCATGGAATGGACACGAGATACTGAGAGTCCATGGGATGGACATGTGATATTAAGGTCCTACTGAGGGGCAGTCCTGGATTGGACATGAGATATGAGGTCCCAGCGAGGGGATCGTCCTGGATTGGACATGAGATATGAGGTCCCAGTGAGGGGACAGTCCATGGGATGGACATGAGACATTGAGGTTCCATTGAGGGAACCTCCTGTGAATTTCTTGTGTGTATTTCATTGTACTTTAATTACACTACATTGCACATATCTGCACAGAGCATTTTGTGGAGAAGACGTTGGGTTGGTCCAGGGAGACATAACCCCTACTGAGCTGTGGTTTGCTCACCCACCTTTAATGTCTTTTTCTGCAGGACCTAGCCGGCGTTAGGAGATTGTCACACCGTGGATGCATGAGTGTTGTTTTATTGTTCTCTTTGATATATTGTAATTGAGGAGACTGAGACTCTTGTATTTGCTTGAGATTGGTGTACTTATTTGAGACACCGTGTTTTGGGGCTGGTGACCTTATTTATTATGTGACACAGTTTTATTACATGGAGTATTATATTGTGTGGTTTGTGCATGTCATGTGTGAGATTGTGACAGTTTTGGGGCAGCACCCAAGAGGGAGCCCTATCAGGTGACCATTCACCAACCCCTTGTCCTCCTAGGTGCGAGGCATGGGGCATCACTAACCAGTTTCTAGGTGTTGGAAAATCCGGGGCATGACATTATTGGCATTTTTGGCCCAAACAAAGATAAAAAAATGATAAAATTGGCATCAAATAGCATTACACAGCTAAAAGCACTTTTTACAAGCCATGGCCGCACAAATCATGTCCACAACAGGCGTCATTTGCTATTTGATAATGTGCATTTATGCCGTTATTCTCGTATATATTTAGGGCAGTAAAGAGCATGTTTTGAGCCTAAATTGCACCATAATGCATAGATAATTGCTCTAACACCTAGAAAGATACTGTTTGCCTATATATATGTGTGTTTTTGAGCTGTTTTGGCAGGTTTTTAGGTAATTTTCTTCTCATGAACATCAGCCAACTCACTCTATTTAGCAAGAGGGAATTTCTAGCAAAATAGGGCAGCCTGAGGAGGCGGAAATAAAGTGCATGTGATATGGGGCATTATCACGTGCAAGGGGATTAATGTATGTCTGCCTTCTACATGATTCAAGGAAGCTTGGGGCCGATTTTCACATCATTTGGAGCTGCACGTGATATGAGGATATCACGTGCAACCTGTGTTTGCACAGTCCCCTTTGTTTTGTGATTCTGATGACTTCTCCCTAAAGAACTTTGGCTTAATTTTGCTTGGTTTGAGTTATATTGTACTTTTGAGGTGGATTTTGGGTCATTAACCAAAACTACGTAGTTTCACTTCAGTGATGCCAGCTGGGGGCTAGGGCACATCTTTAGCTTCACCTGCAGTCTTATAAAAGGGGGAAGAACATCCCTTGCAGACTATCTTGGATACCCTAGATGACATTAAAAACGCTGGGCTGAAGAACCACCTTGAAGGCCTGGATTGCTGCTGGAACTGAAGATCAGAGCTGGGGTTTGGATCTATCTTGCACCTGGAGGAAGGAAGCTACTTGAAAGCACACTTTCTCTCCTGTTTCAAATACTGTATTTGATGGATTTCTTTGTAATCTTCAGCATGTGTGAGTAGTTCTTTAATTCTAGGGGAGCAATGTAGCCCCCTTATGCTGTAATACTGATTTTGGGTGAATTCTGGGTTTGTTTATGTGACTCTCTGCATGTTTTAAGAATCTTATCTTCACTACTATAATCTGGGATGTGCACTTCTAGTTTTTTAGTCCTAGTATGGGACAGATCCTATGATTCTTGACATTCACATGTTTGGTGTGACCATAATCCTTGCATTGTGTGATTTATTGGCTGTGTAAGCTGCTGTAGTGATGACTATTCATGTAGTAAGCTCTTAGAAGGTCTGACAATGACCATTACAGAACCTTGGTTGATAAATAGCATGCATCTCAGAAAAACAAACTCAAGAATACCTAAATCAGTAGAAACAGTATAGAGTTGGTGAATTTGTGACCCTAGATGCCTTAATTCTGAAATAACAAATCCAAAACAATCTCTACATGATTAATTTTCAGAACATTAAAAACATTAGTTCATAAATTTAAAAATACAAAAAAAGGTAAGCTAAAACATTTTCTAGGACTTGAGTAAATTGGTGATTTGATTAAAAAAACTGGGAAACTTAGTTAATCCCTATGGGTTCGACCCCTTACATGCTGTTATGCTTTGTAGTAAACATTAAGGGAACTAAAATTATAATTTTGAGGAAGAAATTAAATGATAATAGCTGAACTATTTTAGTGAAGCTAGAAATCTGTTCATCACTATTTCAATGGCCATATAAATAAATAGTCGCCATGTGAGGACCCGTGTCCTAGTCCTTATAGTGAGAGTTTAGGAGGTGCTTTGCGGTGCTAAAATTATGGTTTATCCATGTTAATTTTATGTTATTTTGGATTTCAGTAAGAGGCAGTGAATGATAGTGGTCGAAGTGGTGAGGTCGTCACGGGCTTTAGGTCGACATTTGCTTGGTGTCGATCTCCTCATGGTTGACATGGGGACTGGTTGATGTGCGCAAGGAGGTTTGTAATAACCCGTGTTTTGGGTAAAACAAGCTGGAACGAAGATGAACAATACCCTGGGCGAACGCTTGGGTCGAAAGGTGGAAGACCCGAAGATTTGGGTCGTAGGGTCGAAAACCGAGGGTCGAAGTTTGAAGGTTTGAGGGTCGAAAGTTAGATCTTCGAGACAGATCTTTGAGGCCGCGTTTCCAGCGAGTCTTCGAGGGAGTGTTTCTACGAGTCTTCGTGGCTTGGTTGTTAGAGAGTGTAATGAGCTCAAGTGGGAGCGTGTAGAGGCTGCGTGTGACAATGACCATGTTCGGATTGTGGGTATTTTGTCCTGTGTGGAAACGGAGTGGTTAGTTCATGTTTTATTTATCAAAACTATGTCATTTTGATGGTGTGTTTTATTTATCAAAACTATGTCGTTTTGATGGTGTGTTTCATTTATCAAAACTACGTCGTTTTGATGGTGGGATTTCATTTATCAAAACTACGTCGTTTTGATGGTGGGATTTCATTTATCAAAACTACGCCGTTTTGATAAGTAAGGTCTATATAAAGAGGAGCTCTCTTTATTTTAGGTTTAGGGTTTTTGTTGTCAGCCGCCGCAGCCGTCGCAGAGAGAGAGAGAGAGAGAGAGAGAGAGAAGGAGATTGAGAGAGAGAGCTCCTGTTCATGGCTGTCGTTGTCATTCCCGTGGTTGGACGACATTAGGCGTGGAGGCAAGAGCGCGGAGGATCTTTGAGGTAGGGGTTCTGTCTTCTTGTACCTAATCCGGGGTTAGGCCCTATGGTAAATAAACCATTGGATATCGTTCTTGTTATTATATTATTTATATGTAAATTCATATAGGTGTGATCTCCTATATGGATGTTGGCCTTCAATGGCGTGTTGTTTGGATATATGTATATATGCCTGCCAAGTGTTTGAAATTATGCCTGTGAGGCTGTGCATATTATGTGTTTGAGGTTATGCCTGTGAGGCCATGCACGTCAAGTGTTTGAAATTATGCCTGTGAGGCTGTGCATATTATGTGTGAGATTATATCTGTGTGGCTGGGTTTGTGAGCCTGTGAATATATGCATGTTAAGTGTTCGATGTTATTCCTGTGTGACTAAGCATACTAAGTGTTTGATGTTATGCCTGTATGGCCATCTGTGCTGCGTGTTTGCTTGTACACCCGATGGCTATGGAAGCCCGGGACTGTTTTGTGGAACCCGGTGGTTGTGGAAGCCGTGACTATTTTGTGGAACCCGGTGGCTGTGGAAGCCTGAGACTGTTTTGTGGAACCCGGTGGCTGTGGAAGCCCGGGACTGTTTTGTGAAACCTGGTGGCTATGGAAGCCCGAGACTGCTCTTGGAAACCCGGTGGCTGTGGAAGCCCGGGACTGCTCTTGTGTTAGCTTGTGTGGCTGTTTGAAATATTTGTTTTTGCCGATGGCTTACTGTTATATTGGTTGAAATAATTGTATCACGACACTGCACTTGTACACACGGCATGTAGATGCTAGGAGCATGGGATGGGTTGGGGAGACATGATCCCTACTGAGCTGTGGTTGCTCACCCCTCCTACTGTGTTTGTTTTCTTCACAGGGACCTAGAGGCGTTAGGTGGGAACACCAAGGTGGAAGACTTTCTGCCTTGTGCTTTACTCCTTTTGTTATTTGAGTGTTTTGTCAAATGTTATGTTGAGACTATTGTAACTCCAATTGGAGATGATGTAATGGATTTTGGAACTTAATAAAGATAAGTGGTTTGCCTTTTTGCTATTTATTGTGGATTATTATGAATGTGTTGGATTTTGTACATCTATCCCTTGCCCACCGGGTGGGTAAAGGGGAGTCACGAACCGGTTTCCTCGGGTTGGAAATCCGGGGCGTGACAATATGGTATCAGAGCATGGTCTAGTTGGCCTAGGGTAGTGGGCGGGTCTGGTTATCTTGAGTTCTTTGGAGGAACCTAGAGGGACGTGCCTGATCAACACGGTCCTCTTGGAGCCTCTAAGGTGTACTTGGGGTAGTCCAGACCTGAGGTAGGATTTGCATGCATTGACATTAGGGCACTGGTTGCATTAGTCGTTGTATGTGAAGGTGTGGATAACTGTTAAAATTGTAATTGTGATAAAAGAAAAATGTGAATAATGTGATAAGGTGTGAACTGTGCAACTCTGATTTTTCTTGAAGTACCTTAAGCATGACTACAAGGAAATGTTTTTGTTTATTTGAGCTGTGTGCACTGTGAATTGAACGGTGTGTGATGTTGATTGGTGCAACGTGTAAAATGTGTGTGATGCCATGCACTACTTGACTTGATAATGGGGTAGAGGTAGTGAAACTTGATAGTAGTCGAACGTGTTCTGACGCTTGTGCTTCTTATTTCTTGTAGTAAGAATGCCACCGAGGAGAGTGACACGTGCATCCGGGGCAGTGGCTGATGAGTCATCTGCCCATGAGGGCCCGGGTGCGGGGCAGTCCGTTGGAGGACATGCACTGTTGCTGGCGCAGCTGCGAGAAGGCATCCGAATGGAAGTCCAAGAGCTGAGGGAGGGTATCTGGCAAGAAGTCCGGGAGGAGGTGCGCCGTGAGATGGCGGCACAGCAGGTGGTGCCACCACCATCGCCACCACCAGTGGGGGAGTTACCAAGGGAGCGTGAGGGTTCGCTGAGTGGCATACTGACTCGTGTAGAGGATGACGTGGTGACACGGTTCCGAAAGGAACAACCTCCGCGATTCGAAGGAGAGGAGGACCCAGTGTTAGCTGAGCACTGGCTAAGGCAGATCGAGCATGTGTTTTCCTTTCTCCTATCCCGGGAGGAGGATAAGGTGAGACTGGCCATTCGGCAGCTGGAGGGGAATGCTCTGGAGTGGTGGTTGAGTGTCGCGGGGAGCCGTGCGGTGCAGTTCATGCTTTGGGAGGAGTTTCTACAGCTTTTCCATGATGAGTTCTTCCTGGAATCTTTGAGGTGGCAGAAGAGGGAGGAGTTTGGCAGCATGAAACAAGGATCAAGGACGGTACTTGAGTATGAGCGAGAGTTCCGGAGCTTGAGTAGGTTTGCTCCCGAGACTGTGGCAAAGGAGGACCTGAAGGCCCACAAGTTCACTTTGGGCCTTAGGCCAGCCCTTAGGCAGAGGGTGGCGATCTTGCGCTTGAGGACTTATGCTGAGGTTGTGGAGACGGCTCGTATCGCTAAGAGAGAGCTGGTTGATGGGAGGCAGGCCCATCAGGGTTGCCAGTTGCAGGGCGGATCTGAACGTGATTCGGGACCCAAGAGGCCCAAGACCGAAGAGAGGGACAACAGTTCCTTCCGCAGCAGGGGACAGACATCAGTACACCCAGGGAGGTCTAGCTCTGGCGGTAGCAGACTGGGAGGTCAGGAGGTCTCCCCAGCGGTTGTCATTGCTGTGGGGAGCAAGGCCACTTCAGGAGGGAGTGTCCAAAGAAAGACTAAAAATGCAACAGCTGTGAGCGAGAGGGCCACTTGAGCCGGGTGTGCAGGAGTGGCAACAGGGGAGTAGGAGGCGTGGCATCCAGCATGAGGAGTGATGCTAGCTTCTGTACACGAGCTGAGAAGCCAGCTCGTCAGTGGCAGGCCAGCCAGGTAGGATCTAGCCAGACCCGACCTCAGGGGAGGCCAGAGCGACAACAGACTGAAGCTCGAGGTAGTCTTGGTGGGAAGCGCCCAGTAAGTGAGCCGACCAGTGGCTCAGGCCAAGGGAGGGTGTTTGCGCTGGAGGCGACATACCAGGAGGAGGCTGAGCTACCACCCCCACCGGCTGAGGGTGGAGCAGGACCATCGGTGGTTAGAGGTTCCCTTTTGATCTCCTGTACATTAGCTTTTGTTCTTTTCGATACGGGTGCATCGTGTTCTTTTGTTGCTGAGCTTGTGATAGATAACTTGGGGTTAGCTTGTGTGGAGGCAGCGAAGCCCCTAGTTGTTGAGTCTCCAGTGGGGGGTATGATTGAGGTGCAGCGTGTTTGCCGTGACTGTGTGTTAACCATAGGAAGTGTGGAGCTGAGCTTCGACCTGCATGTATTGCCCTTGCGTGCTTTTGACCTGATCTTGTGTATGGATTGGCTTATGGCTTTCCAGGCCAAGATAAACTGTTATCGGCGGCGTGTATCCTTCGTTACACCTGCAGGGATCTCTTGCACCCTGCAGGGGGAGTGGGACTGTGAGGCGAGTCAGGCGGGGCCAGTGTTGGACCAGTGGGGTGCCATTACCCACAGGTTGGCAGCCCTAACCTTTGCTGAGGAAGGGAAGGTGGAAAAGAGAGTATGGCCAGCAGTTGTTGACCAATTTCAGGATGTCTTCCCTGACCAGTTGAAGAGTTTACCTCCTAAGAAGAGTGTAGAGTTCACCATTGAGTTGGTACCGGGGACTGGTCCAATATCCCAAGTAGCATATTGTATGGGGCCAGCCGAGCTGAGGGAGCTTCAGCGGCAGATAGAGGAGTTGGTGGACCCGGGGTATATCAGACCGAGTACCTCACCTTGGGGTGCTGATATAGCGTTTTTGTCGCACCAACGCTCTCAAAATAATATTTATAAACCTAACTAACCTGTAAAAGGGTAAGTCAGGGTCGATCCCACAGAGACACAGTTGGAAATCTATAACTTAATTGCGCTCCTATTGTCTAAGCAAATAATGGTAGAGAAATTAAATAAAAAAAAAGAAAAATAATAAATTAAAATAAATTAAAATAAATAAAATAAAACAATCCTAGAGAAAAGGAAAAATAAGGGAATAAAGGTCTAGGGGCTGAGGTTCACCACAATTTCCAATCCTTAATTGTATGGTTTAATTAATTATTCATATTAATTCTCTAACATGTGAAGGTGGCCGATCCTAATGTAACTGCCAATCGCTTTCGCGCAAATAGCAGTGTGCCTAACCCCAGCAGCGGACTAATCTTGTGACTCGTTGAAATAGGATCAAACCCCTTAATAGGTGATCAACCATGATTCCTCCTAGGATCACGGACTACTTTCATGACACGCAAGTCCTAGGTCTCATTCTATAGTTCCGATAATCGAGGTTCACCTTTCGGTCCTTCTCCCAATTATCCAAGACATGTAATAGGTTCGTGACGCCCAAACACGGATTCAATTAATAAAATGAAATCGTTTATGAAAAAGATAAGAAATAATTAAATAAAAACACATACAATCAAGAAATTGGGATTAGGCTACCTCCAATCCCTAGGAAGAACGGATTATCCCATGAGAATTTGAATAAACATATCTATATATAAAATCATGAAATTGGGATTACAATGGGAGAAAAGAAGATGAACCAACCTGTCACGAAGGCATACAAACGATCTTCACCCAAAACCAATGTGTTCTTTATCCAAAATCACATAAAATTCTCCAAAATCAAAAGAGAAATCTAAAATCAAAGCTATGGTTCTTGGGCCGCCAAGGACGGCTCCCCAATGGTTCAGAATCCCTAACTCTAACATATACATGGCCCTTATATAGTCCCCCAATTATTACATTAAAATAATTAAGAAAATATATAAAATAAAAAGAAAAAGGAGAAATATCGTCAACACAGGCCATGGCCACCAAAAGTCGTGGCCATGGCGACAGTACGCTGGATATTTGTGAAGGTCGGCGGCTATTAATTTTGCAGCCACGGCGAGAACTTCGTCGTGAACAGTAAAAGACGCCTGCCATGGTCAGCACTGCGCGGCCATGGCCTGTGTAAAGTACTTTTTAGTTGTCCAACATTATCTGATGCCAATTTTGCCCTTTTTCAGCTTTGTTTGGGCCAAATTGCTCCAAGTACCTACAAAACACACCAAAATACACAAAACACACCAAAACAAGACAAAAATACTAAAAACACATATTAATCAAATAAAACATAATGCAAACACAATAAATACTCTAAAATCCATTAAAATAGGGGATGAACACATACCAAAAATGCATATAAAATAGGTTCATCAGGTGCTCCGGTGCTTTTTGCAAAGAAGACAGATGACACGCGATGCCTTTGCATCGACTATAGGAAGCTGAATTTGGTGACTGTGAAGAACAAGTATCCGTTGCCTCGGATCGATGACCTGTTTGACCAGTTGAGTGGAGCCCGATGGTTTTCCAAGATAGATCTACGGTCGGGGTATCATCAGTTGAGGGTTAGGGAGGAGGACATCCCTAAGACTGCTTTTCGGTGCAGGTATGGGCACTATGAGTGGGTAGTGATGCCTTTCGGGCTAACTAATGCACCAGTAGTGTTCATGCATTTGATGAACCAGGCCTTTGCTCCATATTTGGATTCCTTTGTTGTGGTGTTTATAGATGATATATTGGTATATTCCAAGACGGAGAGGGAGCAAGTGGAGCATTTGGCAACAATGTTGCAAACCTTGAGGGATCAGCGGTTGTTTGCTAAGTTTAGCAAATGCGAGTTTTGGATGCAGGAGGTCCATTTTCTTGGCCACGTAGTGTCAGCTGAAGGGGTTAGAGTGGACCCAGCCAAAATTGAGGCGGTGTTATCATTGGAGAGGCCAACCAATGTTTTCGAGATTCGTAGTTTTCTTGGCTTGGCAGGTTATTACCGTCATTTTGTAGAGGGGTTCTCCCGCTTGGCAGCGCCTATGACGGCGTTGACTCGGAAGGGAGTGAAGTTTGAGTGGACTGACAAGTGTCACCAGGCGTTTGAGGCTCTCAAAACCCGTTTGACCACTGCACCGGTGTTGAGGTTACCTCAGGAGGATATCCCATATGAGGTATACTGTGATGCGTCCAGGGTTGGTTTGGGGTGTGTGCTTATGCAGGAGCACAGTGTGGTAGCTTATGGGTCGAGGCAGTTGAAGCCTCATGAGCGAATTACCCTACCCACGATCTTGAGTCGGCGGCTGTTATCTTTGCCTTGAAGAGTTGGCAACATTACCTTTTGGGGGAGAAGTTCGTAGTGTTTTCTGATCACAAGAGCCTTCAGTACATCTTTACTCAGAAGGACTTGAATTTGAGGCAGAGGAGATGGATGGAGTATTTGCAGACCTTTGACTTTACTCTTGCCTATACCCCGGGCAAGGGTAATGTTGTGGCTGACGCGTTGAGCAGAAAAGGGAAAGCTGAGGTGGCCGTGAGAGAGTGGAAGCTAATGGAGTAGTTGGCGATGTTGCAGCTGCAGCCTATTGTTCGTGATGGTGGGACAGTCCTGAGTCCTTTGGTGGTTGTGGCTGAGTTGTACCAGCGCGTCCGGGAGGGACAGTTGGGTGACATTGAGTGTGAGGTTCTCCGTGCCCGTATTGAGGCCGGTGAGCTATCTGAGGACTGGACAGAGGGTCCTGAGCATGAGTTGTCTTTTCAAGGGCGGTTAGTAGTGGCTTCTTCTCTCAGGGATGAGGTGATGAGGGAGTTTCACCAGTCTAGAGTTGCTGTGCATCTAGGGGGTACGAAGATGTACCATGCGCTTCGGGGACATTTTTGGTGGCCTGGGATGAAACACGATGTGGCTGCCTTTGTTTCGCGGTGCCTCACGTGTCGGCGGGTGAAGGCCGAGCATCGGCCACTGCGGGCATGTTACAGCCATTGCCCATAGCGGAGTGGAAGTGGGACCACATAGCGATGGATTTTGTGACGGGTCTTCCACCCACCACAGGGAGGAAAGATATGATTTGGGTGATTGTGGATCGACTCACAAAGTCGGCCCATTTCCTGGATGTTCGCGAGCGGGACTCTATTGGGACCTTGAGTCATCTATACATGAACGAGATTGTGTGACTGCATGGAGTACCATCATCGGTTGTCTCTGACCAGGATTCGAGGTTCACTTCCCGTTTTTGGGCAGGTTTGCAGGAGGCTATGGGGACCAAACTTCACTTGAGTACAGCCTTTCACCCTGAGACTGACGGCTAGACAGAGAGGACGAATCAGACTTTGGAGGACATGTTATGGGCCTGTGTGTTAGATTTTGGGGGTTCGTGGGTAACTCACCTTCCTTTGGTGGAGTTTGCCTACAACAACAGTTATCAGGCATCCATTGGGATGGCTCCTTTTGAGGCGTTGTATGGGCGTCCATGTCGATCACCTTTGTGTTGGACTGAGGTGGGGGAGACAGCTCTCTTGGGACCACAGTTGGTTCAAGAGGCTACCGAGAAGGTTAAGTTTATTCGTCAGCGGTTGTTATCAGCTCAGAGTAGGCAGAAATCTTATGTGGATCGGCGGCGACCTTTGGAGTTTTCTGTGGGCAATCATGTGTTTCTTCGTGTCTCTCCACGACATGGACATCGGCGCTTTGGGAGAGGTTCCAAACTCTCTCCCCGGTTCATTGGTCCATTTGAGGTTATAGCTCGTGTGGGGCCTGTAGCTTACCGGTTAGCATTGCCACCGCGATTAAGTCGGGTGCACAATGTGTTCCACGTGTTCCAGTTGAGGAAGTATCATCCTGACCCCACTCATGTGATCGATTGGGGGACATTGGACATTGAGGATGACATGTCCGTTGTTGAGGCCCCTATCCGTATCCTCGATCGGCGGGAGAAGCTTTTGCGTGGTCGTGCTATTCCTTTGGTTCACGTGCTGTGGTAGCACCGTGGCATTGAGGAGGAGACATGGGAACGTGAGTCCGTGATGCATGAGCAGCACCCAGAGTTGTTCGAGGACGAACAATCTTAAGGGGGGGAGGTGGTTGTAGTGATGTGTTTTCTTGTGGTTCATGCTTTGGTGTATTTGTATTTCTATTTGTAAACTGGTATTTTTATTGAGCTGTGTTTTGAGATTGCAAAATGTGTTTGAGATGTCCTGTTATGTTGAGATGTCCTGTTATGTTGTGTGATCCATCTGGGCATTGTAGCTCGCTGTCTTGCAAATGGGCCGCATATGTTTGTTTTCCTTGCATGTTATTTCTTTTCGAGGACGAAAAGTCTTAAGGGGGAGAGGATGTAATAACCCGTGTTTTGGGTAGAACAAGCTGGAACGAAGATGAACAATACCCTGGGCGAACGCTTGGGTCGAAAGCTGAAAGACCCGAAGATTTGGGTCGTAGGGTCGAAGACCAAGGGTCGAAGTTCGAAGGTTTGAGGGTCGAAAGTTAGATCTTCGAGAAAGATCTTTGAGGCCGCATTTCCAGCGAGTCTTCGAGAGAGTGTTTCTACGAGTATTCGTGGCTTGGTTGTTAGAGAGTGTAATGAGCATAAGTGGGAGCATGTAGAGGCTGCGTGTGACAATGACCATGTTCGGATTGTGGGTATTTTGTCCTGTGTGGAAGCGGAGTGGTTAGTTCATGTTTTATTTATCAAAACTACGTCGTTTTGATGGTGGGATTTCATTTATCAAAACTACGTCATTTTGATGGTGGGATTTCATTTATCAAAACTACGCCGTTTTGATAAGTGAGGTCTATATAAAGAGGAGCTCTCTTTATTTTAGGTTTAGGGTTTTTGTTGTCAGCCATCGCAGAGAGAGAAAGAGAGAAGGAGATTGAGAGAGAGAGAGCTCCAGTTCGTGGCTGTCGTTGTCATTCCCGTGGTTGGACGGCATTAGGCGTGGAGGCAAGAGCGTGGAGGATCTTTGAGGTAGGAGTTCTGTCTTCTTGTACCTAATCCAGGGTTAGGCCCTTTGGTAAATGAACCGTTGGATATCGTTCTTGTTATTATATTATTTATATGTAAATTCATATAGGTGTGATCTCCTATATGGATGTTGGCCTTCAATGGCGTGTTGTTTGGATATATGTATATATGCCTGCCAAGTGTTTGAAATTATGCCTGTGAGGCTGTGCATATTATGTGTTTGAGGTTATGCCTGTGAGGCCACGCACGTCAAGTGTTTGAAATTACGCCTGTGAGGCTGTGCATATTATGTGTGAGATTATACTAGTGTGGCTGGGTTTGTGAGCCTGTGAATATATGCATGCTAAGTGTTCGATGTTATTCCTGTGTGACTAAGCATACTAAGTGTTTGATGTTATGCCTGTATGGCCATGTGTGCTGCGTGTTTGCTTGTACACTTGGTGGCTGTGGAAGCCCGGGATTGTTTTGTTGAACCTAGTGGCTGTGGAAGCCCGGGACTGTTTTGAGGAACTCGGTGGCTGTGGAAGCCCGGGACTGTTTTATGAAACCCGGTGGCTGCGGAAGCCCGAGACTGCTCTTGTGTTAGCTTGTGTGGCTGTTTGAAATATTTGTTTTTGCTGATGGCTTACCGTTATATTGGTTGAAATAATTGTATCACGACACTGCACTTGTACACACGGCATGTAGATGCTAGGAGCATGGGATGGGTTGGGGAGACATGATCCCTACTGAGCTGTGGTTGCTCACCCCTCCTACTGTGTTTGTTTTCTTCACAGGGACCTACAGGCATTAGGTGGGAACACCAAGGTGGAAGACTTTCTGCCTTGTGGCTGTACTCCTTTTGTTATTTGAGTGTTTTGTCAAATGTTATGTTGAGACTGTTGTAACTCGAATTGGAGATGATGTAATGGATTTTGGAACTTAATAAAGATAAGTGGTTCGCCTTTTTGCTATTTATTGTGGATTATTATGAATGTGTTGGATTTTGTACATCTATCCCTTGCCCACCGGGTGGGTAAAGGGGAGTCATGAACCGGTTTCCTCGGGTTGGAAATCCGGGGCGTGACAAGGTTGGTGTTGACCACTTATTGGTCGACATGGGGTGTGGTCGACGTGTGCAGGGAGGTCGGTGTCGACCACTTGTTGGCCGACATGGGGTGTGGTCAACGCGCGCAAGAAGGTCAACGTCAACCATGGTCGATGCATGTTTTGGCTGGTGTCAACTAAGTGTAGCTTGTTTTCTTTTGTGTTTGGTCGACTCAACCTGTTCAGGGAAGTTTTTCTTCAAACCCTAGCCGTCATCATGTTGAGAGAGAGAGAGAGAGAGAGAGAGAGAGAGAGAGGGAAGGTGTGGTGCAAAAGGTGAAAAACCAATCCTTAGATCAAGAACACGAGGTGCAAGTCTTTCAATTCGTTTTCCGTCAGAGAGGTAGGTAGTTTTGTCCTCTTCAGTCTGTTTCAATGAATTGTGGCAAGGTAGGTGGTTTTGTCCTCTTGAGTCTATTTCAATGAATTGTGGCAATGTAGAATATTTGACTTTGAATTCTGTCATGGTAGAATGGGTGGTAAGAAATTGTGATGTGGTATGTGACATTGATATGTTGAAATATATTAATATATTTTGTAGTGGTAAATGAAATAGAAATGTTGTGGAAATAGAAACCCTGTATGAGTGCTGTGATATATGTGTGAGAATTGTTTGTTCCTTTAAATGGTGATATGCTTTGAAATACTTGCTTGTTGTGTTATCTTGTCCTAATTTGAGATGTTGAGGTTCCATTGAGGGAACAGTTCTGGATGGGACATGAGATGTTGAGGTTCCATTGACTGAATAGTCCTGGATAGGACAAGAGATATTGAGGTTCCATTAAGGGGACGATCCTAGAGTGGAATGTGATATTGAGGTCCCTTTGAAGGGACCACCTAAGAATGACATGAGAGCGTTCTGGGGTGGACTGTAAGGACCCGTATTTGAGGGGCCTTAGAGATAGCCTTGAGTTAGAGACCTTATTTTAACAAATGAATATCATCACAATGATGTGCTCATCAAATGGAGAATTTTGACTGTACTTGGACTAAATTTGGGATTTTAGGCCCTGAGGGGTATTTTCGGGATTTCATAAATAATTTTATATTCCCTTTTAAATTACCTGGGTTTGTATTTTGAGCTTTGGGCCTCCCTTCAAGGGAAAAACCCAATATGAGAGATAGTGGGCTGTTTTGCCTTTCTTCTTGGGTTTACTTAACCATTGGGCTGCATTTGGTCTTGGACTTCTTTTAAAAACAAAATAAAAAGAAATAAAATAGGAGAAAAGAAAAAGGGGACCAAACCCTACCTTCCCTGCAGCCGTCACACACATACACGCCCAGAGAGAGAGAAAGAGAGAGAGAGAGAGGGAGAGAGAGAGAGAGAGAGAGAGAGAGGGAGATGATCCAGAGGGAGACGACCCAGAGTGGAGGGGTTTCTGACGATCAAGGATCTCCTACAGACGACGGGAGGCCAGAGGCGTTGAGGTAGCAGGGATACAGATCGCTCCATTCTTTTCCCCTATTCTTTTCTGCAACACTTGAGGTAGGGATTTCAAGTTTTTCTATTTGCCATCTCTCTCTTAGATTTCTAGAATAATATTTATGTGATGATCTGGGATGTTGAGAAGGGACCTTTTATATATATATTGAGTTTCTAAATTCTACCTTGAGCCTATGGATGATCTGGGGTTTTTGTCTGGGTTTTCTAAATTTCTGAATTTCTGTGTGAGATTATTTATACTTTTGGGTTAGGGGTCATTTGTATACCCATTGTCTTGGGAATATTTAGTTGAAAAGTTTTGGGAAAACCCTGTATTTGGCTTGGCTAAGGCCTCTGGTATTGGGAAATCATATGAGAGTGAGGCCAGAGTTGGTTTTAGACCCGGTTTATGGGCTTAGAACCTCAATAACTTCTAAACTAAGACGAATTTGATGTTGGTTCTTTAGGGAAAAATGATTAGAATGACAAAAGGAAGGTTTTGGAGCCTGCACGTGAAAAAGCCTTTTTCACTTGCAGATTCATTCTTGCTCCAAATAGCCGCAAATTTTAGGTGGAGCTTCCTTAGAGGCATATGAGTTGAAATACCTCTGCACGTGAAAATGACCTTTTCACGTGCAACCTTGTTTTTGGCTAAAAATCATCCCTGAACCTTCTGGGATGGTTAGAATGATGTTTGGAGTTAATTTGCCTCTGCACGTGACAATAGGTTGTCACGTGCAGCTTGTTTTGGGCTCCCCTTGAGGTGGATAAGCTTCCTTTGAAAGGTTTATGATCTAGACTATAAGTGAGAAATGTGTGGACTACAGGGACCATGAGGGGTTAGGTGATGTTATATGTAATGATTTGATTGTTCTGAGACTATCTGTTGTTTTACATTCTGAGTTGAGTTTTCTGTATGTTGAATGAGTTGCATGTTTGTACTGTGTTTGTTGAGTTATGTTTATTGAGTTGAGATTGTTGAGTTGCATATGTTGAAATGTGTATGTTGAGCACCACAGAAACACGGGGAGTTGAGATAAGAACCCCAGAAACGCGGGAAATTGATCTGAGTATGGGACAGTCATTATACTGTACCCATTGAGATGAGATTCACATTTGCCTGGTGTGGCATGTCACGTCGCCGTGGTGGCGGGGTGTCCTCTGCCCTCCTGTGCAGGCAGAGGTATGAGGCGTGTTTACTGGGTGATGATTATTGTTTTAGCTTAAGTCACTACACGAGCACATGCATCCACTTGACATGCATAGTTTTAGTGTGGGACGGGATTGGGGAGACTTAATCCCTACTGAGCTGTGGTGTGCTCACCCCTCCTATGAACTGTTCTTTGCAGGACCTAGCAGGCGATAGGCGGAAGAGCTGAGTTGGTAGGCCGCTGGGGCTGTATGGCCTTATATATATATACATCTGGTTATTTCATTGTATTTGAGATTTTGTTTGCTTGAACTGTGTGCCCTGGTTTTATTATTGGGAATTTGTTCCCTAGTGGGTTGTAAAAGGGCTGAAAGCCTCTAAACAATGTAATTGATGTATTGGGTTGTGAACACTGTATATATATATATATATATATATATTGTGGTGGTGTGCTTGGCATGGAAATAGGTACGTGCCCCTTGGCATGTTGACTTGTGATATAGGGATAGGACAGCACCCGCGGTAGGTGTCCCCACTTTGGTGTTTACACCGAACCCTTGACCCTTCGGGTGCGGGCATGGGCAGTCATTACCCATTTCCAAGGGAAGGAAATTTGGGGCGTGACATGGACAAGGAACCCATTTTTGTGATGTTTCTTGGACCCCATTTTGACCAGGTTAGATTGCAACAGTTCTCAGCGAAAAGACCATAAGACCATATGTTGGATCAAACCCCGAAGTTTGAAGGCATGGAGTAAGGGATTCGAGCCTTCCACTAACAGAGTAAGGGATTTGAACCTTCCACTAACACAGAATAAGGAATCTGAGTGATCGTTGACATGGAGTAAGGGATCCGAGCCTTTCATTGAAACGGAATAAAAGATCCAAACCTTCTATTGACATTGAATAAAGAATCTGAGTAATCATTGACACGGAGTAAGGAATCCGAGTCTTCCACTAGCTCAGAATAAGCCTCAATGATCTAGAACAAGGCTCCAATGATCTAGAATAAGGCCCAATGATCTTAAATAACCCACAACATCAATGATCTGGAACGATCCGTAATATCAATAATCCGTAATAAGTCCAAATGATCCAGATCAAGGCCCCAATGATCTGGAATAAACCTCAATGATCTAGAATAACCCGCAACATCAATGATCTGGAATGATCCACAGTATCAATGATCCGAAATAAGTTTCCAATGATCCGGATCGTCTTCTAATTATTTCCAAAAAACTCGGATTTAACATCATCATGCTGTATGCACTCCCTTTGGCCTCTCGGAACACATTTCTCTGGGAAATCACAAAAAACTCTTTTCAATGTTTTGGAACTCTCATTTTTAATATGGGAAGTAGCGGCTGACCGGACATTAATTATGGTCTCCTCGAGTAGTGCAACAAACGTCTGAGAGTTCCAAGGCATTTAATGGAAAGTCTCCCTCATTTCCAAGAGGGGTCACTGTCCCTTCCTCAACCTCTATGAAAAGGCCACTCGCCCCAAACCAAATAGGGGAGCAAAAAAACAAAAGAAAAACAAAAATGAGAGAGAGAGAGAGAGAGAGAGAGAGAGAGAGAGAGAGAGAGAGAGAGAGAGAGAGAGAGAGAGAGAGAGAGAGAAAGGATTTAAAGAGGAGCATTCTGAAAATTAAGAGGAGAGGGATACATGACTTTCCTGATCTTTTGCACGTCTTTTGCCACCATTTATCAGATCTTTCTCTGCTATTTCTCAAACATTCCAAGGAAGGAGCCAAGTACAGCAGGAGCATCAGCCTTAATACTTCCAGGTCGTTTTTATTCCTTTCTTCTTTTATCTTCTTGTTTTCCTAAATAAAACACCAAGATAAACCCCAAATCTTTTTCCAAAACCGAGGTCCTGGTGGCCATAGGATTGAGCTCCATGCTCATATCCTCACCACCCGGCCAATATCGACCGTAGTAAGCTTCACAGTATGCTTTTCATGCTATTAGACCTTCTCTGTTTTCCTAGATAAAACACAAAGATAAACCTTTTTTTTAGAAAAGAAAAAGGGCCTAACGGCCTTGGGATTGAATGTCATGTTCATATATTTGCCATTTAGGCCCACATTAATTGTGGCAATGGTCTTTATCTTAGTAAATTTTCTTCTACATCATTGCCACTTGGGATCAATTCCTAAATTTGGTTTTTCTAAATAGAACTCCCCTTGTCCCAAAAAAATAAAAATAAAATAAAATAAGCAAGCACCCATAAATAAAGACTAGGTACCAATTTTGGGCATTATGGGGGTGTGATAGTACTTCTCCCTTCCTCACACGTGACTGACTCCCGAACCTATTCTCTGGAACCATAGACCCTTTTAGGTGGCCAAACATACCTTCATTTTTGTTTGGTGGCAACTCATTCTTTTCCTATCTCTCTTTTTGGTTCTATGCGAGCTATGTCAATGATGGCTCAATGTCCAAATCTCTATCTAAAAGAGTATTTCGCGCCAATCACGAGCCCAGACAAAAATGGGTGACGACAATATTAATTATTATTTAAATTACACTAAACTGCATATATATTCATTGAGCATATTGTGGTGGAGATGTTGAGCTGGTTTGGGAAGACATAATCCCTACTAAGCTGGTTTGCTCACCCACTTTTAATGTTTCTTTTTGCAGGGCTTAGCAGGCGTTAGGAGATTACCCTGCTATGGACGCATAAGCATTTGATTTGTTATTTTTTTGAGATATTGTAAATATTTAGATTAAGATTCTTGTATTTGTTTGAGATACCGTGTTTTGGGGATTGTGACCCTATCTATCATGCGACACGGTTTTATTACATAGAGTGGTTATCGTATGGCTTGTGCATGTCGTGAAATGAGATTGTAGTTGGTTCGAGGCAGCACCCCTAAAGGAGCCTTATTAGTGATGGTCCCTTGGAGCCTAGAGGGGGGTAAATAGGCTCTTATCGAAACTCTTTTTCCTTCTCTTAAGACACAAACACTTATCTAGTTAAGTGATAGAATCACTGCGGAAGATAACCAGATAGTGGAAGTATTTTGTCTTATTATCACAAGATAATTACAACAAAATAGAAGCAAGACTCTCTTACACTCTGTTTACAAATGAACTCACACACTAGCCAAATTCTATCTCCAAAGATGAAAAACGCTTGTGCATACACAGGATTAGTCTTTTGTTAACAAATGCACATGCGCTCACTCTCCTCTTTTTTTTTTTTTTTTTTTCAATGTACAAGTATGAATATTTATACAAAACATTCCTAAGTGACAACCTTGGAACTTGTAGTTCCGGAATGCGTTCAGCACTAACTATCCCTCGGTAATCTCTCTGCCTTGACTGCTGCGGTTTGTGGAGCTCAAGATCTTGGGTTTGAAGAGTATAAGTGCGTTTGTGAGTTCCCAAATACAATTAAGGTTGTGTCCACATATCCGGATGATCCATGTGTAAGATTCTTCAGGTTCTCAATAAATTTGTCTTACATCGGGACGCCACAAGCTGATAACTTTAAATGCGGTTGAGTTGAAGTAGTATCTTCTTGGTCCGGTGTAATTTTCCTTACTCCGTAGCTAATGAAGCTCGGAACCTTACTCTGTGTCAGTGATTGCTTACTCCGTATCTATTTGGTACTGGAATCCTTAGTCCGTGTTGGCGCTTCCTTACTCCGCGTGTAAGTTCCTTACTCCGTATGTAAATTCCTTACTCCGTATGTAAGTTCCTTACTCCGGGCGAGTCTTGAAAAGTTGGATGACTTGTTCCGTATCAGTGCTTCCTTACTCCGTGTGTAAGTTCCTTACTCCGTATGTAAATTCCTTACTCCGTATGTAAGTTCCTTACTCCGTATGTAGATTTCTTACTCCGTATGTAAGTTCCTTACTCCGTATGTAAGTTCCTTACCCCGTATGTAAATTCCTTACTCCGGGCGAGTCTAAGGGATCGGAGTGTTTACTCCATACTAGTGCTTCCTTACTCCGTATGAGTAAGTTGTCCGGATTCCTTACTCCACATCTAATTTCTTTACTCCGTGTCTAAAAAGACTCGGGTCCTTTTTCCGCATTTGTACTTAGTCCGCATGAATGTTCCTTATTCCGTATGTATTGGTGACTTGGTTATTTACCAAGTGTTTGACGACACTCACTCTTGTCCGGATCAGGATTATGTATCCTGTCCTTAGCTTTGCTCTCACGAGTGTATTTCCGGATTAACAACATATCTTCTGCAACGATCAAATAAACACAAGAGATCTCAGATCAAATTATATAAGGCTTTATCAGCATTATCCAAATTCTGGGTTTGATCCAACAATCTCCCCCAATTGTGGATATGCCCAAACCCTTTGTAATCTGATCTGGTAAGTAGTGCAAAAAGATAACATACAGAATATACACCACAACCAATTTCATTTAACAGCAACTAAGTACAATTCAGCCTTAATACAAGATTTTCGCTAAGGAACATAAGGCTTACTATACTTGAAGATCATAGTTGCTGCTTTCTCTCTAAGCTCCATTGTCTGCTTCATCGTAAAGGTGGTGTGTTGGCTCCAATATTTGTCCACAGTTAAGAATGACTTGATGAAGTGACAGACAAAGGCTCCGCAGCTATCTCCATCCGGTTGTTGCGGCACTTGCTTCTTGCCCCGGAATGTCGCCTTGAGTTTCTCAGTCGGACGCAAGGGTGTGATGCCCAACTCTTCATATAATCCAGCTTTCTTCACAGCTTCAGTCAGCCTGAGACACAGAGGTTCCCATTGATTCTTTCTAACGAAGTGCTCCACAATCTGATGAGAATCAATGAGAATCATTTGCTTGGACTGAATCATGAAGACAGCCATCATGAAGTGTGGCGACATGATCCAGTACGGAATGAGGATAGTTGAGAGAGTTTTCCATGGCTTGCTATCCTCAGCAGTTCTGTCGATGAAGGACTAAATTAGATCTACACTAGGAAGATAGCCTTCATTCCAACATGGCAGAACGTCAAACAAGTGCCCATCCATGTAGAGAGATGGAAACAGCCTCATCTCCATTTTAGCAGCTCTCGAGAAGTTGTCAATGTCTTCTGTAGTAAAGAGTCCTTTCTCCAAACAAAGAGTCTGAATGTCGGCCGGGAGAAAGGGCACATTTCAGAAAGACATCTTCTCTCAGCAGAAGACACAGCATAGGATTTCATTGCCTTGCGCAAGCTTCCATCCACATCAGAAGGGTCAAACTCCGCATATGATGGGAGGAAGGTATCAGCTGCGGATGAGGAGGATGGAGGAGGAGCTGGGAGCTGCGATGAGAGGAGCTTGGTTGAGAGAAGCGGCTTCGTTTGGGAATTTGAACTCCCTGAAGCACTGAAGTGGCAGGCCGCTTCTCAGTCCGAGTAGATGGTTGTGGGGCAGAAGGAGTAGACAGATCAGATGACACTCTCTCCCCCGGTTTGGCAGATCGCCGGGAAGCAACAGGAGGACGAGCCATTGTGTGCGCCAAATCCGCGAAGTAGGTAGATAATGAATGAACGGATGAGGCGACAAGATCCATTTTCTGCTCCATGGAAGTGGAGGAGTCAGTGAGGGCGGAGAGGAGTTGGGTGCCGAGGGCATCAACTTTGGCAGCGATGGCGGAAATTTGGGCGCTTTGAGCTTGGGCGTGTCGGTCCAGCTGGGCGGAAAGCACAGCGTCGGAGTGGACCGTGCCAAAAGAGGCACGCCCAAGGACCAACTCCGGAGCTTTGGAGGACTCCCTCGCATGAACAAGAGCAGGAGTGTGTTGGGCAGAGGAGTCCGCAGGAGTATCAGCAGCAGCAGGAGCATCCGGAGCATCAGAGGCATCCGGAGCATCGGAGGCATCCGGAGCATTGGAGGCATCTGGAGCAATGGACCCGCTTTGACCAGATAAGTCAACCACGGGAATCGCAGCAGCAGGAGAAGAGGGTCCAGCCTTAGCAGGGGAAGGACTCCGTGCAGCAGGGACGGGGTTTGAGGGTGTAGGGAACGGCACATCGGGAATGGCGGCCGGCGTAAGAAAGCCTTGGTCCAAGTTCCAGATGATCATGGTCTCCGGGGATTGGGTATTGCGTGTGTAAAACACCCGGAGATCGGTGTCAGGAATGGAGGAGGTGTGGGCTAGGCTGAAACGGAGCCAAAGGTCCGTTAAGGTGTCGGTGGTGAGATGGGCAAGATAATCTCGGGGTTGAGGTAGGGGACGCAAAGGGGCTTCCGGAGAAGAGGCCGGGACATCAGCAGTGGCGACAGCAACAGCGGTATCAACCACGGCAGCAATAGCGGAGGTGGAGGGAGTGGGGACATCAGCAGCAGAGGGGGCTGAGGAAACAGCTTTAGAAGCACTTCGCTGAGATGGCCCCGCAACCTCGGATGGTTCGGCACGGACGCTTGGCTGGGAGGCCCAAGAATGAGAGGGTGCTGCAACGGACCAAATCCGGGAGGATCGGGGTGCAGAACTGACGTCAGGGGCTTGGCTGTCGGAGGGGTCACCAACAGAACTGCCTTGTTGTTCCGAGGTAGGAAGTATGCGGAGAGCTGCAGATGGTCGGCGGGCGGTCATGTTCCCATCTGGCGTAAGATAACGAAGGTAATAAGCCGGAGGGAATGGAACAGCATCATATCTAGCGAAATGGTCCGGATTAAGATGCCGGAAGACAATGCTGAGGATGCGCCCGAAGGAATGGTTCTTGGAACCATTCTGCAGCAACCTAAACAAGAATATCCCCCAATCCATCGGAACACCTTCAAAAACGCCGTACATGGCCAGGAGAAGGTCGTACAGAATGGAGTCGAGGGCTGATGTGCGAGCCAGTAAGCATCGACTCAAGATGGTCGCCATACATCGATAGCGACCTTGGAAGGATTTCACCTTGTATTCCTTGCCCTTTTGTTTGCAACCCATAGAAGCCGCCATCGGATCGGCATCTGGGCGCTGTGGTTCACCTAGAGGTAGGTGGAGAGCAGCGCGGAGAACAGCCGGAGTGATGATGATGGATTCACCGCGGACATAAGAGGTTATGGAATCGGTGGTGCAGCGAATCCGTTGGTAATACTCAAGAATGTCGTCGATAAGAAGATCGACGGGATTGGAGATCAGGTTGAGTATATGCGAGGCTTCAAGGAGAGGGCGAAGCTGGAAAAACCAATCCGGAGGATTAGAAATAGTAGTCCAATCAACCAGATGGCCAGGATTAACGCCGGAAAGAGAGATTCTGGGTGCCATTGCAGATTAAGTTTGAAGGACAAGATGAAAGGTGAGGACTTGGCAGTGGAACGAGCAACGAGAGATGTAGGGATTTGAAATGAGCAATACTCGTGCTTCGCAGGAATGATCAGAACATATAAGACTGAGTCCGCAAATGTCAGCGGGCCTAGGAATGTGCGAGTGAGATAGGGACCCACTTGACAGGCTGATGTCATGAGTCTGGATATTGATGCGCCTCCGAATGAAACGATGTCGTGGAGACCGCATGACCAAGTAAGTGTAACAACTGGTTGCCATCCAGAGAAGTGTGTGTGTCCCGAGATTTGCAGTTAATGAATCATCATGATTCCTCCTCAAAAGCACGCGACATTTAGGAAGACTTGGATCGTCGCGATTAGACTGTGTCAGGAGTCCGGAGGAATGAACCGACAGTCATCCGGAGTAAATAATAGTCGAGGAAGAGTATCCAGATGAAAAGGAGACCGTGTCCATAGTAGACAGAGTTCGGCGAGAGAGTGAAGTAGATTCCTTTGCAGTCAATAAGTCGAAGAGAAGAGAAGTACCACAACACTTCAAATCCAAGACTTTGGACTAGATTGATCGATACGGTTGCAAAGAGAATCTGAACCTGTAGCTAAACGAAGAAATGAACTAAAAATGCAAAAGCTTAACAGGCAAAGATTAGTACGGATTAGGGAAAATAATCAATGAAAAACGACATAATCCGAACTAATGAGAAACAGAACTTATGCATTACTAAGCATACGAGTGACATATACATACATGAAAACGATCAATATTACTGAATCATGGCATATGTCAGATAACAATACACAAGTTCATATAGGTCAACATAGCGAAACCGTCTTGCTGAACAACGTAGCTAAGATTAATTAAAGATCATATGATTTGGCCAATTTAGGATTCATGAGTGAAAAATGGGAAGCGAACACATGTCAAAAGTAAGCAATTGATTATTCGATTAAAATGCATGGTTGAAGAAAGAAAATACATCCAAGCATGCCACTTTTCTGACCCTAAACAGCATGTCCAGTCAGATCCGGAAGTAAAAGTTTAGAGGAGGGAGTATCCGAGACATATTAAGGGTTCATTATTGCTCCCCCGTAGATCATTTAATCCTCTCAGTGAAAAGCTCCCCCTCAAATAGACAGCCAGGAAAGAGGTCATGAGACATATACGGGGGGTATTACTGAATAATATATAAAGCATTTTCTCCCCGTAGATTTTGCAATCCTCTCGGTTGACATTTCCAGTTTGTAGTCGAAGATTGTCTATCTTTTTTAGGAAACTATACTTGGTTTGACCAGATCGCGATTGAGTGTTCATCCACCAGGCATTCCGAGCTAACCCATTTCATTTCTTCAACTATACATGGTAATAGAGTAATCTAAATGAACATGCTATTGTCATGTGGTGATTAGTGGAAGTTAAGATCATGAAACCCGAAAGAGGTAAATTATATAAACTTTAATCATGTTAGTTTAAACGACTTGATCGGGAAACGCAAGCATCCTCCCAATTATGAAGTTGATATTAATATCGAAGCATGAGGCCGTAAACCAGGAAGTATGATCGGCATTAAAGTCAGTATGTATCTTCTACTTACAATAAAAGCACAATGCATGTTCTGATAGCAAATATACTGTTGGGTAAATTAAATGTGAAACTATGCAGAAAAGTTGAGCATACCTAAACGGAAGAGTAGTTCAAAGAATCTTGCATCAGGTAGGGGCTTTGTAAAAATGTCGGCCAGTTGATCTTCAGTAGCAACGTGTTCCAGTGAGATGTGACTTTTAAGAACATGATCACGTATGAAGTGATACCGGACTTCAATGTGCTTCGTCTTAGGATGCATGACAGGATTGTTGATAGCAATAGCGCTAGTGTTGTCATGAGAGAGTGGAATAGATGACATGTTGAAACCGTAGTCGGTAGGTTGACTTTGCATCCAGGTAGATGTGCACAGCAACTCCCACAGACTATGTATTCCGCTCAAAGAGTAGAGGTGGATACGACTCGCTTTTCCTGAACCATGAAATTAATCTATGTCCAAGGAACTGACATGTACCACTTGTGCTCTTCCTATCGATGCGACATCCAGTGAAGTCAACATCAGAGTATCCAGATAAGGTGAAGTTTGACTCCTTTGGGTACCAGAGTCCCAAATTCATCGTTCCCTTGAGATACCTTAATATCCGTTTAACATGAAGCATATGTGACTCCTTGGGATTCGCCTGGTATCGTGCACGAGATGCAAGTTGCAAACATAAGTTCTGGGCGACTTCTTGTAAGATCCGACAAGGATCCGATCATCCCCTCGTAGTCATCAAATTCTTACCGATATGCCGTCAACATCCGGATCTAACTTGGCACTTACAGGCATGGGAGTTTTGACGGGAGATGAACCTTCCATACCAAACTTCTTAATAAGATCGCGAGTATACTTAGCTTGGTTAATGAAGATTCCTTCCTTTAATTGTTTAACTTCTATTCCCAGGAAGTAGGACAGTTCTCCCATCATGCTCATCTCAAACTTGCCTGTCATCAACTTAGCAAACTCTTCACAAAGCTTCGGATTTGTTGATCCGAAAATGATATCATCCACGTATATTTGTACGATCAGAGTGTGTCCTTTCTCTTTTCGTAGAAATAGGGTGGTGTCTATCTTCCCCTTTTGGAAGTTGTGAGCAATTAGGAATTCTGACAGTGTGTCGTACCAGGCTCTTGGAGCTTGCTTCAAACCATATAAAGCTTTCCGAAGCTTGTAGACAAGATGTCCTGCTTTAGGTTCAATGAAGCCGGGAGGTTGTTCAACGTACACCTCCTCTTGAAGATCTCCATTCAGGAATGCGCTCTTGATGTCCATTTGATAAACTATGAAGTTTTCATATGAAGCATACGCCAGAAACATTCGGATTGCCTCAAGTCTTGCTACTGGAGCAAAGGTCTCATCATAATCTATTCCTTCTTCTTGACGATACCCTTTAGCTACTAGTCTGGCTTTGTTCCGGATTACTATTCCATCCGTATCAAGCTTGTTCCGAAACACCCATTTAACGCCAATGACTTGCTGAGACTTAGGCCTTGGTACTAAGGTCCACACATTATTTCTCTTAAATTGATTCAGCTCTTCTTGCATGGCTTCTATCCAATTCGAATCCTGAAGAGCTTCATTTACCACCTTTGGTTCTATTTGAGACAGAAAACACGAGTAAAGACTCATGTTGGAGGTGGATGCTCTTGTTCTTACTCCAATAGTAGGATCACCAATCACTTGATCAGAGGGATGGTTTCGAGTCCATCTGTAATTCTGTGTATGTGTTGGATGATCTTGAACAATTTGAAGCTCTTCCAGATTAGGTGGTTCAGTTGTATCCGCTGGTTGAGCTTCATCCGGACTAGATGTTTCCGTATTGAGAGGTACGGTTGAACTAGATGGTTCTTCAACACTGTTTCTTTCAGTGTTAACTAGTCCGGACGGACTTGAAGGTGCTCCGAAATTTTGGGTATCCGTAGGAGTATATCCGGAGCTAAATGGTAGTCCGGAGTCAGAGTCATCCGTAGCATCATCCATATAATTTCGTTGTGGTTCGCTGATGCCACGTGGTTGGTCAAGATGTGTAACAGGAACATTCATAAAATTTGAATAATCGACATTGCTATCCATGACCTGCACATTAGAACTTGAAGAACCGACTTTTGACCAATCAAGGTTAGTTTCATCAAAGGTCACATGGATAGATTCTTCAACTTTAAAAAGTTTTCTGTTGAAGACCCGATAAGCTTTGCTATGAAGTGAGTACCCGACAAAGATCCCATCATCAGATTTTGGTTCAAATTTATTCCGGGGTTCTTTGCCGTTGTTTAGAATATAGCAAGTACACCCAAAGGCTCTGAGGTGTGAAATTGAAGGCTTTTGTCCTCTCCATATCTCATAGGGTGTTTTCATGGTAGATTTATTTATTAGAGTTCGTTTCGAACATAGCAGGCGATGGACACAGCTTGACCCATAGGCGAGAGGAAGCGTTGCCCCTACTAACATAGATCTGCCAACCTCGACTAAAGTGCGATTCTTGCGCTCAGCTACCCTATTTTGTTGAGGAGTTCTGGGCGCAGAGAAGTCATGCTGTATGTCCTGTTCAGAACAATATGATCTCATTTCTGAAAAATCAAATTCTGTACCATAATCACTCCTGATGCACTTTATGCTCAGTCCTTGTGATTTGCTTATCCAGTTGAAAAGATCTACAAGATGCTCAAAAGTTCGATCCTTTGATTTTAGGAACATCACCCATGTGTATCTGGTGAAATCATTGATAACCACTAGGGTATATCTGCCCTGACTAGTGATGGAACAGATATAGGACCACATAAGTCCATATGAAGAAGTTGTAGAGGAGCAGTTATTGAATTAACTAATTTGCTCTTAAAGCTATGTTTGGTCTGTTTGCCCAGTTGGCATTCTCGACAGAGAGAGTCTCTGGAGAACTTGAGTTTGGGTAGACCAGTGACAAGATCAAGTGATGCTAATTTAGACAAAGTCTTAAAGTTTAAATGTGCGCATCGCTTGTGCCATAGCCAACTATCTTCATCTGATGCTTTAGTGAGGAAGCATACAGGGTCAGAAGAATTATTTCTTAAGACCACTGAGTATATGTCCCCATCTCTTGATCCGGATAACTTAACATCTCCGGATAAGTTTTCTCTTACTGTACAGGTGTTGGACAAAAAGGAAACAGTAAATCCTTTGTCACATAAATTATTGACACTTAGCAAATTATGCTTTAAACCTTCGACTAGTGTAACTCTAGTGATTGATACACAGCCGTCAGTTAAGGTGCCATACCCAATAGTTTTACCTTTGCTGTTGTCGCTATATGAAACGGATGGACCTTGTTTATCATTAACTTCTACAAGTAGAGTCTGATCACCCGTCATATGTCCGGAGCATCCACTATCAAGGATCCACTTGCTTTTATTGATCTTTAACTTCAAGTGATCCAGGCAATGCATTCCAGGAGATGCTCCTGAAAGACAACAGTTTACACTTTTGGTGCCCAAACTTGTTTCGGGGCGGTTAGAGAGAGAGCGATAGTATTGTCAACATTTACGGATTTGATTTTGCTAGGACTTTTAGCTCTCCAAGTTGACTTTAGCATGTTAGTTTCAGCTACCTCTTTTATTTGGGTTTTCTTGGGAGAGATACTCTTTCGAGGTTTAGATTTTGTTTTGCTCGAAGAACCCTTTTTGTTTAACTGATCTTTATTGATATGAAACTGATTACAAAGCCAGTTATCAGATAAACTCCAACATTCATAGTGATAATGACCTATTTCCCTACAGATGGAACAGACACTATAATGTGAAGTACAAACAGGGGATACAGGTCTCTTAGATTTTGCAGACTTTCTACTCTGTTCCTTGTGGCCTAATCCATTGCGTTTGGGTGACGCGCTCTTGGCCCTAGATGCATCAGCCTTAGCCTTGTCTTTCTTTTTGGGTGCTACAGTTTTGGCTTTAACTGCAGCAGCCTTCCCTTCATCTTTAGTTACGGGTGCTACTGCTTCGGGAAGTGCAGTAACAGCCTCTACTCCACAGTCATAAACTATGGTGCCCCCTGAAATAAAACCATCCAATGGTTTAGATGTATTAACAGGATATAAGTTGGTTAGTTTAGGGGTGAAATCCGGAGGACACTCAGTAGCTTGAGCTATGGATGTTGATGACTCGGAACCTAGGCCAGGTTTGACTCGGATGTCGTCTGGATCAGTCCTAAAGGTAAAGGCTATTTCCCCGGATTTTAGCCACTTACGATTTATTTCCTTTTCCTGTTCCAGTTCATTTTTGAGTCTTTTTACTATAACTTTTAGGCCTGAAAGATTGGTATTTAACAAATGATTTTCAGCTCTTAGATCATGATACCAAGCTTCTTTTCCTCTGAAGTCAGTGATGTCCTTTTCGAGTCTATTAATAGTAAATTCAAGACGTTTATTCTGACTTTCCATATCTTTGTACATTTGAGTAATTATTAGTCTCTCATTCTCTTCATGATCACATGCAGTAGTAAGAGATTCTAATTTACTCAGGAGTTCAGAGATAGAAGGTACCTCAGTATTTGCCATGAGGCAGACGTTCGGCTTAGTGGTTGGCTCATCATCCGAGGATTCCTCCTCTTCTTCCGAGCCACTCATGTATTTTGTCACGAGCGCCTTCCTCTTGCTCTTGCTGTTGTCTAAGGTGGAGCGGCGAGGAGTTACCTTGTCACTTTTCTCGGCCACTTTTGATTTGGACCAGCATTCCTTGGCCCAGTGACCGGTTTTCCCACAGTTGAAGCATTCCTGGGAACTGGACTCCGGTCGCTCCTTCCTTTGGAACGATGATGATGAGCGTCTTCTAAACCCTTTTCTGCTTTTCCGTAGGAATCACTCAAAGGATTTGACAAGAAGGGCTATCTCCTCCTCGTCAGAATCAGAATTCTCAGACACGTCCGTATCATCATTCCTCAGTATGTTTAGACATTCTGTAGCTTTGAGAGCTACCCCCTTTTCTTTTCGAGCTATTTTCTCATCCCTGTCAGAGTACTTAAACTTGACTTCGTGAGTCCGCAGCTCTCCATATAGTTCTTCAAGGGGAATATACTGCCAGTTCTTGTCTGATTGTATCTGGAGTTGTTTGGAGTAGTAGCGATCCGGCAAGGAGCGAAAGAACTTGTCATTGATCTGGGATTGAGAATAGTGCTCATTGACAGTCTTCAGCTCAACAATGAGCTTGCCGAATCTTCGATAGATGCTTTCAAGTGATTCGCCCGGTTTATGATTAAAACTCTCAAAATTCTGTCTGAGGGTACAGATCACATTCTGCATCTGGGACTGACTCCCCTCATAGAGGATTGTCAGTTTGTCCCAAACAGCTTTTGCTGTCGTGCAGCCCTGGACGTCCGTGAAAGCCTCGGAATCCAAAGACGATGTAACGTAAGCCAGAGCCTTTTCACTAGCACACTGCCAGGCTCTTTCATCGTTGGTGAGTTCAGCATCTGTCTTTGGTCTCCTAACTCCATGTTCTCCGATAGTCATCGGAATTGGAATCTCCTGATGAAGACATGGCCACATAAGATGATCATGGCATACCATAAACATCTTCATGCGAGCTTTCCACTGGGAGAAAAGCTCAGGTGTGAATTTGGGCGGTTTCGTTAAAGTAAAACCAGAACTCCGTGGTTGAGAAGCGGCGGCAGCAGCAGGTTGAGGTGGGTCGATATTTTCACTGCTGCTTCAATTCGGGATGGGCTCCTATGCACCTCCGGAGTTAAGGCGAGTGTTGAATAGCATACTGCTTTCTTCGGCCATTTCTGAGATTGAAAGAGTGGGATCTCTACTTAGAACAAATAGAACTTGCTCTGATACCACTTGATGGTCCCTTGGAGCCTAGAGGGGGGTGAATAGGCTCTTATCGAAACTCTTTTTTCTTCTCTTAAGACACAAACACTTATCTAGTTAAGTGATAGAATCACTGCGGAAGATAACCAGATAGTGGAAGTATTTTGTCTTATTATCACAAGATAATTACAACAAAATAGAAGCAAGACTCTCTTACACTCTGTTTACAAATGAACTCACACACTAGCCAAATTCTATCTCCAAAGATGAAAAATGCTTGTGCATACACAGGATTAGTCTTTTGTTAACAAATGCACATGTGCTCACTCTCCTCTTTTTTTTTTTTCAATGTACAAGTATGAATATTTATACAAAACATTCCTAAGTGACAACCTTGGAACTTGTAGTTCCGGAATGCGTTCAGCACTAACTATCCCTCGGTAATCTCTCTGCCTTGACTGCTGTGGTTTGTGGAGCTCAAGATCTTGGGTTTGAAGACTATGAGTGCGTTTGTGAGTTCCCAAATACAATTAAGGTTGTGTCCACATATTCGGATGATCCACGTGTAAGATTCTTCAGGTTCTCAATAAATTTGTCTTACATCGGGACGCCACGAGCTGATAACTTTAAATGCGGTTGAGTTGAAGTAGTATCTTCTTGGTCCGGTGTAATTTTCCTTACTCTGTAGCTAATGAAGCTCGGAACCTTACTCTGTGTCAGTGATTGCTTACTCCGTATCTATTTGGTACTGGAATCCTTAGTCCGTGTCGGCGCTTCCTTACTCCGCGTGTAAGTTCCTTACTCCGTATGTAAATTCCTTACTCCGTATGTAAGTTCCTTACTCCGGGCGAGTCTTGAAAAGTTGGATGACTTGTCCCGTATCAGTGCTTCCTTACTCCGTATGTAAATTCCTTACTCCGTATGTAAATTCCTTACTCCGTATGTAAGTTCCTTACTCCGTATATAGATTTCTTACTCCGTATGTAAGTTCCTTACTCCGTATGTAAATTCCTTACTTCGGGCGAGTCTAAGGGATCGGAGTGTTTACTCCGTACTAGTGCTTCCTTACTCCGTATGAGTAAGTTGTCCGGATTCCTTACTCCGCATCTAATTTCTTTACTCCGTGTCTAAAAAGACTCGGGTCCTTTTTCCGCATTTGTACTTAGTCCACATGAATGTTCCTTATTCCGTATGTATTGGTGACTTGGTTATTTACCAAGTGTTTGACGACACTCACTCTTGTCCGGATCAGGATTATGTATCCTGTCCTTAGCTTTGCTCTCACGAGTGTATTTCCGGATTAACAACATATCTTCTGCAACGATCAAATAAACACAAGAGATCTCAGATCAAATTACATAAGGCTTTATCAGCATTATCCAAATTCTGGGTTTGATCCAACAATTAGGTGATGTGAGAACATGAGCCATGAGATATTTACATGTTTTGAATAATATGATGTGATGAGTTGGTGTGTATTCACTCTTATGAGATTTTGAAATGAGATATTAAGAGTTTATAAGCATACATTGTGATTGTTTGTTTTTGTATAGAATCATGCCCTCAAGGAGAGTACCGTGTGAGAGTGGTGTTTGCTGGGATAAAGTGTCTATCCAAATTGGGCATGTAGGAGGAGCTGATCCCATAACACAAGTGTTGGCTCAGCTTCAAACGCTGAGTGAGGCAATGTATCAGATGAGAGACAGCATTTGTCAGGAGTTGTAGGAGGAGATGAGAGCATAGATAACCACTCAACGGAGAACACCTTTACCCCTACCTCGGGGAGAGGATGTTCCACGTGATGAGGACATTCAGAGGTGGGCTTCAGAGGATTGGGCAGCTAGGTTCAGGAAGGAGAAACCAGCAAGGTTCAAGGGAGGAGTGGACCCGATTCTTTGTTGAGCGATTGTTGCGACATGTGGAACATATCTTCTCTTTCCTCCTTCCACATGAGGAAGAGAAGGTTAGGCTGGTGATTCGGTAGTTTGAGGGAGAGGCCCTAGAGTGGTGGTTGAGCCTGGCAGGTCGTCGTGAGGTGGGGAACATGTTGTGGGATGACTTCCTACAAGTGTTTTATGATGAGTTCTTCCCAAAGTCAGTCCGGTGGCGCAAGAGGAGTGAGTTTGATCACCTGACACAAGGAGGACAATTAGTGGCAGAGTACGAGCGAGAGTTTTGGAATCTGAGCTAGTTTGCTCCAAAGGCGGTCTCGAGGGAGGACTTAAAGGCCCATAGGTTCACTATGGGTCTTAAGCTTGCCCTGAGGTAAAGGATGGAGGTGCTCAAGTTAAGGACATATGCAGAGGCAGTAGACACTACAAGAATTTTGAGAGAGGTCTAGATGAGGGAAAACAAGAGTAGGGAAGTGATCTAATGGACAAAAGAGGCCCAGGGTGGAGATAGAGGGAAACAGCTATGTGCAAAGCAGGGGCTGGTCAACAGGTTTTTCAAGTAGACCTTGTTTCACTAGAGGACAGGGGAGTGGTTTTCAGATTTTTCCCAGTGGGTGTGGCTACTGTGGAGAAGAGTGGCACTGGAAAAGATATTGTCTTAAGTGCCAAATGACTTGTTTTAAATGTGGCAAGACAGGGCACATCAGCAGGGTGTGCTTCAGTAAAGGAGAAGGTCGAGCGTCCAGTGGGTTAGCTGAGGGTGGGAAAAGTGAAGACCAGTTCTGAATCCTAGTGAGGCCAGCATGTCCAGGGCAAGTTAGCCAGGCAGGGTCCATCTAAGCCTGGTCTTTGGGTAGGAAGGAGGGATAACTGCAGGGCAGTACAGTAAAGCAGTCTAGTGGAAACCATGGGAGCATGGGAGGTCAGACATCCGAGGCTAGAGAGGGTCAAGACAGAGTGTTTGACCTCACATCTATAGTTCCAGAAGAGGAGTTTCCAGTGCTGCCACTAAGGGAGGAGAGAGCAGGATCATTAGTTATTTGGGGTACGATTCTTATCTCGAGCACTGTGATATCTATTCTTTTTGATACTAGTGCATCATGTTCTTTAATTGCTGAGTCTATAGTGAAAAGTATTGGGATGGAGTGTGTTGAGGTTGATAGACCTCTCCTTGTGGGGTTACCCATGGGTGTTACCACATGGTTAAAGAGAAAGTGTTGTGGGTGTGAGCTGACCATTGGTAGTGTAGTGCTTGCTTTTGACCTACATATGATGTCCATGGATACTTTTGATGTCATTTTGGGGATGGACTGATTATCGGCCTTTCAGGCAAGGATTGATTGTTATAGGAGGAGGGTGGTGTTTACTATGCCCTTGGGAGAGGTGGGTTCCTTGCGTGGAGAATGGGGTGTTGAGCCAGGCAGAGTGGGTCTGATGCGAGAGCTATGGGGTGTTGTCACCCACCGTTTAGCAGCATTGGGGTTTGGGGAGGAGTGGAGTTCAGATAAGAGGGTATGACCAGTTGTGGTGGATCAATTCCAGGATGTCTTTTTTTGAGGATTTACGCGTTACCTCCAGAGCGGAGTGTGGAGTTCACTATAAATTTGTTACCAGGAGTGGGACCTATCTCATAGATGGCTTATCGTATGGGGCCAGCAAAGTTGAGGGAGCTCCAAAAGTAGTTAGTCAATCTTGAAGAAATGGGTTTCATCAGGACAAGTACCTCACCGTGGGGTGCTCCAATATTATTTGCAAAGAAAGCAGATCATTCCCTACGACTGTGCATTAATTATAAGAAGCTAAATCAAGTGACCGTGAAGAACAAGTATCCTCTACCCCATATAGATGACTTGTTTGATCAGCTGAGTGGAACACAATGGTTCTCCAAAGTGGATCTGAGGTCTGGCTATCATCAGTTGAGAGTGAGAAAAGAGGATGTACCAAAGATAGTTTTCAGGTGTAGGTATGGTCACTATGAGTGTTGGTGATGTCATTTGGGCTCACTAACACACCAATGGTGTTTATGTATTTGATGAATCAAGTATTTGCCCCTTACCTTGATTCATTTGTGGTGGTTTTCATAGATGACATTCTTGTTTATTCCCGATCCCAAGAGGAGTGATCGGTAATTTACAAGTGTACAAATCGTGATAAGTAATAAAGTAGATTTTAAAGTCCAGATATTGAAGCCAAGGAAACGATGAAGAAATTGGAAATTTTAACTTGTTTATAAAGAGATCTTGATTGAAATAATATAAAAACAAAAGTGAATTTAAATAATTTTTTTTGAAGGAATGTCAGAGATGGAGAAATGGTTTTTCAAGTAGAGATAAGTTCAATTGATAAAGATGATTGGAGTTAAGATTTCATTTGATGTATTTTTCCCAAGATTATGTATTAGTTTAATCTAATTCTTTTCTTGTGATCATGTTTAATAACCCGACCTCTAATGCATGAATTAGCCTTTTTCAAGTGCCATAATTCGTGTGTACGCCCTAGCATGGGGGACGGGTGACCCTTTAAGATTTGGGTTGTTTAGTCCAAAGTTAGCATCACACCCACTCTTAACTTGGTATCCAAGGTTTTACACTGAATTTTGCAAATTACACAACCCCTAGTTTGATTATCTTGGCTTTTCCATTAATTATGCTTCATTTTTCAATCCTTCACATAAATAACTATGATGATAAAAAGAAGTGATCAAGTCCATTTTATATTTTATCCTAAGATATTCAATAAGCACTCACAAGGTGAAAAAGATTAAACTAAGACATTTCAAAATAATTTATTATATCAAACTCCATCCTAACCCCAATCAAAGGTTTTTAAGCTTCCATAATTTGATTGAAAACAATAAAATTGTAATACATAAAATAAGAATAACAGAAGGATTGCTTGCCTATTTTGACCAAGAAATTCCATGGTTGATCTTCTTTTCCAAGAAGATTGCCTTCTAGCTCCAAGAGATACCCAAACCTTCTTCAATCTTACTTTCTCTACTCTAGATGATGATGGAATTGTAGAAATAGAATGGTAGAAAATTGGATGATTTACAATGGAGGATATGATGCCCTTTTATAGCCTACCCAACCTCATTTTGAAATTTTGAAATTGAATTTTGCATAAATCCTCCATAATTCCTCAACTAAATAGCCCCTATTAAATCTCTTGCAACCCCCTTTTTTTTTTCGAATTTGAAAATGAGATTAAACATTTTTTTAAATTGCATAAAGACTTCAGTACAAATGCGTAGCACCCTTTTTGAATTTGAATTTCTTCCATTAATTCCCTTTTGACTTGAATATTCGGTGTGTGTCCTTTGATCAAATAACTTCGGTCCAGAAGGAAATAAGTAAGCTGCAAAAATAAGAAGTCCATCGCCAAAATTTTGGGCTCTGGTCGGGTTAAGAAAGCTTCACCCGACCTTCACCCGACCAACATCTAGTGTCTTTAAATTTCACTCGACCAGAAGGAAGTTTTGTTCCATAATGTTTAGAGAGTCTAAATATGCGAAATAAGCTTCACCCGACCTGGTCGGGTGAAGAGTCCTTCTCCCGACCACCTCCAAACGACCTCGGATTTCACCCAACCAGAAGGAGAATATCTTAAGTGAGGCTCTAAGAATCAATCCCTGAAATATGGGCTTCACTTGACCTGGTTGGGTGAAGGTCCTTCACCCGACCTTCACTCGACCAACGTGAAATTTTGTCGTCATGATCTTTTCTTCTTTGAGATTCCTTCTTCATTCTATTGCTCTAGTGAATACTTTCTTGATTTTTGGATTGCTGTCAAAATATAGCAAAAATACCACAAAAACTACAAGAAATCCTCTTTTTCGGGTTAGGACATGAAAATGTGAGAATGTAACTCATTTGGGCATTAAATGAAGCAAAAGAGTATGAAAATGTACCCAAAATGGCCCTGAAAATGGGGTATAAATCCCCCCGATCATCTCCTTTACATGGACCTTGCTCGCCCCGAGCAAGAATAGAAATAAACACTCAATCAAGTAAGTGAAAAATAAGAAAAGGGAAAATCACAAGCGAGATAATGGTCAATAAAAAACACATGTAACAAATGAAAGTGCATTGCATGCTTAGTAGTGCAGCCCAAAATACTTCTCATTGCCTTCTTATACCTAGTCCAACAATTATATACAATCCTGACCAATACTAAGGAACAACCAAGTTAATCAAGTTAAAAGCATAACAAGCAAATCCATGGAGTCCTCACAAATGAAACAAGGTAGCCTCACTCAAATGTAAGTCTCACACGACTCACTCTCAATACCTCTAAGGGTTTTCAGACCTTAAGTAAGTACAAGCAATCCTTTCTCATGATGACACATCCAGTCTTACCACAAACCATAGCCTTTGTCACATGTCACCACGAGAGGTGAGTTACCCAAATGATGCTTAACCCTAAAAGATGAAGACTCAGTAACTCACAACTTCATCAAACACACAATAAAAGTGGCACAAAAATATGGGGTGTACAATAATTATTTGATAGTGAGAGGAGAAGTTATCCTCGAAAATAACACACAAAAGCGCTACCACTGTTGGTATTGGGCTGCTGACGAACACCTTGGCGCTGAAAGAATGGGAGGCACTGAGATGGAGGATGTTGTCCGCCCTAGTAAAAGAACCCAGAGGTGGGAAGGGCATCACTAATGTTGGCGACAATAGAATGCTAGAGTGAAAGGAGACGGTCATTGGGCTCTGGCTGAGCACAAGAGTTGAAAAGCTCAATGATTAGGGCGTGGTGGTCGACTCACAGAAGCACAAAGTGGTTGGTGTAGTGGACAAGGATGAGAATAAAATCAAGAGTCACCCATGGCCGAAAACCATTACGTCGGCCCTCAATAAACTGCTGAAAAGTGGAAGCCGGCATCACAGGTTGATAGGACATGGTAGGCAATATCTTAACCCGGCTCCCTAGTGGAAAAACTGTTGGACAACGAGCAATGGCATTATGGAGGGCATACCCAAAGTTGGAGATATCTAAGCTGTCAAACCAATTCCGCTATGTGATGTAGTGCAGGTTAGCAAGATATGTAAACTGTGCGAAACTTGTGCTCCGATAAGTCTCTGCCCTGCTAGCATTGTAAGCTAAATACTCTGTCTGAGCGGCTGGTGTTGTCATCTCCAGTGGCACAAAAATATCAAGGACCTGCCAGAATATGGCATCCTTCTTGTGGCCCCGCATACGTGTCATAGTAGCTTTGCTAGCAGCCCGAGAGGAGGGAGGCCATCGAGAAGCTTGAGGAGTAGATGGTTCCTCGTACATGGGCTCATTAGGTGCATAAACAAGCACAGGAAAGGCTGTAGGAGAATAGGAGGAATATGGTTGGTTTGCCAAGTAACCAAATATAGCTGGGGCAGGTTCTTCTTCTTTAAGTGGTTCCTCTTCTTCAGCAGGTTCTTCCTCTTCAACAGATGGTGACAGTGGTGGTGAACTCTTCTATTTGTGCTTTGTATATCCCTACACAAAAGAGAATAAGCCAGCCAGCTTCTTTGTGTGAGCTTGGTGTGATACTTCCACCTCCCGGGCCAAAGTATTTAGCTGATCCATGAACTGTTCAGCCGGAAAATCAAAATAATCCAGGGCATGGAAGGAGGAAGCATGGCTGGGCTCTGGAGGTGCCTCCGTGACCGTAAAAAACAAAGTCATCCGGAAGAATGGAATGAATGGCGAGGGCCTTTCGGAGTAATCAGTGGTGATGGAGGGGCAACTGCTTGGTGTGGCTCATAACCATGGACTCTCTAAAATACATGCCCCACCAAACGGACAACAAGTGTTCCATCCATATATATGCTCCTCATGATGAACCCCGGAGGGTAAGGAGTGACCGAAGTAAACTGCTCTAAATAAGGATGTTGGTCTAACATGATCTTGCTGAGTAACCTACCATACATGCATATTTTGAGTGTATTGCCCCAATGGTTGAAGATTAGCTTAATGAGAGGAATTCTAATTTGGTTCACCACAGCATACATGCATAACAAGTGTTCATGAATAACTGATTCCTGTTTAGGATGCTGGCTGAAAATACACCTGCCCAGTGGAATAGCTAAGAACCTAATATGCATATGAAACCCCTTGGATCTTGATAATTTAAAGCCATGCTAAGTTCTTGACTAGTCAAGTTAGGGAGAGAAACACTTACTTCAGGCAGCTGGAATATTTGACGGATAATTCCAGCTGAGACCACCACCTCAAAACCTTGCACTACACCCACCAAGCAATCTTCACCGTTCCTAGTCTCCTTGTATAACGAGTCGTAGAATTCGGAAGTTCCATCTGGAAGAAAGGGCAGAGGATCAGAGCAAAGTTGCCTAATTCCACTTGCTTCAAGTTGTAGCATCACACCAAGTTTCCATGAAACCATGCTCTGGGCAAATGAGGCCCAATCCAAATAGTATCCCGGAAAAATAGCCATCCGAGCTAAACTTGGAAGGAATGAGGCACCCTCTAGTAAAAAAATAGCAACTTCGGCAAGATTCCGGCAGAGATGTTGGCAAAGGGGGAGAAAGAACTTCAGAATGTAGAGAGAGCTCTTGGTCAAGTGAAGAAAAATGAGAGAGCTCCTCCTCCTTTTATAATGGCTGGGTGAAGGTTCAAGATAGGAAGAGTGAGGTGTCACACCCAATCAGCTAGTGACATGTGTCAAAGCATTAAAAAGCTAGATTCCCTTCGATTATTGCACCTAGTCAGGTGAAGGTCGAGTGAAGGTCTTCACCTGACCACCTGATTTTTCATTTTTTTTTTCTTCACTTCTAAGCTTTGAGGAATAATTTTATCCATTCTGGAAATTTCGGGCCTGGTCGAGTGAAGGTCAGGTGAAGGTCTTCCCCCGACCAACCTGTTTTCTTTTCCCATTTGTCACCTGTGACCATCTAAAACATTTCGGAACAAGCTGATAGCTTCTTGACCTTGGTCGGGTGAAAGGCTTCACCCGAACAACCAGCTTTTGCTTCCTTCGTCTTCACCGTTGACCATTTAGAACAATTTGAGCATTCTTTGAACTTGGTCGGATGGAGGTCGGGTAAAAAATTGTTCGCTTGACCACCTTAAATTCTATCCAGTATGCTTGAAAAACGATCCTCGTCTGAAGAACTTAGACTCCTACAAAACTCAATAAACAAAATCAAAAGAATTAGACCGGGTAGCCTCCCGGTAGTGCTTGTTTAGGGTCCTAGCTAGACCATTTGTAGTGTTTTTTCAAGTAGTTTTAGCCTTAAGGTAAGTCACCATCTGCTCAAGTGGCTCCTTACACACATAAGGCTTTAATCATTATCCATTTACAAGAAATAGAGCATCTGTTCTTGACTGTTTGCGGATTGCTCTATTCTTCAGTATCTCGCAAATGTGGTATGGGCCAGACCATTTTGATTTTAGCTTCCCTGGAAAGAGCTTCAATCTTGAGTTAAATAACAAGACCATCTGACCCACTGTAAATTGTTTGGAAGAAATATGCTTGTCATGCCACTTCTTGGTACGTTCTTTGTAGATTTTGGCATTTTCATAAGCAATTCATCTGAATTCTTCCAATTCATTCAGTTGTAGCAGTCTTTCTTCACCACCCTTTTGAGCATCCATGTTCAAGTATTGAGTTGCCCAATATGCCTTGTGCTCAAGCTCAACTAGGAGATGACTTGCTTTCCCATAAACCAGCTGATAAGGAGAGGTCCCAATTAGAGTTTTGAATGCGGTCCGGTATACCCACAACACATCATCTAACTTGATGCTCCAGTCTTTCCGAGAAAGACACACCATTAGTTCCAAAATCCTTTTAATTTCCTTGTTGGAAACCTCCACTTGACCATTAACTTGAGGATGATAGGGTGTAGTGACCCTATGGCATACTCCATATTTCTTCAAAAGCTTGGTCAGATACTAGTTGCAAAAGTGAGTTCCCCCATCACTAATTAATGCCTGAGGAACCCCGAACCTTGTGAAAATCTGTTTCTGGAGGAATTTATGTACGACCTTGGAAGTACTCTCAAGGACTATAACAGCCTCGACCCATTTAGAAACATAGTCAATAGCCAACAAGATATATTGATTGTTGAAAGAAGGCGGGAATGGTCCCATGAAGTCGATTCCCCATATGTCAAATAGTGCGACTTCAAGTATATTCGTACGAGGCAATTCATTCTTCCTTTCAAGGTTTCCAATTCTTTGATAGACATCATAGTTCACCACATATTCTCTTGTATTTTTGAATAAAGTAGGCTAGAAAAATCCAGATTGAAGTACCTTAGCGGAAGCCTTTGTGGGTCCTATGTATCCTCCACATTCTCCTGTGTGGTAGTGATGTAGAATATTAGACATTTCCTCCTCAGGGACACATCTTCTAATAATTCTGTCGCCGCAAGTTCTGAAAAGCAGTGGATCTTCCTATATGTAGTGTTTGATGTCTACCAAAAATTTCTTCTTCTGTTGGTAGCTGAATTGATAGGGCAATACACCTCCAACTATGTAATTTACATAATCAGTGAACCAAGGTGCATATGCCTCTGCTTTGAATAACTACTCATCAGGGAAGGCGTCATGAATATCTTCTTCATTACCTTCCTGAATCTGAGAGTTCTCCAAGCGAGATAAATGGTCAGCTACCGTATTCTGGGTCCCCTCCTTTTTTAGAAATAAGATATTTGATTGCAGCATGGTCAGTGTATACCACAGATTTGGATCTTAATAAGTAACACCTGAATTTGTCGAAGGCAAAGACAATTACTACTAGCTCCTTCTCTGTTGTGGCATAATTTATTTGAGCTTCATTAAGGAGTTTGCTGGCATAAGCTATGGCATGTAGTTTCTTGTCTTTCTTTTGGCCGAGCACCGCTCATATCGCATAGTTACTTGAATCACATATCAGTTCGAACGGTAGGTTCCAGTCTGGTGCTGCAATGATCGGAGCTTCAATAAGAGCCTTTTTTTAATTAAGAAAAAGAAGCTTAGCATTCTTCTGTGAATGTGAAGTCTACATCCTTGGCTAGTAGTGAACAAAGTGATTTAGAGATTTTTGAAAAATCTTTGATGAAACGCCAATAGAATCTGGCGTGCCACAGAAAGCTCCTCACTCCCTTCACAGTGGTTAGTGGAAGAAAATTTTTAATGACAGAAATTTTTGCCTTGTCCACTTCAATTCCATCCTTGGAGACTTTGTGGCCCAGTACAATGCCTTCTTGCACCATGAAGTGACACTTCTCCCAGTTTAGAATTAAGCTTGTTTCCTCACAACATTGAATGATCTCGGAGAGATTACTGAGGCATTCATCGAATAAAGGTTCGAAGAATGAGAAGTCATCCATGAATATCTTAATTGTCTTCTCCACAAACTCAAAGAATAACGCCATCATGCATCGTTGGAAGTAGTAGTTGGGGCGTTGCACAACCCAAATGGCATGCGTCGATAAGCAAAAATGTCATATGGACAAGTGAATGTTGCCTTTTCCTGATCTTCTAATGCTATAGGAATTTGATTATAGTCGGAGTAGCTGTCCAAAAAGCAATAACATGCATGTCCAGCAAGCTTCTTCAGCATTTGATCTATATGTAGCAGTGGAAAATGGTCCTTCCTTGTATTACTATTAAGCTTTCTATAATCTGTTGGACCCCATTTTGACCGGGCCAGAACATAACTGAGAAATCAAAAATGAGATTCATTTCTGAGGGACATCAAAATACCCACAGGTCAGCACTGAAGGATAGAGGACGAAATTTGGAAACCAACGCACTTGACCGTGCCCAAATCCAACTTGAAACGAAGAAGTTATGACTAAAATAGTTTTGGGCATGAAAAGTCAAATGTGCGGAAAGACGGTCAATGCCCTCGGTCAAACCGACTGAAAATGTGATTGCGAAAATCCCCCAGAAATAGTTTAGGCAAATTTATGGCCGCTGCCTCGAAGACTCATAGTCCAAGCCTACACTCACAGCACTCACTCGAAGACTCGTAGTCAAAGACTCGTAGTCCAAGCCTGCACTTGTAGTACTCACATTCGAAGCCTCGTAGGTAGCCTCGAAGACTCGCAGCAGTCAGCCACGAAGCCTTGCAGTCAGCCTCGAAGCCTCGTAGTCAAAGCCTCGTAGCCAGACCTGCAGTCGCAGCACTCTGCCTCAAAGCCTCACAGCACTCGGCCTTGAAGACTCGCAGCACTCGGCCTCGAAGCATCGCAGTCAGCCTCAAAGCCTTGCAGTCAGCCTCGAAGCCTCGTAGTCAAAGCCTCGTAGCCAGACCTGCACTCGTAGCACTCTGCCTCGAAGCCTCGCAACACTCAGCCTCGAAGACTCGCAGCAATCGGCCTCGAAGCCTCACAGTGTAAGGACCCGTACCTTGAGTTAGTCACAGTTCTGCCTTCTTTGTAGAGTTTTTCTAGATTTTGACCTAGTAATTGGACTCAAATGAATTCACGTGCAAAAGGAAAGATGCTTAGAATGATGTCCTCTATCTACCACAGAAGTTTTAGGCCAAACAGACGTGTATGTGAGGTGCACGTGAAATGGGTCCAATTCACGTGCAAGTGTGGTTGTCTTCTAAATGATGCAAGGAGACTAGGGGTGAAGTTTGAGAGCATTTGGAGTGCATATGGAGTTGCACGTGAATTGGGGAATTCACGTGCAAATTGGCGTGCAGGATTATTTTGCATGGTTCCCTTGGTTTTGTCATTCTAATGATCTTTCTCCAAAGGACCATGTTGAAATTCTGAGTATTTTGGCCTATATGGGTGCGGAAAGGTGCTAACTTGTGTGATCAAAACTACGTCGTTTTGATGCTGGGATTCACTTAATCAAAACTACGTCGTTTTGATGTTGTGTTGTCTATATAAGGAGGAGAAGCCCCTCTGTTTTAGGGTTAGGGTTTGTTGCTCCACCAGCCGTCGCAGAGAGAGAGAGAGAGGGAAGGAGAGCTCCTGGTTGTTGCCGGGTGTCTTGCGTGGGTGGTCGGTGACTCGTGGGTGGACGGCGTTTGACGTGGGATCGGGACATTGCTGTGTTGTTACGTCTTACTTGAGGTAGGGGTTCTGTTCTTCCTAAACCCTCCTCTGTCCTAGGGTCCTAGGGCAGATTATGGGTTATATCTGTTATATATACATATGTAATCCATATAGGTGTGATCTCCTATATGGATGTTGGCCTTCAGTGGCATTTTGGTGTGATTCTGTGGATTACATGCCATATATTTGATGAAATGCCTGTGTGAATTTAGATGTGTGTATATGCCCATTACGTGTTTGGTAATAAGTCTGTGTGGCTGGACTTGTGGTTTAGTGTATGTATGTATGCTGGGTGTTTGTTCTATGGCCTGAAGGGCTGGGTTTGTGCACTTGTGAACGGGTGCACACCAAGTGTTTAGTTGTATGCTTGAGTGACCATGGTGTGTGTTGTGTGCTTGACTTGTCTATCTCGGCCTGAAGAGGCGGTTAAACTACTTTGCCTGAGAGACGGTTAAACCAGTGGCCTGAAGAGGCGGTTAAACTACTTTGCCTGAGAGGCGGTTAAATCAATGGCCTGAAGAGGCGGTTAAACTACTTGCTTGAGATGTGTTTTGTTAGCCTGTGTGGCAGTGGAAGATTGTAATTGTTGATGTGGTTGTTGTTATGTCTGTTGAAATTATTGTGACACGACACTGCACTTGTACACATGCATGTAGCCACTAGGAGCATGGGAAGGGTTGGGGAGACTTGATCCCTACTGAGCTGTGGTTGCTCACCCCTCCTACTGTGTTTGCTTGTTTTCCAGGGACTTACAGGCGTTAGGTGGATACACCAAGGTGGAAGACCATCTACATTATATTGTTCTCTTCTGAAATGTAATTTTATGATTTATGTAACCCCAGGGAGGGAAATGTACTAAGGGATTGAATTGTAGTAAGGAACATGGTTGTTTTGTGAACCTTTAATATTTGGAATTAAATAAAGATGTGACTTGTTTGATCTATTGAAATTGTTAGACTTGCTTGTGGCATCCAGTAATCCAACCCCGTTGCCCTCCGTGTGGGTGAACGGGGAGTCACGTACCGGTTTCCTCGGGTTGGAAATCCGGGGCGTGACAATATGGTATCAGAGCATGGTTTAGTTGGCCTAGGGTAGTGGGCGGACTTGGTTATCCTAAGTCTTTTGGAGGAGCCTGGAGGGACATGCCTGATCAACATGGTCCTCTTTGAGCCTCCAAGGTGTACTTAGGGTAGTCCAGTCTTGTGATAGGATTTGCATGCATTGGCATTAGGGCACTAGTTGCATTTGCTGTGAATGTATGCTAAACTGTGGATAAGATCACATGATTAAGTGAATTGTGCAACTCTGATTTGTTTGGTAATGTGTACTGAACTGTGAAATGTGACTGATTCAATGTATGTGTGTGATGTCATGTGATTGATCAGTGGGGTAGAGGTAGTGACGCGATAGATTATAAATTCATTTTGACGTTTGTTCTTCTTACTTCGTGTAGTAAGAATGCCGCCAAGGAGAGTGACACGTGCGTCCGGGGCAGTGGTTGATGAGTCATCTACCCATGAGGGTCCGGGTGCGGGACCGTCCGTTGGAGGACATGCGTTGTTACTGGCACAGCTACAAGAAGGTATCCGGCTGGAGGTACGAGAGCTACGGGAGGGACTCCGGCATGACGTTCGGGAGGAGGTGCGCCGTGAGATGGCAGCCCAGCAGGTGGTGCCACCACCACCACCAGTAAGGGAGCTACCTCGTGAGTGTGAGAGTTCGCTGGGTGGTGTACCGACTCGTGCAGAGGATGACGTGGTGACACGGTTCCGAAAGGAACAACCTCCGCGATTCAAGGGGGAAGGTGATCCGGTGGTAGCTGAGCAGTGGTTGAGACAGATCGAGCATGTGTTCTCCTTCCTCCTGCCCCGGGAAGAGGATAAGGTGCGACTGGCAATTCGGCAGCTGGAGGGGGATGCTTTGGAGTGGTGGATGAGCGTTGCGGGGAGCCGTGCAGTGCAACTCATGTTTTGGGAGGAGTTCTTGCAACTCTTCCATGATGAGTTCTTTCCGGAATCAGTGAGATGGCAGAAGAGGGAAGAATTCGGCAGCTTGAAGCAGGGATCCAGGACGGTACCTGAGTATGAGCGGGAGTTCCGGAGCTTGAGTAGGTTTGCTCCTGAGACTGTGGCTAGAGAGGACCTGAAGGCCCACAAGTTCACTCCGGGTCTTAGGCCAGCCCTTAGGGAGAGGGTGGCGATTCTACGTTTGAGGACATATGCTGTGGCTGTGGAGACGGCCCGTATAGCTGAGAGAGAGCTGGATGATGGGAGGCAGGCCCATCAGGGGCGCCAGTTGCAGAGTGGGCCTGATCGAGATGCAGGGTCCAAGAGGCTCAAGACGGAGGAGAGGGATAGCAGTTCTTTTCGCAGTCGGGGTCAGACATCTGTGAACCCTGGGAGGTTCACCTTTGGCGGCGGAAGACAGGGTGGTCCATCTGGGGAGTCTACCAAGCGGATGCCATCGCTTGTGGAGAGCAGGGTCACTTCAAAGGGGAGTGTCCCAAGAAGGACTGGCGATGCAACAACTGTGGACGAGAGGGTCATTTGCGCCGGGTTTGCAGGGGTGGCAACAGGGGAACAGGGGGCGCGGCATCCAGCGTGAGGAGTGATGCTAGCTTCCGTGCACCAGCTGAGAGACCAGCTCGTCAGTGGCAGGCCAGCCAGGCAGGATCCAGTCAGACCCGACCCCAGGGGAGGCCGGAGCGGCAGCAGACCGAGGCTGGAGGCAACCTTAGCGGGAAGCGTCCAGTGAGTGAGCCGACTAGTGGCACGGGCCAAGGAAGGGTGTTTGCGCTGGAGGCGACATACCAGGAGGAGGCTGAGCTACCACCCCCACCAGCTGAGGGTGGAGCAGGACCATCGGTGGTTAGAGGTACCCTCTTGATCTCCCGTACATTAGCTTCTATTCTTTTCGATACGGGTGCATCATGTTCGTTTGTTGCCGAGCTTGTAATAGATGGCTTGGGGTTAGCCTGTGTGGAGGCCGCGAGGCCCCTAGTTGTGGAGTCTCCGGTGGGAGGCATGATTGAGGTACGGTGAGTGTGTCGTGGACTGTGTGTTAACCATAGGCGAGGTGGAGTTGAGTTTTAACTTGCATGTGATGCCTTTGAGGACGTTTGACCTGATCTTGGGTATGGATTGGCTTATGGCTTTCCAGGCCAAGATAGATTGTTATCGGCGGCGTGTGTCCTTCGTGACACCTGCAGGGACCTCTTGCACCCTGCAGGGGGAGTGGGACTGCGAGGCGAGTCGGGCCGGGCCAGTATTGGACCAGTGGGGTGCCATTACCCACAGGTTGGCAGCCCTGACCTTTGCTGAGGAGGGTAAGGTGGAAAAGAGGGTGTGGCCCGCTGTTGTGGACCAATTTCAGGATGTTTTTCCTGAGGAGTTGAGGAGTTTGCCACCCAAGAGGAGTGTGGAGTTCACCATTGAGTTGGTGCCGGGGACGGGTCCGATTTCCCAAGTAGCGTATCGTATGGGGCCAGCCGAGCTGAGGGAGCTTCAGAGGCAAATCGAGGTGTTGGTGGGCCAGGGGTATATTAGACCGAGTACCTCACCTTGGGGTGCTCCGGTGCTCTTTGCTAAGAAGGCTGACGGCACACTTCGTCTCTGCATCGACTACAGGAAGCTGAATTCAGTGACTGTGAAGAACAAGTACCCGTTGCCTCAGATAGATGACCTGTTTGACCAGTTGAGTGGGGCCCAGTGGTTTTCCAAGATAGATTTACGGTTGGGGTATCACCAGCTCAGGGTTAGGGAGGAGGACATCCCTAAGACGGCTTTTCGGTGCAGGTATGGGCATTATGAGTGGGTTGTGATGCCTTTCGGGCTCACTAATGCGCCAGCGGTGTTCATGCATTTGATGAACCAAGTCTTTGCCCCATACTTAGACTCGTTCGTGGTGGTGTTTATCGACGATATCTTGGTGTATTCCAAGACCGAGGAGGAGCATGTGGAGCACTTGGCAACAGTGTTGCAAACCTTAAGGAACCAGCAGCTGTTTGCTAAGTTTAGCAAGTGTGAGTTTTGGCTGCAGGAGGTTCACTTTCTTGGCCATGTGGTGTCAGCTGAGGGAGTTAGGGTGGACCCAGCCAAGATTGAGGCCATGGCATTGTGGGCGAGGCCAACCAACGTTTTTGAGATCCGTAGTTTTCTTGGCTTGGCGGGGTACTATCGTCGTTTTGTAGAGGGGTTCTCCCGTTTGGCGGCTCCTATGACGGCGTTGACTAGGAGAGGAGTGAAATTTGAGTGGACGGACAAGTGCCAGCAAGCGTTTGAGACTCTCAAAACCCGTTTGACCACTGCACATGTGTTGAGGTTGCCTAGGGAGGATATTCCGTATGAGGTGTATTGTGATGCGTCCAGGGTTGGTTTGGGGTGTGTGCTTATGCAGGAGCACAGTGTGGTAGCTTATGGGTCGAGGCAGCTGAAGCCTCATGAGCAGAATTATCCTACTCATGACCTTGAGTTAGCGGCGGTCATCTTCGCCCTGAAGAGTTGGCAGCACTACCTCTTGGGGGAAAAGTTTGTAGTGTTCTCAGATCACAAGAGCCTTCAGTACATCTTTACTCAGAAGGACTTGAATTTGAGGCAAAGGAGATGGGTGGAGTATTTGCAGACCTTTGACTTTACTCTTGCCTATACCCCGGGCAAGGGTAATGTCATAGCTGACGCGTTGAGCAGAAAAGGGAAAGCTGAGGTGGCCGTGAGAGAGTAGAAGCTGATGGAGCAGTTGGCAATGTTGCAGCTGCAGCCTGTTGCTCATGATGGTGGGACAGTCCTGAGTCCTTTGGTGGTTGTGCCTGAGTTGTACCAGCGCGTCCGGGAGGGACAGTTGGGTGACATTGAGTGTGAGGTTCTCCGTGCCCGTATTGAGGCTGGGGAACTATCTGAGGACTGGACAGAGGGTCCTGAGCATGAGTGGTCGTTTCAGGGGCGGTTGGTAGTAGCTTCTTCCCTCAGGGATGAGGTGATGAGGGAGTTTCACCAATCTAGAGTTGCTGTGCATCCAAGGGGTACGAAGATGTACCATGTGCTTCGGGGACATTTTTGGTGGCCTGGGATGAAACGCGATGTGGCTGCCTTTGTTTCGCGGTGCCTCACGTGTCAGCAGGTGAAGGCAGAACATCAGCGGCCGGCGGGCATGTTACAGCCGTTGCCCATAGCGGAGTGGAAGTGGGATCATATCGCGATGGACTTTGTGGATCGGTCTTCCACCCACCACCGGGAGGAAGGACATGATTTGGGTGATTGTGGATCGACTCACAAAGTCGGCCCATTTCCTTCTTGTTCGTGAACGGGACTCCATTGGGACCTTGAGTCACACTGTACATGAACGAGATTGTGAGACCGCATGGAGTACCATCATCGGTTGTCTCGACCGGGATTCGAGGTTCACTTCCCGTTTCGGGCAGGTTTGTAGGAGGCTATGGGGACCAAGCTTCACTTGAGTACAGCCTTTCACCCTGAGACCGACGGCAGACAGAGAGGACGAATCGGACTTTGGAGGACATGTTACGGGCCTGTGTGTTAGACTTTGGGGGTTCGTGGGCAACTCACCTTGCTTTGGTGGAGTTTGCCTACAATAACAGTTATCAGGCATCCATTGGGATGGCTCCTTTTGAGGCGTTGTATGGGAGGCCGTGCCGCTCGCCCTTGTGTTGGACTGAGGTAGGAGAGGCAGCTCTCTTGGGGCCACAGTTGGTTCAAGAGGCTACTGAGAAGGTCAAGTTGATTCGTCAGCGTTTGTTGTCAGCTCAGAGTCGGCAGAAATCTTATGCGGATCAGCGGCGGCGACCTTTGGAGTTTTCTGTTGGTGATCATGTGTTCCTTCGTGTCTCTCCACGTCATGGTCATCGACGGTTTGGGCGAGGTTCCAAGCTATCTCCGCGGTTTATTGGTCCTTTTGAGATTCTAGATCGTGTGGGGCCTGTGGCCTACCGGTTAGCGTTACCACCGCGGCTGAGTCGAGTGCACAACGTGTTTCACGTGTCCCAGTTGCGGAAGTATCACCCTGACCCCACTCATGTGATCGATTGGGGGACATTAGACATTGCGGATGACATGTCCGTTGTTGAGGCCCCTATCCGTATCCTAGATCGGCGAGAGAAGCTTTTGCGTGGTCGTGCTATTCCTTTGGTTCGCGTGCTATGGCAGCACCGTGGCATTGAGGAGGAGACATGGGAACGTGAGTCCGTGATGCGTGAGCAGCACCCAGACTTGTTCGAGGACGAACAATCTTAAGCGTGGGAGGTGGTTGTTGGCCAAGGGATAGTGGCTATTGGCCAAGGGATAGTGGCTGTTGGCCAAGGGATAGTGATGTGTTTTGTGTTTTCTTGTATTAGTTGTGTACGATTTGGTGTATTTGTATTGTCTTTTAAAGACATGTGTTCTTATTTGTGATGTGTTTTGAGATGTGTATTCGTGACATGCGGACATGTGTTATATGCATTATTGTGGTTATGGATTATGGTGGTACTTTGTTATGTGCTGTTGTGCTGTGTGCGGTGTATGACCCATTTGGGTGTGGTGGCTTGCCGGGTGGCAAATGGGTAGCTTGTGTTTGTTTTCCTTGTATGTCATTTCTTTTCGAGGACGAAAAGTCTTAAGGGGGAGAGGATGTAAGGACCCGTACCTTGAGTTAGTCACAGTTCTGCCTTCTTAGTAGAGTTTTTCTAGATTTTGACCTAGTAATTGGACTCAAATGAATTCACGTGCAAAAGGTAAGATGCTTAGAATGATGTCCTCTATCTACCACAGAAGTTTCAGGCCAAACAGACGTGTATGTGAGGTGCACGTGAAATGGGTCCAATTCACGTGCAAGTGTGGTTGTCTTCTAAATGATGCAAGGAGACTAGGGGTGAAGTTTGAGAGCATTTGGAGTGTATATGGAGTTGCACGTGAATTGGGGAATTCACGTGCAAATTGGCGTGCAGGATTATTTTGCATGGTTCCCTTGGTTTTGTCATTCTAATGATCTTTCTCCAAAGGACCATGTTGAAATTCTGAGTATTTTGGCCTATATGGGTGCGGAAAGGTGCTAACTTGTGTGATCAAAACTACGTCGTTTTGATGCTGGGATTCACTTAATCAAAACTACGTCGTTTTGATGTTGTGTTGTCTATATAAGGAGGAGAAGCCCCTCTGTTTTAGGGTTAGGGTTTGTTGCTCCACCAGCCGTCGCAGAGAGAGAGAGAGAGGGAAGGAGAGCTCCTGGTTGCTGCCGGGTGTCTTGCGTGGGTGGTCGGTGACTCGTGGGTGGACGGCGTTCGACGTGGGATCGGGACATTGCTGTGTTGTTACGTCTTACTTGAGGTAGGGGTTCTGTTCTTCCTAAACCCTCCTCTGTCCTAGGGTCCTAGGGCAGATTATGGGTTATATCTGTTATATATACATATGTAATCCATATAGGTGTGATCTCCTATATGGATGTTGGCCTTCAGTGGCATTTTGGTGTGATTCTGTGGATTACATGCTATATGTTTGATGAAATGCCTGTGTGAATTTAGCTGTGTGTATATGCCCATTACGTGTTTGGTAATAAGTCTGTGTGGCTGGACTTGTGGTTTAGTGTATGTATGTATGCTGGGTGTTTGTTCTATGGCCTGAAGGGCTGGGTTTGTGCACTTGTGAATGGGTGCACACCAAGTGTTTGGTTGTATGCTTGAGTGACCATGGTGTGTGTTGTGTGCTTGACTGTGCTATCTGGCCTGAAGAGGCGGTTAAACTACTTTGCCTGAGAGGCGGTTAAACCAGTGGCCTGAAGAGGCGGTTAAATTACTTTGCCTGAGAGGCGGTTAATGTAAAGACTCGTATTTGGGTAGTTTTGGGAGATAGTCATTCTATGGGAATGTAACTATCTGGACGGTAGTGTAGCCATCGATGTGAGCATTTTGACTGTACTTGGGCCCGATTTCGAGTCGGGGCCCCGTTTGACCCGATTGTTGACTTTTTGGGGTTTATTGGTTGACTTTGCGTTTGAGCAGTCATTTGAGTGTGATAATATCTGAACAGTGTTGTGCTCGTTATTTCGAGCGTTTTGACAGTAATTTGACTCAATTTGGAGTTCGTGACCTCGGGAGGTCAATTATTGCGTTCGGGTCAATTATTGCTGGGAGGCCAATTATTGGCAACGGTATATATATAATTAAGAACTGCCTTATATCTTTAATTGCCAATTATTGGTACGTGCACGTTTGAGCAAGAAAGAAAGAGAGAGAGAGAGAAGGTGAAGAGCGTAGAGCTTTCTTGGCGATTTTGGGGCGATTGGAGCTCGTGGATTGCAAATAATCTTCCAGGTAGGTGTCCTTAACTGTCTTATTTCGATCCTATCTCTGAATATGTGATCTGTGGATGTATGAGTGTGTATTTTATGAGGGTTGAGAAGTCAACCATGGAGGTCTAGATTTAGATCTAGATGAATATATGATTTGTGTGTATTTATGATGTTATCGTGCGAATTAGAGGCGTTTAGGACGCGTTTTGAGGTAAATATTGCGTAAAACAGATGTTTATGAGCGTCTGGGGTCACCTGGGTTGCTCCCATACGAAGAGCAGGCCAAAAACGATGATGAAACAAGACCTGGGCGAGTTTTAGAGTCGACGGACTAGTCAGCAGCTATGGAGTCAGCAGCTTCGTAGTCAGCAGCTATGGAGTCAGCAGCTATGGAGTCAACAACTTAGTTAGTCCGGATCAGTATTCCGGAGGAGTTAGTCCGGATCAGTAGTCTGGAGTAGTTAGTCCGGATCAGAAGTCCGGAGTAGTCAGTCCGCAGGAGTGGAACAGTAGTTCCGTAGTAGTCAGTCCGCAGGAGTGGAACAGTAGTTCCGTAGCATCAGTCCGCAGCAGTGGAACAGTAGTTCCGTAGTAGTCAGTCCGCAGGAGTGGAACAGTGGTTCCGTAGCATCAATCCGTAGCAGTGAAACAGTGTTCCGCAGCAGTGCAACTGCACTGCACTGGACATTTACATTGTAAACCATTATGCCTCTCCACATTTAAGTATACTTAAGTTACAATGTAAATAACGAAATACCCCCCCATTTGGATTCAAAGAAAAATACTAGAAAAATTAATTCCCACTATTTCAAAATGTGAAAATTGGGATTTAGTGTAAAATCTCGGAAAAAACCCAAAAGTTCGTAGTGGTGAGTTTTTGGAAAGTGGGGTTAGACATCTCAGAAAAATCCCCAAAAATCAGATTATCTTATTTATGATAAGGGAACCCAATGCCGGGACTTTTAATTTCAAGAAAATAGCTGCTATGAGTACTTCCTTCATAAATCAAGGGTTGAGGATTTACTTGTGAAGACTGGCTACAATTCTAAAGGAAATGTTGAGAATGACATGTCATACTAATGTTAGTATGTTGATGTGAGGTATTGGGGCATGGACTCCGTGACTTGTTTGGGTTCTCACCGTGATGCACCGATGGTGCTATGTGGTTGACGTGGCAGGCATATGAACCGATGGCAGGCCTGTGTGGCGACTGTGGCCGGGCATATTGCGCTGTGGACAGGCTAAGGCCTGAGTTGAGCCGTTGAGCTCGTGGAGCTAGGGCCGAGTGCCCCGAGCCGGGATCCCATGGAGGATCGTGGACAAGTTGTCCGATGTTTGTTGCAGGCTGAGTCCTGATGATTGTGCACACTACACGGTGCACGAGTACACTGAGCATATAGTATAGACTTATATGTGTTGCATGATGTGGAGTGTTAGGGTCACCTACTGAGCTCGTCGCTCACCCCTACTTGTTGTTTACCCTTTTCAGGTGTGACCCGAGACTAGTGGAGGACTTTCTTCCAGGAGGACGCCCACTACTCTGATGTATGATCAGATTATATTCTCGTATTGTTTTATGTGATATCCCGGACATGGGTCCGTGGACAGTTGTATTTGCATACTGTATGATGTGATGTCTGTATGACTATTTGACTCTTTGTATGCATGATGATATATGGGAAAGTACAGGATTACCCTTGATGTATGACTGTACAGGGTTGCATATTTGAGACAGCACCCGCGGTGTAGTCTCTATTGGTGCTAGTCACCAACCCCTTGACCTTTCGGGTGCGGGCAAGGGGAAGTCATGTACCCGGTTCCGGGTTCCCTGGAATTCGGGGGCGTGACAGTTAAACTACTTGCTTGAGATGTGTTTTGTTAGCCTGTGTGGCAGTGGAAGATTGTAATTGTTGATGTGGTTGTTGTTATGTCTGTTGAAATTATTGTGACACGACACTACACTTGTACACATGCATGTAGCCACTAGGAGCATGGGAAGGGTTGGGGAGACTTGATCCCTACTGAGCTATGGTTGCTCACCCCTCCTACTGTGTTTGCTTGTTTTCCAGGGACTTACAGGCATTAGGTGGATACACCAAGGTGGAAGACCATCTACATTATATTGTTCTCTTCTGAAATGTAATTTTATGATTTATGTAACCCCAGGGAGGGAAATGTACTAAGGGATTGAATTGTAGTAAGGAACATGGTTGTTTTGTGAACCTTTAATATTTGGAATTAAATAAAGATGTGACTTGTTTGATCTATTGAAATTGTTAGACTTGCTTGTGGCATCCAGTAATCCAACCCCGTTGCCCTCCGTGTGGGTGAACGGGGAGTCACGTACCGGTTTCCTCGGGTTGGAAATCCAGGGCGTGACACACAGTCAGCCTCAAAGCCTTGCAGTCAGCCTCGAAGCCTCGTAGTCAAAGCCTTGAAGCCAGGCCTGCACACGTAGCTATGACCTTCGACCCTATGAAGCAGCCTTTAATGCAGCTACAACCTTTGACCCTTCGAGGCAGCTTCAGCTACAACCTTTGACCCTTCGAGCCAGCTTCAACTATGACCTTCAACCCTACGAAGTAGCCTTCAATGTAGCGACGGCCTTTGACCCTTCGAGGCAGCTTCAGCTACAACCTTTGACCCTTCGAGGCAGCCTTTAGCTACGACCTTTGACCCTTCGAGGCAGCCTTCAGCTACGACCCTCGACCCTTCGAGGCAGCTTTCAACCTCCACCCGGCAACCTCCAGTCTTCGGCCTTGTAACCTGCGAGGCAGCCTCCAGCCTTCAACCTTGCGATCTGCAAACCCCAGAACGACACCGTTTTTCCTTCCCTTTTAAGTGCACAGTAAAGTGGATGCTGTGTCTCTCGGAATTGATTTTGAACGGCTCAAAACACGTATTTAATGCCTGGGGACCCGTTTTCACCTCGTAAATGCATATGTCGTTCTTGAAACTTACTATCAACGCATGGGAACTCCAAAAATCACATCATTTACTTCAGCAAATTTAAAGGTGGGCGGCTGTTCCCTCTCCAAACTCTATAAAAGGGAGGCATTACCCATTTGAAGGGGGGGGGGGGGGGGGGGAAGCAACACCGTGGAATATAAAGAATTTGAGAGAAAATTCAAGAATTCGGCAAACTTTACTGGCTGGAGCTGAAGAAGACATCTTCCACCACCCTTGCTGGATTTTTGACTCCACATTCCTCAAGCATTCAAAGAGGAGTAAAGCTAGCAGAGACATCAACCTTGATTTCTAGGTTTTATTCCCCTCTTCTCTTATATTCTTCATCATAAACTATACCAATCTCACCTTCTTTTATCCAAAAAATACAAAAACGTTTTCAAAGGCCTGGTCGCGATAGGATTGAGCTTTTATGCTCACATCCTCGCCACTTGGCCAACACTGAGCTTCACTATATGCTCTTCACGATATTGGACTCAACTTTCTCGTTTTTAAGATAAAACCTCAAATTCTTTTTAAACAAACCCAAGCTTTTGTGGCTGTGAGATTAAGTCCTATTGCTTATGTCTTCACCACCGGCCAACATCAACTGTGGTAACGAATTTGAGCTCCCTGCTGTGCTCTTCATGCTACTGACCCTCTTTCTATTTTCCTCGATAAAACAAAAAAAATAACATTCTTTTTCTAAATAAAACCACAGTTTTTACAATGAAATAAAAAGAAAAGAAAGGGAAATTTAAAAAAAAAAAAGCAAACACCCATAGACAAAGACTAGGTACCAATTTTGGGCGTTGTGGGGGTGCAAGAGCTTTTCTTCCTTCCCCACGCATAACCGACTCCCGAACCTATTCTCTGGAACCGTAGACCCTCCTAGGTGGCCAAACACACCTTCATTTTCATTTGGTGGCAACTCTGTTTCTTCTATCTCTCTTTTTGGTTTTGTGTGAGCTATGGCAATGATGGCTCAATGACCAAATCTCCATCCAAAGGAGTAATCTCGAGCCAGTCCCGAGCCCGGACGACACCGGGTGATGACAGCTGGCGACTCTGCTGGGGACTTTGAGAGAGTCTAGCCATGGTCTCTTGTTTGTGGAATGTTTGCTTGTTTATTTCCCTTTGTCCTTTCCTTTTCTCCTCTTTTGTATAGACTATATTGTTTGTGCATACATGCATTTCTCTCTCCCTCTAACCCTATACCCGGGTTTTCTACTTTTTACCTAGGATTAGCGAGGTTTAATAGGGATGCCCTGTGGGTTCTACCTCACGTAAGGTGCCTGAACTCCTCACCCAAGTGGGGTCCTTTTTGAGGGGCCCCTCTGTTAATGCCTCTAGGGGTACGGAGTTTGTCTCAGGAGATAGTTTGGGAACCAACGAATAAGATAGGCGTATGTGTAGATGCCCATCTGGGGTTTTAACCTTCATGTGTGTGCTTTAACGTTGTTGTGACCTTGTTTGCACTTTGTTTGCTAACTCATGCACTTTTTACAACATTTTGCTTTAATTTACCCTAACCCGCACTCATTTTGCTTGATACATATCATGACATCCCATGCATACTGACCGTTGTAAAAGAAGTTCCGCATCTACTCATCCTTTGCCTTCTCTTTGTCTTCCTCCTTCTGTTGAGGCATCTTCTGGAACCCAGGAGGAAGTTGTGGCTGAGAATGTTCTCCATACTGTGCTGCTCCAGTAGCAGGGACCTTATTCTGCCTTTGCCATAAGTAAGGCTGTTGTTGAAATTGTTGAGGTCCTCCCTGATTCTGGAAGTTGTTGGGCTGAGGAGGATTCTGGTACTGATTTGGACTCTGAAATTGTCTCTGGAATCCTCCACCTCGATTCCCAACATATTGGGCTTCTTCGCATAGCTGGGCTGCAGCAGTATCTTCAGTAATTGCCTTGGGTTGCTCAGCTCTGCCCTCCATGCAAACAACCATCACTGACATTTGCTCTGTCAGCAACTCCATCTTCCTTGTCAACTCATCGAACTGAGTTGAATTTGATGAGTTTGATACCGCAACCACCAGCTCAGCTCTAGGACGCTTGTCATTGGACCATTGGCAGTTGGATAATGCCATTCGCTCTATAAGCTCCACTGCTACAGAAGGCTCCATCATCATGAATGCTCCTTCAGCGGCTGCATCTATCATGCTCCTTGTATTTGCGTGCAGACCTGCATAAAAAGATTCTACTTGTAACCATTCTGTCCTGCCGTGATTAGGACACCTCCTAACCAAGTCTTTGTATTGCTCCCAGGCCTCGTACAGCGACTCATCACCATGCTGGGTGAATTGATTTATTTGGCTCCTTAAATGAATAACTCCTGTTGGTGGAAAGTACTTGGAGAGAAACTTCTCCACCATTTGGTCCCATGTGTGTATGCTGCCAGTAGGTAGGGACTGGAACCAACCAAGAGCTCGGTCCTTCAGTGAAAATGGGAAGAGTCACAACTTAATGGCATCATCCGAGACTCCATTGATTTCGATGGTGTCGCAAATTTGCAAGAATCACGCTAGATGGTTCTGTGAGTCATCTAGTGCCGAGCCTCGGAATGCATCTTGCCCAACCATCTGCAGTAGCGCAGGCTTCAGCTCAAAGTTATTTGCTTGGACCGGCACCCTTCTAATGCCTAAGTACTCATCCGACAGTACAGGTCTAGCATAGTCCATGAAGGTCCTAGGCTAATAACCTCCTTGGCCGTTGTGTCCCTGATCTTCTCTTGCTCTGTTTTCAGCCATAATTTCTTCACACAAGGTATTTAAGCCTTCCAACTGCTGTTCAGCTGCAGCTAATACCCTGTGAGCCCTTCGCTGCTCTCACAACGTCCGTTCAATTTCGGGATCGTATGGCAATAACTCACCCCTGGTGTGACGCATACACAGAGGAATTTTCTCAAACACCTATGGTGCACCCCTAAAAAGTAGCAAAAACAAGGAAATACTAGGTAACACCGTACTAGAAAATTAAACGAAAGTAAAAATCCAGATCATAAATAAACTTAAGCACCTAATGTCACTTAATCCTAACAACGTTTGGCTTGCCTCCCCAGCAACGATGCCAAAAACTTGACCGTTATAAATTTTGTCTATAGGTTTTGCAGCAAGTGCACTGGTCAAGTAATAAAATAGATTATTAAGACTCCGGTTGTTGAACCCACAGGGAGGTAGCTAATGCTGTTAAGCAGCAAACACTAAGCTAACAAGTTGATTTTATGTCTGGACAATTGATTTTTGTTGTGCAAATAGGTTAAACGAAAAGTGATTAAATCAGAATGTTGGCAAGCTATTGGTATATAAATTTCAGTGATTAAGGATCTAGGGTCACAATGTTTACCACCCAATCGATTGTACTAGTCTGGTTATGGCTCTTATTCTTGATTTATGTTCTAGTTCATGTTCATGTTGATTATCTCCTCCCTATCTTACATTTGGTCCATGCTAAGATAGATTTAAGGCTTTTATCCCATTTGGTCCATGAGAATAAAAGTGATCAAGGTAGATAAACAATCTAATAGTTGCTGACTTGGTCATCATACAATATTAAATCTAATTCACTAGTGTTCCACCCTAGACAAGGGCTAAGATTACCTAATTATGCATAAACTAGGCATTTCCATATAAGCAAGTGAATTAAACAAGAACTGAATTTTATTTTATTGAACAACCATAACCAAACTGAATACAATTTATTGGGGGCTACATTGCTCCTCTAGACTAACAAAACTACTCCATAATCATGACAAAAGCAATAACAATTACAAGAAAGAACATGATTACAGTACCAGGACAATAAAAGAAGACCCCAAGATGAACCAGGACTCCAGCCTCCAAAGACTTCGGCGTCTGCTGCCCAAAATCACTCCTTGCCAAGGACAATCCGATCTTTTAGCAATGGCTACAGCTCTTTTCAGAACTCAGATCAGATTCTCTCCCTCAAGATCCTTTACAATGCCTCCAAAGAACCCTATTTATAGGATTTGGTGGGCCAAATTAAGGTTACAAAAGGTGTGCCCTAATTATAAATGTGGCTGCAGCCAAAACGACGTCGTTTTGGTTAATGACACTATTCAACATTCTAGGCTCAATAACACTCAAACTACACCAAATTTGACCCCAGTTCTTTAGAAGAAAATAAGTAAAACAACAAAACACATCATTTGGAGCTCCAAAATGCCTGCACGCGAGAATGCACGTGAGAAGAGCCTTTTCACGTGCAGCTCCAAATCATCCCAAATTTGCTCCAAAGCTTCCTCTTGAGTTGTAGAAGGCATCTAAGCAAAAAAATCCTTGCATGTGGGAATGCATGTGAGAAAGCCTTTTCACGTCCACCTTGATTTTGCCTTCATTTTGTTTCCATCTTCTTCCTATAGCTTCCTCTTGAGTGTATGGAGTGATCTAGCGAAGGTGTGTGGGAAAAGGTTGCTCCAAAACCTGCCAAAAACACTCAAAAAGTACCACTATACACCAAACAAGGTTTTCCTAGGGGTTAGAGCAAATATGTGTAAAATATCATGCAAATAGGTACAAAACATACTCTAAAACACCCTAAATAAGGCCTAGGATAATGGCATAAATGCACATTATCACATACATATAGGGAGCATGGCAAGTTTTAGGAACCTTTTGAGGGGTGCAAGAGATCTTGAGGATGTGGAAGAAGTGGAGCGACAATTGGGAGACTTCTCACCCAAGCCATACCCTATGGCTGATCAATTCATCATGGGCACTTAGCTCGAACTCCCCAAAGACCTCCGAGCCACATGGAGTGAATGGCCTAGTGTGAGGCACGTAGCATACACCCAGCAGTTCGGCGATCTCTTCCACCTATTACAATTCCCTGTTGATGAGAACATGATCAAAGCAGCGATCTACTTTTGGGATCCGATGCGGAGGTGCTTCACCTTCAATGACATCGACCTAGTGCCAACTTTGGAGGAGTATCGGAGAATCCTCCGCATTCCCTTTGAAGAAGACGACATTTTTTTCCAACTTAACCCACAAAACTCTTGCAGACGGGGATTAGCACATTTCATGGGTTTCAAATGCTTAGGCAAGGACAAAAAGATCATTGACCCCGTAATCAAAGTGGATGGCAAAGAAATCATTCCATGGGAGTTTATCGAAAGCCAGCTGAAAGGTGCAAACGAGGATAAAGTCCATTCACTCATCACCCTTGCTATCTACGGGTTGGTGGTTTTTCCACGAGTGACCGGCTACATTGACGGGACCATTTTTGAGCTGGTGGCACAAGTGATTGGTGGCGTTGACCCTATTTCGGCCATACTTGCTGAAACCATAAGATCTCTATCATTTATCCGGGCTACAGGAGGTGGTCGCTTTATGGGATGCCTCCCTCTCTTATGTACATGGCTCAAAAGCCATCTCCACTGTGTTACTCCACAATTCAGGGTTGTTTACTTATGGCCCCCTACCGTCATACTAGATATTCTAAGAAGCTCCTGGGTCTTACCCAGTAATCTCAACGGATGGACAAGGCTGCTGAATCGTCTGAGTGAAGCAAATGTTATCTGGATGGCACCCTGGATGCCAAGGAAGCATATGACCTACAGCTGCGGGAGGTACAACTGGGTCCCACTTCTCGGACCGTGGGGCGGGACTACTTACACCCCTCTTCAAGTGGCGAGGTAGCTAGGAAACAACCAAATTGTTCCGGTTCTCTACAGAATGGAAAGGTGTGATATTAACCATGGCATTAGAAGGGCTGAATCAGTCGCCACTCGGATGTTCAACGTCACATTACAGCCTAGGAAAATTGGCTTCCTTTCTTATTACCCTGACGTTGTTCCATCCTATGTTTCTTGGTGGGAGAAACTAGAGGTAAAGCACCTCCTACAGCAGAAAGAACTTATCGGTACTATTGTGACCAAGACAATGATGACAATGCATGAACTTGAGGAAGAAGAATTTAGTAATGCATCAAGCTTATCAAGGGAAAGAAGGCATTAAGTGGGATCACCTCTCTAAAGGAACCCAAAGCTTGTATTGCATCATATAGTTGTACTTGCATCTGAGCAATTTGTTTCATGTATTTGTGGACAATTTTGTCCTATTTGCATCAATAAAATATGTCCTTGTTTGTTTGCCCATCTCATGTGCACAAATCTTAACATTCATTATTACAAGCGTGGCAAGCTTTGATCATTTTCTAGCTAACGCTGAAGACAAGGAAGACATGACAAAAGTCACACGCGTGGCTTCAAAGCAATTCAACGAACACTTTGGAGACCTTTCGGGAGAAAGTACCGAGCAAACCATACTAGCCCCTGAAGTCCTGATGCATGTCCAAACGGCCCACCAAGAGGAACTTGATGATATATGGGCACGATGGCCTTTTCACATACAAGCCGCCTACATTAAGAAGTATGGGGACCTGTTACATCTAACACGAGTACCCGTCAACGAGGCTATGTTAAAGGAGGCAGTGCATTTCTGGGATCCAAGGCAGAAGTGTTTCACCTTAAATGAACAGGATTTGACTCCTACTGTGGAGGAGTATCAAGCCTTCCTGGGGCGACTAATCAATGGAGGCTCGGAAGTTTTTCTACCAACCATACATGTTTCTTGCCTACAGACCTTATCATAGTTCTTAGGAATGACAGAAGATGAAGTAGCCCGGATTATGCATCCCAGGGGTGGACTCGAGGTCATCCCATGGCCCGTGATCAGAGACAAAATATATCAAGCATCGGGCATGGAACTCTATTCCTTGTTCACATTAGCCATTTATGGATTGATTGTATTTCCCAAGTTCTTGGGTTACATTGACTGTCATCACTGGTTTTCGTCCGGGCCCTTTTGGGGTGAGCTCAAACTAGACTAATGGTGAGAAATTTTAGAGTCGCCACCAACTGTTTTTGGGGTACAGTTGGATACCCTCTACTTTGAGTAGTCTTAAGTGTGTGGTCTGCGTTATCAGAGATGGGTTCGGGAGTTGGTTACGTGTAGGGAAGGATTAGCACCCCTACAGCGCCCTTTCGGTATCTAATTTAGGAGGAGGAGGTTTTATTTTATTTGTACTGTCATAGCTGGGTTAAATTCCCGAAAAAGTCTATGATTTTTATTTAGCTAAGTTATTTATTAAAGTCATGGTTAAGATTGATTTACCCTAGGTTTCTAAAGGGAATCCTAAAAGTTTTTTGGGTTTTTGTTTGAAGTGGGGAATGGGATCCTATGGGTTTGTTTTTGGTTTTTCTTTTGGAAATTTAAGTCCTAAAAAACTGGTTTTTTATTTTCCCTTTTTTGTTTTTTTGTTTTTTTTGTTTTTTTTTTTGGTTAGAAAACACATTTTTTTTTATGTTTTGTGAAAAACGTTTTGTTTTGGTTTTGCTTTCTTTTATATTTTTTTTGTTTTTTTTTGTTTTTGGAAGGTAAAACATGTTTTTTATGTGTTTTAAATGGAATTGGAACTCCTAAATATGGAAACGTGCATTTTTTAGATGCTTTCTTTTCCCCTTTTTTTTGACTTTAAATACGTTTTTTTTGGTTTTGAAAACGTTTTCTTTTGTTTTTTTTCTTTTGCAAGGATAAAACTTTGAAATTAACACAATAACATATAAAGTGATGTGTGTGGCTGTGACATCCATAAATTAAAACGACCCACTCTTTTCTTTCTTTTCTTTTTCTTCATGCCTCCCTTTGCTCTCTCTCTTTTTCTTTCTTGTTTTTTTTGTTTGCTATACTTTATATATTACATCATACACATATACAAAGGAAAGGGAAATACAAGGAAAAAAACACAATGCAACAAGTAAAAGAAAAAGAAATACAAGGAAATATTAAGAATTACATCAAATATTAATGTAAGTAAGCTGAAATGTAATGAAGAAATAAGGGCTGAAATGATTTTGGGGCTTACGACACCAATCTTTTGTTTGAGCTCCCGCCGGCACTGATAGTCACTTGCTCGAATTAGAACCAACAGATCTGGCAGCGGGACTTGTGAAGAGGCTTTCCTGGTATTTGGAGATAGGAGGGCTGAAGTGGGCATGAGAGAAAGGGGACTGGAAAAGGATGGGTGTCTGTTGTATTTTTTGCTTGCCGAACACGCAGAAAAGGGGCTGAAATTGGGATTGTTTTTGTGTTTTTTTTTTGTTTGAAAAAAAAAAAAAGCTGGAATGATGGAGGGTTCAATCGAGAAGATGAGGCTAGGGCGTTTCTCTCCTTTCTTTCTTCTTCAATGATCTCTCTCTTCTTTTTTCAATGATCTCTCTCTCTTTTTTTCTTTTTCTGCGCTGGGATGATGGAGGGTTTCCTCTTCCTCTTTTTCTTTTTTTTTTTAACAAATTGTTGCCCTTTGTCTGTCTCTTTCTCTTTTTTTTTTTTTTTGCAGGGATGAAGCTGGGGCGGAAGAACTTTTCTTGTGCGTGGGAGTCTCAGGCGTTTTCTCCTTTCAATCCCCCTCCCAAGAACTCTCTCTGCGCAGGGGCTGAAGACTGCATCTTAAGGGCTGCATAAAATTTTTGGCTGGATTCTCATTAATTACTGCATTTAATGCTCTATTATGAAGGCAGCGTTTTTTAATTGCAGATTTTGTATTTTGTCTGGTGGACAGCTTGTGCGGGAAACAGGGGAGCTCGTGATTGCCTTTTTCAAGTTGTATTTTAGCAGCACATGTGGTTGACAGGTTGGTGAGAAATGATTCCTTGTCCGATGCCGCCGTAGAAGATGGGTCTCGTGAAGCCAGCGAGAAGAATAAGCCAGCGAGGAAGCCAGCGAGAAAAATCAGCGAAGGCAAAAAAGGGTCGGAGGTTCGAAGTGTCGGCAGGTCGAAGAGTCGGCAGGGTCGAAGTGTCGGCAGGGTCGAATTTCAGTGGGGCAAAAGTCAACGGTCAACGGGTCGAAGTGTCGGCAGGTCGAAGGTCAACGGTCAACGGGCCGAAAACTTATTGGTATTGCAGGTCAAGGTTCGAAGGTCGGAGTGTCGGCAGGTCGAAGGTCAACGGTCAATGGGTTGAAGGGTCGAAGGTCGGAGGTTGACAGGCTTCGAGGGTCCGTGGGTCGTAGGTCAAGGTTCGAAGGTTCGCAGGTCAAGGCATCGCAGGGTCAAGGGTCGAAGGGTCGAAAGTCGGAGTGTCGGCAGCGGGGCTTCGAGGCTTCGAGAGTTAGGGGTTGAAGGTCGAAAGGGCGAGTCGAAGGTCGGAGGGTTATAGGCTTCGAGGGTCAAGGGTCGAAGTGTCGGCAGCAAGGCTTCGAGGCTCCGAGGCTTCGAGGCTTCGAGGCTCCGAGGCTTCGAGGCTCCGAGGCTTCGAGGCTCCGAGGCTCCGATGCTTCGAGGCTTCGATGCTTCGGGGCTTCGAGGCTTCGAGGCTTCGGGGCTTCGAGCTTCGGGGCGTCGAGGCTTCGAAGGTCAACGGGTCGCAGTGTCGGCAGGTCAACGATCAACGGTCAACCCCAAAGTTAGTTTTTTTTTTAACTTTTAATTACCTTTTTACCCCCACAAAAAATGCAAAAATGGGTAACCTTCCAGGAATTGTTTGGGGAGATCCGTATTCGCCTACATAGGCATTTTGAAGAGTTTCGCATGATCACTTTTGCGGGCAGTTTGACCAGGGGCATTGACCGTCTTTTGGCAAGTTTGACTTTTTCCAACGAAAGTTGTTTTGGCCATAACTTCTTCATTTTAAGTCTGATTTGAGCTCGGTCAAGTGCGTTGATCTCGAATTTTCATCCTCCATCACCTGGTGTTGGTCTTAGGGCGCTTCAAGGACTTGTAGCAAAAGTCATTAATTTTGAACTCCCCCATCCGTGTCAATTGTATCCATCTCGTGCCGATTGGGGTAGACCATTCCTTGGAAGTATGGGATCATTGTGGACCTGTTCAATAAGGTATATGGCATGGGCAGAAAGGTATATCAAATGGGGTTAGTATGTCCAACCCGGACAAAATAGGGTCCTACATTGACGAGTGTGTATGCAAACTTGTGATACAAACATTAGGAGGGGCCGATCCAGTTCCTGCAATCCTTGCTGAGACAATCAGGTCATTATTATATGTACGGACTTCGGGGCAGGGTCGTTTTAAGGGATGCCTTCCACTCCTCTGTGCATGGTTAAAAAGCCACCTCCCAAGCAAAGACGCACTACTCGAAGAGGTGGCGGTATTTCCGCATAGTGCATTACCTGAATTCATTCTGAAGGAATGGGAATTACCTGAAACAGAAGAAGACTCGATCAATGAGCTGCAAAGCTTAATTGATGATCAAGTTATATAGAATGCTCCATGGATGCCCAAAGTCAACATGATTTACAGCTGTGGGCCGTATAATTGGATCCCATTACTCGGCCCATGGGGAGCTACCACGTATGCCCCTCTTCAGGCAGGAAGACAACTCAAAGGTCATCAGATCATTCCTGTTCTACATAAGATAGAAGCCTTTGACTTCACATACACTGGTCTAGAGGCTCGAAACAAGGCTTTCCGGGGGTATCTAGCGTGGCAAGCACCTCGGAGAATCAAAACCTTACGACAGAAAGTTCAAGAACAGGAGGAGATCATCAGAAAGCTGGGCAAAAGAATCCATCAGTTGGAAGAATAATCCGGAATCGGAAATTAGTTTGAAATGATCAAGGCTTGTTCCAATCATATAGCAGCATATGCATTAAGGCTATCCTTGTTGTATTCCAGTCTTCTTTCCATCAATAATGTGCTTGGTTCCAAATCAATAAAGTGTTTTTTTCCATTTCTATCATTGGCCATTCATTACATGCATTTATTACATGCATTCCTACATTCATGATAAGAACAAAAATTCAAAAAAAAAAGAGCAACAAAAGCTTAACGGATCAACATTTCCAGATCAGACAAGATTGGGCATTCCTATAACTTGAGATCAACCCGTAATCAAGGACCTAAAGCTATGTCAGAGTAGGTCATGGGAGACCATACGGAGGATCAACTTTCAGGACTTGAACAAGCTCAGCAAGAAATGGGGGGCAGTCTCCATGAGGTTCAGCTTCAACTAAAAACCATGATGGACTTACTTACCAAAGTGGCAACCGCAAGGGAATCCGCCTTATTAGAAGGAACGGCTAACCAGGGACAAACGCAAAACCCACCACAAGGGTTTGTACAAGTTCAAGCAGATTCCCAAGCCTATGCATAACCCAACATGGTTCCGGGTAGTTCTCGCCAAGTTCCAACTATGCCACTAAATATAGGAACACCGTTCTCAGAAAACCCCATGGGAGTAAGGGACCTACCTGTTCCCAAGGAAACCGACCAGCAATCAAGCTGGAAACAAATAGAAGCAAGGTTAAAGGCTGTCGAAGGGGCAGAAAGTTATGGGACAACTAATGCCTATGATTTATGCTTGGTACCTGGGGTCGTGCTACCTCCAAAGTTCAAAATGCTGGATTTCGAAAAGTTCAATGGTACCCAGTGTCCGAGGACCCATTTGACGATGTATGGTCGCAAGTTGGCCATACATACCAACAATGACAAACTACTAATGCACTGCTTCCAAGAAAGCTTAACCGGCGGGCCATTATGATGGTACATTCAGCTAGAAGGCAGTCGTATCCACACTTGGAATGGCTTGGCTACAGCCTTCTTAGCGCAATACAAACATGTCACGGAGCTAGCATTAGACAGATTAGCATTGCAGTCATTCGAGAAAACCGATAAGGAAAGTTTCAAGACTTATGCTCGGAGGTGGAGAGAAGCAGCTATGGACGTTCAGCCCCCTCTAACTGAATGAGAGCTCACCACCCTATTCATCAGTACCTTAAAGGGCGTTTACTATGAAAAGCTGGTTGGGAATGCTTCGAGCAGCTTTGCCGACCTAGTCGCCTTGGGAGAAAGAATCGAAGGCGGCATGAGGGAAGGCAGGCTTGGCGGGAGTAAAACCAAGACTCCTAGAAGGCCTACGCCACCCACTCGCAAAAAAGAAGAAGAAGCACAAGCCGTCTGGCAGCCAAAGCTTGACTTCACCGCCTCTGGAGCACAATCTGGACAGTGTATTATGCCAGGATATTATGGCGGGCAGCCCATGGCATCTTATGCGGCATCGGTCCCACCACCGCAATTCTCGCAGTACCATCCACAAGGAGGAAACTTATATGTGCCTCAGTCAAGCCAACCTCAGCTAGCCTAGCCTCAACCTGAGCATTCAAAGCAGCCCCGGCAGAATTAGACTTTTAGAAAGACTGGGCAACAAAAGTTTGATCCAATTCCTGTCACATACATAGAAGCCTATACACGATTGTTGGCAGCAGGACTCGTTAGTCCAATACCCTTAAAAGAACGGACTCATCCATATCCTGACTGGTACAAAGCTGATGCCCATTGTGCATACCATGGAGGCACAAGTGGACATGACACCGAGAACTGCTTCGCTTTGAAAGAGAAGGTCCAACACTTCAAAGACGTTGGATGGTTAGACTTCTCCAAGATGACCAGTACTCCTAATGTGGGAACTAACCCTCTGCCTGAACATTCGGGTAATGTCGCCAATATAGCAATTAAGCATGGAAATCCTTTTCAGAAGGTTTCTAAGATCGAGATGGGCAAGGACCAATTGTTCTTTATCCTGCATAAGAACGGGTTCTTGGTAACGAAAGAGGTCACCGACTGACAGACAGATTTTTAGCCTCTTTAAAAGAGCTAGCTAATGTCGTTAAATCTCTCTTCAAGATAATGAATTCCCTAAGTTTGCACTAATAGAATAGCAGCAAGCAAGGGGTCGAACCCACAGGGATTAGCCTAGTTTTCTAGTTTTTAAATCAAAACACCCAATTACTCTTGTCCTATAAAATGTCTTGGCAAAAAGTTTTCTTTTTTATAACTAAATATCTAATTTTTATTTGGTTTTCTGAATAAACAAAGAAAGCAAATTGATTTTAGGATTAAGATTCAAGGATTAAAGGCATCTAGGGTCACAACTTCACCTCCCTATGTTATCTCTACTGGTTCATGGAATTAGGGTTGTCTGATTGAAAACATGCTAAACATAAGCCAAGGACAACAAATGGTCATTGAAGTCCTTTTAAGAGTTGTATGCCAGAATGGTCATCTAAACACACAAACATGCAAAGCCAATAAATCATACTTGCAAAAGGATAATGATCACACCAATTACAAATAAGTTATAAATCTCAATCCGCCCTAGACTAGGGCTAAGAATACCAAGGTGTACATCCAAAGATAGAAATTAAGAACAGATTCATAAAACATGCAAAACTCAATCATCCAAACCCAATATTTATAAACACAGCAAAGCAACAAGGGGGCTACATTGCTCCCCTAGATTATAAGAACTACTCACACATGATTACAAGCAAAACCATAGCAAGTAAAGCTAAACATCTTCTTCTAATCCACGCGTGCAACAAGGCTTCAAATCCAGGCTCCAAAATCCGCGACGGGCGATGCGACGGCTGCGATGGTTACGACGGTCTGCTCTCTTAGGTCAAGGAGCAGCCTCCAAGTCGTGAAGCCTCTCTCTCTCTCTAAAAACGTGTAGGGGGGTTTAGGTTGATAGCAGGGGGCGTGGAGCCTTTATTTATAAAGGTTGGATGGGCCTTGAGGTGTGTACCCTAGCCCATCTATCAAAACGACGTAGTTTTGATAAGTGACACTCCAAACTTTAAAATCTCTATCTTCCATCCCCAATTCGGACATGGGCCTTCAGGAACAAATGATCAGCATGGAAAAACGATAGGATCGGTCCAAAAATATCTCTGCACGTCAATTTGCACGTGATATGGTGAATTCACGTGCAGCTCCAAATCAGCTCAAACTTCTCCCCAAACTTCCTTGCATCATGTAGAGGCCTGAGAAGCAAAAATATGCTTGCACGTGAAATGGGTGAAATCATGTTCAGCTCCAAATGCTCTGAAATTTCTGTGATAGGTAGAGGACATCATTCTAAGCAACTTTTGTTCTTGCATGCCAATTGTTTGAGGCTATCTACTATATCAAAAGTGAGCTCCAAAATCTGCCAAAAGACCTTTAAAACGCATGTATTTGCAAATAGCATCTTCCTAGGGGTTAGAGCAAATATATATGATATATGAAGCAATAAGGCTCTAATCATGCTCTTAAACATCCTAAATAAACACTAAAATAACGGCATAAAATGCACGTTATCAAATAGACCACACTTGAACCATTGCTTGTCCTCAAGCAAAAACATACAAGCATGCAAAAATAAAATAGACACGCAGTCAAACGGAAGAAAAATAAAATAACAATCAAGGAGAATCATGGTTTCCTAAGCATGCAACTCTATCATGATGAAATGGGAATTTAAGCATCAAAATGAGTCATAGCTTAGTTCATTCATGTCCATATCCCTAGTCCAACAACCATGCAATATCACCACTTAAATTTCAGATATGAGGAAGCAATCCATGATAAAATAGCACCTAGTTTCCCTTTAAGTTCTTACCAAGGATAAGCAGCCTCACTCAAATATAATAATTCTCAAGCCCAATACCTATCAATGAACAATGGATGGAAAACTCTATCTTTACACTCGCCATCAGCTATTGATTAAGTACTTGCCAAGCAATCATGAGATTTTCCTATTGTGCTCATCAAAGAAAACACACTCTCTATTCTACTTTATTTGAACTCACACTCTAGTCTACTAACTGAATAAACAAAACATGAGCCAAAGAATTGAGCTCAACACTCTCAAATAAAACACAATTCAGCCAATGTGGCTTCACAACTAAATAATCACACATAAGCATCAAGCCATTGCGGCTTTTATTCGGAATCTTTCTTTCTTTCTTTTTCTCTTTTTGTTTTTTTTTTGTAATAACCTTACAAGGTTGCATTTTATGCTCTCCCTTGATGGATTATTCACTCTTTTTTTTTACTCACATAACACATAAATAAGACTGATTTTTCTAATGCATACCTCTTGCCATTTTGCTACATAAGGAGAGACAGAAATTCATTGATGTCTCACATCCCATTTTCCAATTAAGTGATGGCTTTTTCACATTCTATATCACAGCCTTTTATATTTACAACATAACAAACAAAAATTAGGATACATAGGAAGTCAAAGTGACTTAAAGGTCTTGCATCCTAACTAAACACCAAACACTGAGCACTAATAAGTAATCACATGCTTACTTGACTCCTACCATTAAATAACCAATGTTGAATGCAAAAAGAGTAGCAATTATTACCCATACCCTAAAATGGCACTCAAAGGCTAAAAGAAGCTGTTCTCATTTTTCATTTCTTTTTCACTCAACTTTAAGGGTTACTTAGGTCTATCATAGCATTTCATGTTTAACTAATATTCAAAACTCAGCACCAAAAACATGGTGATATCATTCAAAAGATAAAGACATGATCAAACTAAATTAGAGCACATTTTAACTACGTAAAAACCCTTATCACAACATGATACTAATGTGGCATAAAAAAAAATTAAATTTTAAGCCAAAATTACATACTTAATATCCATGCCTCCACAAGCAAATCATTCAAGCAAACAACTCAAACAATCATGCAACTAAAAACAGTTTGGTTTTTTTTTTAAAATAAAACATGCAATCAAAACATAAAAGACAAGCAAGTGGCTCAAGTCACTCCCCATACACCACACTTAAAATATGCTATGTCCTCATGGCATAAAATAGGGAGTAGAAAAAAAAAACTTACCCCTGGTTTGGCGCACTGTAATAGTAGATGACATTGGCCACCATTCGTCGCACCTGAGCCACAAAGTCAACTGACGTCTCGCCGCACAAAGTCAACCAACAAGCCTTCTTTGATCATCGCCACTTTGATTCGTTTGATGAACCCATGCACTAACTGTCTTTTTTGTGTATCAGGCTGTTGCCGTGATACACGTGCCCCTAAATTTTTAGAGTGTTCTGACCAAAATAGCCCTTGCACGTGAATTGGTTGAATTGGCGTGCAGGTCAGAATCGTCCCCAACTTTGGTGGTAGGTCCCCCTTGAGCTGGAAAGCAATAGTCCCTTCTTAACGTGAATTGTTTGAAGCTTCTAGGAGGGCTAAAATCGGTAGTTTGCATTTTTGAGCCTCTATATGATAGCTAGCAATTTGCGTGCAAGAGTAAACGTGATTCACATGGTCTTCATCTAGCATTCCAGAAAGTTACAGCTCAAAAGGAGGTGCACGTGAGTTGGGCAATCCACGTGCAAATTCACGTTCAGGCCCAAACTGGCCCAAATTTCTCCAGGTAGTTTCTTGTGTATTATGGACCATCTTTAAGTCTTGCACGTGAATTGTTTGAGCCCATCTTCAAGCACTTTTGGGCTTCGCTTGCTCCTTGCTCCTTGACTTTGACTTTAAAAATAATTCCACAAGTTCAGGACCCAATAATTTGCTCATCCTGCAAATGGTTAGTTAAGAAAGAAGCAAAGTCTCTTGCACAATGGTTAGCTTGCAAACAAATTTATTGAATAAAATAAATAAAAGAAAATAACATAAAATAAAACATAGCAATAAACATTGGGTTGCCTCCCAACCAGCACTTTATTTAAAGTCTGTAGCTAGACTTTCAGTTATGATCATGCAATGGTGAAGGAGAGGGAATCAACTATCTCCCTCTGAGTTGAATCAAAGTATGGTTTCGGTTTGTTGCCATTCACCCAAAATTTCTTGCCATCTAGACTTGGAGCTCAAAGCTCCCATATGGCTTCTTATCAACTATCACAAAAGGTCCCATCCACTTGGACCATAATTTTCCAGGAAATAACCTCAACCTTGTGTTAAATAGAAGAACTTTCTGCCCTAAGGTTAAAGGTTCATTGTTGAGTTGCCTATCATGCCATTTCTTAGTTCTTTCTTTGTAAAATTTAGCACTATCATAGGCATCCAGCCTAAGCTCATCTAACTCAATTAATTGAGTCATCCTAAGCTCCTTGGTCTCTTGTGGGTTAAAATTTAACTTCTTCAAGGCCCAATGAGCCTTGTGTTCTAGTTCCACAGGCAAGTGACATGCCTTACCATATAGAATACGGTAAGGTGACATCCCAATGGGAGTTTTGTAAGTTGTCCTATATGCCCATAAGGCTTCATCAAGCCTTTGAGACCAATCTTTCCTATTGGCTCCAACAGTTTTCTCTAAAATGGCCTTAATCTCTCTGTTGGACACTTCTGCTTGTCCATTAGCTTGCGGGTGGTAGGCTAAAGACTTCCTATGAGTGACACCATACTTGTTCAATAATTTGTCAAACAATTTGTTACAGAAATGACTACCCTCATCACTAATTATAGCCCTTGGTGTCCCAAAACGGCTAAAGATGTTCCTAGTAAGAAAGTGAGTCACAACCCTAGCATCATTCACTCTAGTGGGAATAGCTTCTACCCACTTAGACACATAATCCACAGCAAGCAAAATGTATGAATACCCATCAGAATTGGGGAATGGCCCCATGAAGTCAATGCCCCAAATGTCAAAAATTTCAACTGGAAGGATTCCAGTTAAGGGCATCTCATTTTTCCTAGACAGACCACCTACCCTTTGACATCTATCACACTTGAAGACATAGGTGTCTTTCACCATGTGAGGCCAATAAAAGCCACACTGCATGATTTTAGCCACAGTTCTTTACACCCCAAAGTGGCCCCCATAATGTGATGCATGACAATGATGTATTATGTCATCTACCTCCTCCTCAAGGACACACCTTCTAATGATTTGGTCAGAACACCTCCTATAAAGAATTGGGTCTTCCCAAATGAATTTCTTAGCATCCACTAACAATTTCTTTCTCTGGTGGTAGTCTAACTGCTTGGGTATGAACCCGGTGGCTAAATAATTTGCTATGACAAACAAACCAAGGAAGATGATGCACCTCAAACAACTTCTCATCAGGAAAGTCATCTACAATGGGTAGAGACTTAAGTGCATTCTCCACACGGGAGAGGTGATCAGCCACAGAATTTAGGGCTCCCTTTGTGTCTCTAATTTCAAGGTCAAATTCCTGTAAGAGGAGAACCCACCTAATCAAGCGTGGCTTAGCTTCTTTTTTAGCAAACAAATATTTCAATGCAGCATGATCAGTGTAAAACAATGACTTTAGACCCAAAAAGGTAGGGTCTAAACTTGTTGCAGCCATAAACCACGACTAGCAACTCTTTCTCAGTGGTGGTATAGTTCTGTTGAGCATCATCTAAGGTCTTACTAGCATAGTAAATCACCCTAAACACCTTTTCTCGCCTTTGCCCTAAGACTACCTGTCACGCCCCGGATTTCCAACCCGAGGAAACCGGTACGTGACTCCCCGTTCACCCACACGGAGGGCAACGGGGTTGGATTACTGGATGCCACAAGCAAGTCTAACAATTTCAATAAATCAAACAAGTCACATCTTTATTTAATTCCAAATATTAAAGGTTCACAAAACAACCATGTTCCTTACTACAGTTCAATCCCTCAGTACATTTCCCTCCCTGGGGTTACATAAATCATAAAATTACATTTCAGAAGAGAACAATATAATGAAGATGGTCTTCCACCTTGGGGTCCCACCTAACGCCTGTAGGTTCCTGTAAAGAAAACAACATGGTAGGAGGGGTGAGCAACCACAGCTCAGTAGGGATCATGTCTCCCCAACCCATCCCATGCACCTAATATCTACATGCCTTGTGTACAAGTGCTGTGTCGTGATACAATTATTCCACCAGATATAGTTACAGCTATAACAAAGAAACACAATCATACATGGGCTGGTACATAAACACTCCCGGGCTTCCACAGCCACCGGGTTTCAAGAACAGTCCCGGGCTTCCACAGCCACCGGATTCCACAAAACAGTCTCGGGCTTCCACAGCCACCGGGTTCCACAAAACAATCCCGGGCTTCCACAGCCACCGGGTTCCACAAAACAGTCCCGGGCTTCCACAGCCACCGGGTTCCACAAAACAGTCCCGGGCTTCCACAACCACCGAGTTCTACAAAACAGTCCCGGGCTTCCACAGCCACCGGGTGTACAAGCAAACACGCAGCACACATGGCCATACAGGCATAACATCAAACACTTAGTATGCTTAGTCACACAGGAATAACATCGAACACTTAGCATGCATATATCCACAAGCTCATAAACCCAGCCACACAGACATAATCTAACACACTTGACGTGCGTGGCCTCACAGGCATTGCCTCAAATACATAACATGCACAGCCTCACAGGCATTACCTCAAACACATAACATGCACAGCCTCACAGGCATAATTTCAAACACTTGGCAGGCATATATACATATATCCAAACAACACGCCATTGAAGGCCAACATTCATATAGGAGGTCACACCTATATGAATTTACATATAAATAATATAACAATATCAATAGAAACTCGAGAAACCCTCTACACAGGGCCTAACCCCGGAATAGACCAGGTGAGACAGAACCCCTACCTTGAAAACGTCCTCTAGCTCTTGCTTCCACGCTAGACGTTGTCTTCCCCACGCACGACGCTCCGGCAGCAAGCCAGCAGCTCTCCTTCCTTCCCTCTCTCTCTCTCCCTCTCTCTCTCTCTCTCTCTCTCCCCCTGCGACGGCTGAAAAGAACCCTAACCCTAGAACAAGGAGTCTCCTCATCCTTATATAGACCTCCCATTATCAAAACGACGTAGTTTTGATTAAGTGAAACCCAGGATCAAAACGACGTAGTTTTGATTACACAAGCTACAACCTTTCCGCATCCATACACACCAAAATACTCACTATTCCAACCTAGTCCTTTGGAAAAAGATGATTAGAATAACAAAACCAAGGTAACCATGCAAAAATATGCCTGCACGCCAATTTGAACGCCAATTCCCCAATTGGCGTGCAGCTGCAAATGCACTCAAACTTTACCCCAAGTCTCCTTGCATCTTGTAGAGGCCTGAGAAGCAAAAATATTCTTGCACGTGAAATGGGTGAATTCACGTGCAGCTCCAAATGCTCTGAAATTTCTGTGGTAGATAGAGGACCTCATTCTAAGAAACTTTTGTTCTTGCACGCCAATTGTTTGAGGCCATCTACTAGGTCAAAAGTGAGCTCCAGGATCAGCCAAAACAGCTTAAAACCGCCTGTAAACGCATAACATCTTCCTAGGGCATAAATGTACGCTATCGCTTGACACATGCACCTCTCAAAAGTCCCCTCTTGGGCTCATCTCTTACCTTAAACTTGTGTACCAACATCCAAGGTGTTTATGGTTAACTCCTTACACACGGGTTACACACGGGTCATTACACTACCCCCACAGCATAATCACTCGCATCACACATTAGCTCAAAAGGCTGAGCCCAGTCAGGTGTGACTATAACAGGTGGAGTGACTAACTTACCCTTGAGGATGTTGAAAGCTTCTAAGCAATCTGCATTAAACTCAAAGCTTGTGTCTTTTTCTAACAACCTAATCATGGGTTTTGCAATTTTTGAGAAGTCCTTAGTGAATCTCTTATAAAAGCCAGCATGGCCAAGGAAACTTCTCACTCCTTTTTCATTGGTTGGAGGTGGCAGAGTCTCAATAGTGGAGATTTTTGCCTTGTCTACCTCCAAACCATGTGCAGACACCTTGTGCCCTAGAACTATGCCCTCAATTACCATGAAATGGCATTTCTCCCAATTTAGGACTAGTTCCTTCTCCTCACATCTCTCTAAGACCACATCGAGATTTTTCAAGCACTGTTGGTAGGAGGAACCAAACACCGAGAAGTCATCCATGAAGACCTCCATGATCTCCTCAACCAAACCCTGAAAAATGGCCATCATACACCTTTGAAAGGTGGCAGGGGCATTACAAAGCCCAAATGGCATTTTCCTAAATGCAAAAGTGCCAAAAGGGCACGTGAAGGTGGTCTTTTCTTGGTCCTCGGGCTTAACCATGATCTGATTATACCCGGAATAGCCATCTAAAAAGCAGTAGTGACTATAGCCAGCTAACCTATCTAACATTTGGTCAATGAAAGGAAGAGGAAAATGATCCTTCCTAGTAGCCTTGTTCAGCTTTCTATGGTCAACACACACTCTCCACCCCGTCACAGTGTGAGATGGGATCAATTCATTTTTTTCATTTTTAATCACGGTCATACCCCCTTTCTTGGGCACAACATGCAATGGACTCACCCACTTACTATTAGAAATAGCATAAATTATACCCACCATTTTTCTATTTTAAAATTTCTTTTCTAACAACTTCTTTCATGGCAGGGTTTAATCTTCTTTGTCTTTCAGCAGTGGGTTTAAAATCATCATTCATCAAAATTTTATGCATGCAAATCCCTAGACTAATACCCCTAATGTCTTCAATGTTCCATCCTAGGGCCTTTTTGTGTTTCCTAAGGACTTCTAGCAATTGAGTACACTCCACATCATTCAAATTAGAAGCAACAATGATAGGGAATTGATTTGTAGAGTCTAGAAATTTGTACCTTAGGTGTCCAGGCAGCTCTTTCAGTTCTGGAGCTGGAGGCACGTCATCTTCTTTCTCCTCCTCACCTTGCTCCAGAGAGTTTGTAGTTTGCTCATCTTCCTCAGCTGTCAAGTACATCTCTTCATCTTGTTGAGCTTCTATAAGCTGAAGGGCTCCATTATTGGTGGAGGTAATTTCTTCTACCAAGTAGTCTTCCACCAATTCCTCAAGGTCTTCAACCCAAAGGCAGTCCTCCTCCTCTTGACCTTGCAAAGCCTTCCCCATGTGGAAGACTAAGGTCTCCTCATTAATTCTCAGAGTTAGCTGCCCTTGAGCAACATCAATCAATGCACAACCCGTTCTGAGAAACGGTCATCCAAGGAGTAGCTGAACTCCTCTATCTTCTTCCATCTCCAAAATGACAAAGTCCGCTGGAAATATGAAGGAGCCCACTTTGACTAACACGTCTTCAATTATCCCTTCAGGCCTTCCAGTAGACCGGTCAGCAAACTGCAATGATATGGAAGTGGGCTTCATGCCCTTAAGCCTAAGCTGCTTGTACAAAGCAAAGGAGATCAAATTGATGCTGGCCCCTAAATCACATAGGGCCTCCTGCTGTGGTGCATTGCCAATCAAACAAGGGAGATTAAAACTGCCCGGATCTTTATGCTTGATGGGCAAACTCTGTTGAACAACACTACTCACCTCGTTAGTGACTGCCACCGTCTCATGATCCCCATATTTCCTCTTCTTCTTCACAAAATCTTTGATGTACTTTCTGTACCTAGGCATCTGCTCCAAGATTTCCACAAATGGAATGTTAATTTCAAGCCTCTTGAACAAACTCAGTAAGCGCTCATGCTCTTCTTTAACCCTCTGGTTCCTCAGCCTCTAAGGAAATGGCATAGTAGGCCTGAGCTCTTGCCTCTGTTCTTCAGCTATTCTGTCTTGACTCAACTGCTGGTCCTTCTTTTCTTACACTCTTTCTTCACCTTTATCTGATTTTCCTTGGTCATCAGCTTCCAAGGGTCTGCTCTGTTCTTTTGGAATTGCCTTCTTCTTAGGCTCTTCAACTTCTTTCAGTGCCTTCCCGCTTCTTAGAGTAATAGCCTTGCAGCTCTCCTTGGGGTTCACCTCAGTATCACTTGGAAAAGATTTAGCTGAGACTTCTTGATTTACATTCTGGGCCAAACTCACAAGCAGCTTTTCTATATTGTTCATTGAAGATTCCATGGTGACTACCCTTTCCTCCAAATTATCCTCTCTTTTGGTTGGCTCATCCACATTCTGATATACCCTTCCTCTTTGCTGTTGAGGCTGAGGCTGTTTCTGCTCAAATCCTGGAGGTGGGTGTAAATAATTATCCGTAGCATACGGATTCTGTTTCATCCCTGGGGGCACATATTTGTACTAAAATGAGGTATCTCCCCCTCGGTTCTGGTTTTTCTGAAATGGCTGAGATTGCAGTTGGTTCTGGTTGTACCCTTGTTGTTGTTGTTAAGGATAAAATTGCTGCTTCTGATACAGGCCCTTTCCTCCAACATAATTTGCTTCTTCAGCTCCACTCCAGCCCTGCTCAGCTAATGGTAAAGCTTGTTGTGATCCTTCAACTTTAAGAGCCAATACTTCCATGCCTTTCACTAAAGCTTGAATCTGTGCTTGCATATCATTGGAAGAATTATCAACTGAAGCTATCTTCTCCCTTGGCTTTGAAGTACGCACATTAGACCACTGCCAATCTGCTAATGACAGCCTCTCCAAGAGCTCTACTGCTGCGTCAGGCTCTAGATTCATCAAGCATCCTCCAGCAGCTGCATTCACCTTATCTTGTGAGTGGGACTGAAGACCTGTGTAGAAAGATTCAATTTGAATCCATTGGGGTCTTCCATGATCAGGGCATCTTCTCACTAAGTCTTTGAAATGCTCCCAAGCTTCATGAAGAGTCTCCATCTCATCTTGTATGAATCTGCTAATCTCCCTTCTGAGCTGGATCACCTTGGAAGGAGGGAAGTACTTTGACATGAACTTAGTCTGCATCTCCTCTCAAGTGTTGATTGAACCTGCTGGCAGACTGTTGAACCAGCCAAGAGCTCTATCCCTTAAAGAGAAAGGGAAAAGCCTTAGCTTTATTGCCTCCTCCGATACATTGCTGATCTTTATGGTGTCGCACATCTGGTAGAACCTCATCAAATGCTGGTGTAGATCATCCACGACTGTTCCTCCAAACGCGTTGTTGCTCACCATGTTGATCAACGCTGGCTTCAGCTCGAAGCTATTTGCTTGGACTCTTGTCTGCCGAATCCCAGAATAATGGTCTGATATCATTGGCCTCAAATAATCTAAGAAGGTTTTGGGCATAAACTGATTCCCCTCTTCTTCTGGATACTGGCCATTGTAATTGGCCCCTCCTTGCGGTGCACCACCATCAGGCCTTAAATCTGCCATCAATTCACCTACTGAATGCTCTAAGCCTTGCAGTGCTTCTTCAGCCTCTTGTGCTGCTTCCCTAGCTGCCCTGCGACGACTAGGAACTCCTCAAACACTTGGTGAATGTTCCTGTAAAACAATAAGAACACACCCAGCAGCTCCGAACAATGCAAAATAAACAAATAAAGAACACAAAATAATAGAAAATAAAAGAGCTAAATAAAACACCAAGATCAGAATTCAAACAATTTCACTCAATGTTGATTTTAAAAACTAGATAACCGTTAAATCCCTGGCAACGGCGCCAATTTGACAGACAGATTTTTAGCCTCTTTAAAAGAGCTAGCTAATGTCGTTAAATCTCTCTTCAAGATAATGAATTCCCTAAGTTTGCACTAAAAGAATAGCAGCAAGCAAGGGGTCGAACCCACAGGGATTAGCCTAGTTTTCTAGTTTTTAAATCAAAACACCCAATTACTCTTGTCCTATAAAATGTCTTGGCAAAAAGTTTTCTTTTTTATAACTAAAGATCTAATTTTTATTTGGTTTTCTGAATAAACAAAGAAAGCAAATTGATTTTAGGATTAAGATCCAAGGATTAAAGGCATCTAGGGTCACAACTTCACATCCATATGTTATCTTTACTGGTTCATGGAATTAGGGTTGTCTGATTGAAAACATGCTAAACATAAGCCAAGGACAACAAATGATCATTGAAGTCCTTTTAAGAGTTGTATGCCAGAATGGTCATCTAAACACACAAACATGCAAAGCCAATAAATCATACTTGCAAAAGGATAATGATCACACCAATTACAAATAAGTTATGAATCTCAATCCGCCTGGACTAGGGCTAAGAATACCAAGGTGTACATCCAAAGATAGAAATTAAGAACAGATTCATAAAACATGCAAAACTCAATCATCCAAACCCAATATTCATAAACACAGCAAAGCAACAAGGAGGCTACATTGCTCCCCTAGATTATAAGAACTACTCACGCATGATTACAAGCAAAACCATAGCAGTAAAGCTAAACATCTTCTTCTAATCCACGCGTGCAACAAGGCTTCAAATCCAGGCTCCAAAATCCATGACGGGCGACTGCAACGGCTGCGACGGCTGCAACGGCTACTCTCCTAGGTCAAGGAGCAGCCTCCAAGTCATGAAGCCTCTCTCTCTCTCTCTCTAAAAACGTGTAGGGGGGTCTAGGTTGATTGCAGGGGGTGTGGAGCCTTTATTTATAGAGGTTGGATGGGCCTTGAGGTGTGTACCCTAGCCCATCTATCAAAACGACGTAGTTTTGATAAGTAACACTCCAAACTTTAAAATCTCTATCTTCCATTCACAATTTGGACATGGACCTTCAGGAACAAATGATCAACATGAAAAAACGATAGGATCGGTCCAAAAATATCTCTGCACGTCAATTTGCACGTGATATGGTGAATTCACGTGCAGCTCCAAATCAGCTCAAATTTCTCCCCAAACTTCCTTGCATCCTGTAGAGGCCTGAGAAGCAAAAATATGCTTGCACGTGAAATGGGTGAATTCACATTCAGCTCCAAATGCTCTGAAATTTCTGTGATAGGTAGAGGACATCATTCTAAGAAACTTTTGTTCTTGCACGCCAATTGTTTGAGGCCATCTACTATATCAAAAGTGAGCTCCAAAATCTGCCAAAACAGCTTTAAAACGCATGTATTTGCAAATAGCATCTTCCTAGGGGTTAGAGCAAATATATATGATATATGAAGCAATAAGGCTCTAATCATGCTCTTAAACATCCTAAATAAACACTAGAATAACGGCATAAAATGCACGTTATCACCGATGCCACAAGAGGCACCAACTGGGAAAAAGGCTGTGTCTACTATGAATCGGCATACGGACATGGTATTGAGGAATGCGTTGAATTCCGGGAAGCTATGCAAGCTCTCATTGACTCTCGAAGACCGGAAATCACATGCAAGTCGGAAGAACATGAGGCCTGTATGGTTTCAATGAAGCATACCGAGATATTGGGAGCGCCCAAACCTTTAATCATCGAATATGAGGAAAAACTAAGATCGCCACATTGGCACAAGGAGTACGATCTCTTGTCATCCAAACTCCCGCTCCATTCCCTTACAAGAATGATAATGAAGTGCCTTGGAAATACCATTGCAAATCAGTCATTATGGGAAATCCCACAATCGAGAAGAAGACGAGAAGTGGTCGTGTCTATGGATTGGAAGAAGGTACTGAGGTCAACAAAAAAAAGGAGGAGAGTATGATGTACTCGCCATACCTGCGTCAAGTGTCAAGAACGCTCCTATACGGGGATCCCACCGAATTCCTTAAGTTAATCGAGCAGAGTGAGTACAACATTATGGACCAACTCGCCGGCAGCCGGCTCGTCTCTCCTTATTGTCTTTACTCATGGATTCAACTCCACATAGAGAAGCCCTCATGAGGGTTTTGAGCAAGGCCTACGTCCCTTCGACCATATCGTTGTAAAATTTGAATAGTCTCGTGAACAATATCGTGGTGGATAATTTCCTTAGTTTTGGCGAAGATGAATTACCTTTAGAAGGTATTGGACACGTCAAAGCCTTACATATATCTGTCAAATGTAAGGATCAAATCATCTCCCGTGTGCTGATCGACAATGGGTCATCTCTAAACATCATGCTGACCCAAATCTTGAAGCAACTGCCAATAGACTCCTCTCACGTGCATCCCACTAATATGGTGGTAAAAGCTTTTAACGGTGAAAAGCGAGAGGTGGTGGGTACGCTAGATGTCCCTTTGCAAATTGGTCCAAGTGAGTTTATGGTTGAGTTCCAGGTGATGGACATCGCTCCATACTATAGTTGTTTGCTTGGAAGACCATGGATCCACTCGGCAGGGGTAGTGCCATCAACACTACATCAGAAGGTGAAATTTGTGGTAAACGGTCAACTTATCTGTGTATACAGAGAAGCAGAGATTCTGGTTACCAAGCCTATGTCTGTTCCATACATTGAAAGTAATGAAGACATACCAAAATGCTCCTATCGTTCATTCGAAGTGGTTAATGCGGCCTATGTCCCAGACATTAGAAAGTCACCAGATATGGGATTCTTGTTCCCAAAGCCTACAAGGATGGTTGCCACGGTCATGCTTAAACCGGGGCATAAGAAAGGTCAAGGTCTAGGTGCACAAGCACAAGGGATTAAGGAACCCTTAGTCATACAAAGCACTAGAGCAAGGTACAGATTGGGCTACAAGCCTACCAAAGCTGACAAATCAAGGGAAGCCGCGAGGAAAAGGGAGTCCCGCTTAGCTAGACTAGAGAAGAGGCCTCTCCAAGAGCAAAGGATGACATTCCCACCTCTTGGGGCTATATTCTAGATCGCTGGTTTTATCCATCAAAGGAAAGAATGCACCATAGCCATGCTGAAGTCCGATAGTGGAGAGCAAAAAGAGGCAGTTCAGGTATACCAAGGATATTCGGGGCACCAGTGAGCAATGGAGCGTCATGGACCTTCCGGCCAAGTAATGATCAAAGAAGCTTCGTTGGGGAATGTATCTATTTTATTATGTTTTCAAAATCCAAACAGTGGTTGTAATTCCTTTTGAAGTATTTATGAAATAGGACTTTTTTCCAAAAATGCATCTTCTTGCATTGCATGACATGTGCATCATCATATTTTGTTAAACTAGTCAAACTTTTACCAACAGGTGCGATCAAGCTAAAAAGGATCTGTTAAGTAAAGAAGAAACGAGTTGCTTAAGGTTTGACCATAATCCAGATTGGGAACAACCGGTATTTGGGGCGGAGGAAGCTGATGTTGAAGTAGACTTTGAGCCTCCGGAGGACATCATACGCCTGTTGAAAAAGGAGGATCGACTCATTGTCCCCAGCGAAGTTCCGATTGAGACTATCAGCTTCGTTACACCTATCGAGCCAAAAGAACTGCGACTAGGGTCTCTAATCAACGAGGATATCAAGAGCCGATTGATCGACCTCCTAAAAGCCTATATCGATGTCTTTGCGTGGTCTTACAAGGATATGCCAGGACTAAATACTGACATAGTGCAGCACCAACTGCCACTGAATCCAGAATGTAGGAGCCTATTTTTTCCGGGTTGGACATACTAACCCCATTTGATATACCTTTCTGCCCATGCCATGTACCTTGTTGAACAGGTCCACAATGATCCCATACTTCCAAGGAATGGTCTACCCCAATCGGCACGAGATGGATACAATTGACACGGATCGGGGAGTTCAAAATTAATGACTTTTGCTACAAGTCCTTGAAGCGCCCCAAGACCAACACCAGGTGATGGACGATGAAAATTGGAGACCAACACACTTGACCGAGCTCAAATCGGACTTAAAATGAAGAAGTTATGGCCAAAACAACTTTCGTTGGAAAAAGTCAAACTTGCCAAAAGACGGTCAATGCCCCTGGTCAAACTGCCCCGCAAAAGTGATCATGCGAAACTCTTCAAAATGCCCATGTAGGCGAATACGGATCTCCCCAAACAATTCCTGGAAGGTTACCCATTTTTGCATTTTTGGTGGGGGTAAAAAGGTAATTAAAAAGGGTTGACCGTTGACCGTTGACCTACCGACACTTCGACCCATTGACCCCGAAGCTCGAAGCCTCGAAGCCTCGAAGCTTGAAGCCCCGAAGCCTCGAAGCCCCGAAGCCTCGAAGCCTCGAAGCCCTGAAGCCTCGAAGCCTCGAAGCATCGAAGCCTCGGAGCCTCGAAGCCTCGCTGCCGACACTCCGACCTTCGATCCGCGGTACCCGTACGCCTTCCACCTTCGACCCTCGAAGCCTCGAAGCCTCGAAGCCTCGCTGCCGACACTCCGACCTTCGACCCTTCGACCCTTGACTCTGCAATGCCTTGACCTGCGAACCTTCGAACCTTGACCTACGACCCACGGACCCTCGAAGCCTGTCAACCTCCGACCTTCGACCTGCCGACACTTCGACCCGTTGACCGTTGACTTTTGCCCCACCGAAATTCGACCCACCGAAGCTTCGACCCTGCCGACGCTCCGACCTGCCGACACTTCGAACCTCCGACCCTTTCTGCCTTCGCTGATTTTTTTTTTCTCGCTGGTTTCTCGCGCCGACTTTTTTCTCACGGATTTCCTTTTTTCCTCTCGCTGGTCGTTCACAGGACTCATCTTCTGCGCTGACCATCAGACAAGGAATTATTTCTCACCAACCTGTCAGTCACATGCGCTGCTAAAATACAAGTTCAAAAAGGCAATCACGAGCTCCCCTGTTTTCCGCACGGGCGTCCACCGGACAAAATACAAATCTGCAAATTAAAATATCGCATCAAATAATACCGCAATTATGACAGTCCAGCCAAAGAGAAAAAAGAACAACTTTCTGCAATCCTTTAAGAAGCAGTTGCCTGTCCCTGCGCAAGGAGAGAAAGCCATAAAAAAAGAGAGAGAGGGGGATTGAAAGAAAAGTAGGTTTTCGTTGGAGAGAGCCATCCATCATTCCAGTGCAAAAAAAAAAAAGGAGAGTTCTTAAGGTGGGTTTTTTTTTTTTCGTTGAAGAAAGCCATAAAACAAAAAACACAGAGAGAGGAGGAGGGAACCCTCCATCATTCCAGTGCAGAAAAACAGCAAAAGAAAAAAGAGAGAGATCATTGAGAAAAAAAAAGAAGAGAGAGATCATTGGAGAAGAAAGAAAGGAGAGAAACGCCCCAGCCTCATCTCCTCAGATTAAACGCCCAGTTTTTTTACAGTCAATATCACCCCTTTATCCTCTTTCCCCTCCTGTCTCACGCCAGTTTTTTTTTCTCCAACAAGAAAAACACAAAAACAGCCCCAACTTCAGCCTTTCTTTTCTCGCGTGTTCAACAAGCAAAAAGACATAACAGATACCAATCCTGTTCCAATCCCCTACTCCTCACGCTTACCCTCCTTATTCCCAGCCAGCAAGGATCTCAAACCCAGAAAATTCATCTCTTCAAATACCAAAAAAAAAACCCCCCTCACAAACCTCGTTGTCAAATCTTGCGGGTTCCAAGCAGGTGGTGACCATCAGCATCAGTGGGAGCTCAAGCAGAAGATTCAAAGTCGGTTCAGCCCTTATCTTTTCACTCCTTTTTTTTTCAGCTGGTTTGTATCTATATTTGGTGTATTTGTTTTAGCATTTTTTTCTAATTTTCGTTTTTTTTAGTTTATCTATATTTGATGTAATTGCTTTTTAACCTTTTTCCATTGCATTTTCCCTGTATTTCTTCTTATGTGTATGTGTAATATGTAAAGTGTAGTAAAAAAAACAACAAAAGAAAAAAGAGAGAGAGCAAAGGGAAAGGATGAAGAAAAAGAAAAAAAAAGAAGAAAAGAAAAAGAGTGATTTTATTTTTGTGGATGTCACACTCACACACTCCACATCTATTTTGATATATGCATTTTCACTTTCAAAAAAAAGGAAACACAAAAAACACAAAAAAAAAAAAAACAAACATGTCTTCTAAAAAAAAAACGTTTTCAATAAATAATTTTCAAAATGTTTTCAAAAAAAAAAAACAAACAAACAAACAAAAGAAAAACAAAAAACAAAAAGACCGAAATGTTTTTTTACAAAACATAGAAAACAAAAAAATGTATGTTTTCTAACCCCAAAAAAACAAAAAACAAAACAAAACAAAACAAAACAAAACCAAAAAAAAAAAAAAATCATTTGTCTAGGACTTCAAAACCAAAAACCAAAACCAATCCCTAGGATCTCATTCTCCACTTTAAACAAAAACCCAAAATTTTTAGGATTCCCTTTTTAGAAATTTAGGATAAATCCATTTTAACCATGACTTTAATAAATAACTTAGCTAAATAAAAATCATAGACTTTTTAGGAAACTTAACCCAGCTATGGCAGTACAAATAAAATAAAACCTCCTCCTCTTAAATTAGATACCGAAAGGGCGCTGTAGGGGTGCTAATCCTTCCCTACACGTAACCAACTCCCGAACCCATCTCTGATAACGCAAACTACACACTTAAGACTACTCAAAGTAGAGGGTATCCAACTGTACCCCAAAAACAGTTGGTGGCGACTCTAGAATTTCTCACCATTGGTCTAGTTTGAGCTCACCCCAAAAGGGCCCGGACGAAAACCAGTGATGACACAGAATGTGCGCCCGTACAACAAAAGTTACGACGAATGAGACCAGCGATGATAATCGAAGATCGAGAGAAGAGGTTCGAAAACAATGGGATCGTTGGATTCCTTAGTGTAGCTCAATACCCGTAATGGGTCGCTAACATCGTGCCCGTCCCAAAGAAAGGCGGGAAAGTCTGTATGTGTGTACACTACCGTGACCTCAACAAGGCTAGCCTTAAAGACAACTTTCCATTACCTCACATCGACACCTTGGTAGACAACACCACAAAGCATGCCATGTTTTCTTTCATGGATGGATTCTCTGGCTACAACCAAATTCGGATGGACCCCGATTACAAAGAAAAGACCACCTTTACAACCATCTAGGGCACTTTCTGCTACAATGTCATGCCTTTTGGACTCAAGAATGCCGGGGCAACATATCAGAGGGCCATGGTGACACTCTTCCATGACATGATGCACAGAGAAGTGGAGGTTTACGTCGATGATATGATTGCCAAGTCAGGAAAGGAGGAAGACCACGTGGAGGTATTGCGAAAACTATTCAACAGATTGCGCAAATACTAGCTAAAGCTAAATCTGGCCAAGTGTACTTTCGGAGCCAGATCCGGCAAATTATTGGGATTTGTTGTTAGTCAAAACGGAATACAAATAGACCCCGATAAGGTCCAGGCCATCCAAGATATGCCTACACCAAAGACCATCAAAGAAGTCAGAGGCTTCCTCAGGCGACTTAACTATGTTGCCCGCTTTATCTCACAGCTTACTGCAACTTGTGAGCCTATCTTGAAAGTGCTTCGCAAAAATAACCCCGAAGTTTGGAATGACGAATGTCAGGAAGCCTTTGATAAAATCAAGGAATACCTTATGAACCCACCAATTTTGGCTCCTCCGACATCCAACGAACCTTTGATCTTGTATTTGACGGTCTGGGATACATCCATGGGTTGTGTACTGGGACAGCTGGATAAAGCAAAGAAAAAGGAGCAAGAAATTTACATCGTGCGAAGAGAAGTACACTTGTCACGCCCCAATTTCCTTCCACTTGGAAATGAGTAGTGACTGCCCATGCCCGCACCCGAAGGGACAAGGGGTTGGTGCAAGCACCTTAAAAGGACTTCTAGCACGGGTGCTGTCCCAAACCTGCACAATCAGGCTAACATGCCAAGGGGCATGCTCCTGTTCCCAAACCATGCACACAAACACAAATTGAATAACAACATCTCATTTTATTTCATTTCAAAGACTAAATGTTCATTACAACCCAGTCGGGGAAAAACCCCTATGAAGCCATCAATAAAACCAAACCAAAATCCAAACACATAAAACCAGAGTACAACAAAGGAAATAATATAAAGCTTTTAGCCTCAGGGGCCTAGCTCCCCAGCCTTCACCTACCGCCCGCTAAACCCCGCAAAAGAACGGTTTATAGGAGGGGTGAGCAAACCACGGCTCGCAGGGGTCCCGTCTCCCCGGACCCGTCCCGCCGTACAACATGCATGATATGTGTATGCTTGTGCTCGTGTTGGGCCTAAGGCTAACGCAAGAAACATCACCCAAGAAACACTCTTTACCCGAACCCGCACCGAAGGGCAGAGGACACCCCGCCACCACGGCGACATGACATACCACATTCAGGCGAATGTTGCATGGACACCAATGCAACATTTTCCACCCGAGTCGATATGGTCAACCACCTCCTCGGGCGCCATATCTACCCTCAGGAATGGGTGTAGACTTAGCCCACCGTCGTGAGTGCTACACCGAGACTCAGGACCACGTCCTGGCCAAATCTCAAAGGGGTCCAGCTATTGTGCCTGGCCCATATCTCACTCGGTCTCAAACAGATCAACGAACAACATAGCATTACATCTCAACATGTAAACTCAAGACAAGCATTTACACTTTATCTCGAAGGACCAACATGGTCGGATACCAGTCACACACATCAGCCTCATAGGCTAAAAATCAAATACAAATCAAACACCGGTACACACCAGTCACACAGGTATATCATCAAGCACTCATATACAAGGTCTCACAGGCATTATATTGAATACATGGCATGCAGGCCTCACAGACATTTTAGCAAACACATAGTGTGCAGACCTCTTAGACATTTCATCAAACACATAGTGTGCATAAACAAACCCAGAAAATCCTCAGGCCAAATTCAACATCAAATCAACGGAACATGCCACCGAAGGCCAACATCCATATAGGAGATCACACCTATATGGATTTACATATATATATATATAGGTGAATATCCTAAAACAGAGGAGAGTTTGGAAGGACATGAATCCCTACCTCAGGCTTTTGTCCTGACCTCCACGCTAGAGCGGCTCCCAACGACGCGAACCACCACGGCAACGGCCGGAGACCCTCTCTCTCTTTCTCTCCTCTCTCTCTCTCTCTCTCTCTGGCAAGAAGTGCAGCAAGGAAGAACACAAGAACCCTAAACTCAAACTCAAGCCCTCCTTATATAGACACTACCCACATCAAAACGACGTAGTTTTGATTAAGTAAACCCAGGATCAAAACGACGTAGTTTTGATCACACAAGTTAGCACCTTTCCGCACCCATATAGGCCAAAATACTCGGAATTTCAACATGGTCCTTTGGAGAAAGATCATTAGAATGTCAAAACCAAGGGAACCATGCAAAAATATGGCTGCACGCCAATTTGCACGTGAATTCCCAATTCACGTGCAACTCCAAATGGACTCCAAATGCTCTCAAACTTCACCCCTAGCCTCCTTGCATCATTTAGAAGACAACCACACTTGCACGTGAATTGGACCCATATCACGTGCACCTCACATACACGTCCGTTTGGCCCGAAACTTCGTGGTAGATAGAGGACATCATTCTAAGCATCTTTCCTTTTGCACGTGAATTCATTTGAGCCCATTCACTAGGTCAAAATCTAGAAAAACTCTACTCGGAAGGCAAACCGTGACTAATCGTGACTAACTCAAGGTACGGGTCCTTACATCCTCTCCCCTTAAGACTTTTCGTCCTCGAAAAGAAAAGGTGGAATGAAAGAAAACAATCACAACCAAAGCATAGGCCTCTAACACCCTCTAGCACAAGACAAATTAATACACAACAAATCACAAATTATTTCACACATTTATACACTCCATATGGTCATAACTAGTTGGGCAAGTACCTGATTATGTTGAAGTTTGATGCTTGCCCTCCTCCCCTCCTTCGTAGTTGTTCGTCCTCGAACAGATTAGGATAATGAGCACGCATCTCGGTCTCACGTTCCCAGGTCTCTTCCTCCGGCCCTCGGTGTTGCCACAACACCCGAACCAACGGAATAGTCTTACCTCGCAGCTGCTTCTCGCGCCTATCTACAATACGGATGGGGGCCTCGACAACGGACACATCCTCTCCAAGATCCAGGGTACCCCAATCTAGCACGTGTGTGGGATCTGGATGATATTTCCGCAATCGGGATACATGGAAAACATTATGAACTCGCTCAAACTAGGTGGTAATGCCAACTTATAAGCAACAGGTCCAACTCTGCTCAAAATCTCGAACGGTCCAATGTACCGAGGGGACAACTTGGACCCAGTCCCAAATCTCTTATGCCCTCGCCGTGGAGAAACACGAAGGAATACGTGGTCTCCCACCAAAAACTCCAACGGTTGGCGTCGGCGATCCGCATAAGACTTCGTCCGCTCTCCGGGCTGTAAGAAGGCGTTGCCGAATCACCGAACTTTTGCCGTAGCCTCCTGGACCAATTGGGGTCCTAACATAGCTGCCTCTCCGCCTTCTCGCCCAACATAATGGAGACCGACACGGTCGGCCATACAATGCCTCAAACGGGGCCATCCCAATCGAAGATCGGTAATCGTTATTATAGGCAAACTCCACCAGAGGAAGGTGGGAAGCCCATGATCCTCCAAAATCAAGTACACAAGCCCTCAACAAGTCTTCCAATGTTTGAATGGTCCTCTCGGACTGACCATCGGCCTCGGGATGGAATGCGGTACTCAAATTAAGTCGGGTTCCCAATGCTTCCTGCAGACCTCCCCAAAACCGGGATGTAAACCGCGCATCCCTCGTCTGAAACAATAGACAAGGGTACTCCGTGCAAGCGGACAATTTCATCAACATACAACCGGCTTAACGTGCCGATAGAGTCGCGCTCTCGAATTGCCAAGAAATGGGCCGACTTAGTTAAGCGGTCCACTATGACCCAAATCATGTCCTTTCTCCCAGTGGTAGGAAGTCCCGTCACGAAGTCCATGGTAATATGCTCCCACTTCCACTCGCCCACAGGTAAAGGCTGCAATTGACCAGCGGGTCGTTGGTGTCTCGCCTTCACTTGCCGACAGGTAAGGCACCTGGAAACAAACTCGCTACACTCCGTTTCAACCCCGGCCACCGGAACCGTGCGCGAACGGCATGATACATCTTAGTTCCTCCTGGATGTACAGCCAAACGGGAATGATGAAATTCCCTCAAGACATCCTCACGCAAGGGAGGTGGTACTATCAGACGCCCTCGAAATTTCAGCTCATGCTCAACTCCTTCGTCCGGGTCCTCGACGGCTCTCCGGCCTCTATCCGGGCCCGGATCACCTCACGATCCATGTCGCCTAACTGTCCCTCACGGACACGCTCGATACAACTCGGTATCACGGTGAGAGGACACAAGATAGCTCATCATCGCCGAAAGCAGGTTGCACCTGAAGCACCGCCAACTGCTCCATCATTTTCCATTCTCTCATGGAAACCTCAGCTTTTCCCTTTCTACTTGGCGCGTCGGCTACTAAATTTCCCTTCCCAGGCGTGTAGAGAGCGTGAAGTCAAACATTTGCAGGTACTCGACCCACCTCCGTTGGCGCAAATTTAGGTCTCTCTTGGGTGAAGATATATCGTAGGCTTTTGTGGTCGTATATACCACAAATTTCTCTCCCAACAGGTAATGTCGCCAAGACTTCAGGGCAAAAATAATCGCTGCTAACTCCAGGTCGTGTGTTGGGTAGTTTTGCTCATGGGACTTCACTGTCGCGAGCCATATGCTATGACTTGGCGCTCTTGCATCGTAACACACCCCAGTCCAACGCGAGACGCATCACAATACACCTCGAATGGCACTCCCTCCTGCGGTAGACTCAACACCGGTGCGAGAGTTAGGCGAGTCTTCAACTCCTCGAATGCCTGCCGGCACTTGTCCGTCCACTCGAATTTGGCTCCCTTCCGTGTAAGAGCCGTCATAGGTGCCGCCAACCGAGAAAACCCTTCCACAAAACGCCGGTAATACCCTGCCGGACCCAAGAAACTCCTGGATCTCAAAAACATTTGTGGGCCTCTTCCAAGATGCTACGGACTCAATCTTGGTTGGGTCCACTCTAACTCCTTCGGCAGATACTACATGCCCAAGAAAATGCACCTCTCGCATCCAGAAGTCACACTTGCTAAATTTAGCATACAAGTGATGATCTCGTAGTGCCCGCAAGCACCACGGCCCAAGTGCTCCTCATGCTCGGCTTGGGTTTTGGAGTACACAAGGATGTCGTCAATGAATACCACCACGAAGGAATCCAGGTATGGGGCAAATACCCGATTCATTAGATGCATGAACACAAAGAGTGCGTTCGTGAGCCCAAAAGGCATCACTAACCATTCATAGTGTCCGTATCTACACCGAACGCCGTCTTAGGGATGTCCTCGCTCCCGACCCTCAATTGGTGATATCCCGAACGCAGATCGATTTTTGAGAACCACCGTGCTCCACTCACTGGTCGAATAAGTCATCAATCCGCGGCAAGGGGTACTTGTTCTTTACCGTTACTTGATTCACACTTCCGATAATCAATGCAAAGTCGCAACGAACCATCAGCCTTCTTAGCAAACAAGACCGGTGCACCCCATGGTGAGGTACTAGGACGGATAAAACCTTTATCTCCCAGTTCCTTTATCCGCTTCGAAGCTCCTGCAACTCAGCGGGTCCCATCCGGTATGCTACTAGTGAGATGGGTCCCACCCCTGGCAACAGCTCAATCGTGAACTCGACACTTCGTGTGGAGGCAACTCCAACAACTCCCCAGGAAAGACATCCTGGAAATTCTCGACTACATCTGGCCACACCCTTTTCTCCAAGTTACCTTCCTCCTCAAAGGTTAGGGTGGCAAGCCTATGGGTAATATTGCCCCATAGCTCCCTCGTCGGTCCAGCCTCTCCCAAGATCCCCATCCCATTCACCCACTAGGATACAGGAAGATCCTGTGGGTGTAGTAAACGATACTCGCCGCCTATAGCGTCAATCTTAGCCTGAAAGGCCATCAACCGGTCCATCCCCGGAATCAAACTAAAGGTCCTCATGGGCATTACGTACAAATCAAATGAGAGGTCAACCTCTCCTATCGTCGCCGCACACTCTCGACACATTTGGTGGATCAACTCCACTCCTCCCATTGGGGACTCGACCCTCGAGGTCTATCGGCCTCCACACAATCAAGTCCAAGGCTCTCCACCAAGGACTTAGCAATCAGGGAGCACGAAGCTCCGGTATCAAACAATGCAAAGAACAACGGTGCGGGATATTAGAATAGTACCTCGAACCACCGAAGGTCCAGCTCCACCTTCCTCGGAGGGTGATGGTAAATCCTCCATTTCACCTGGTGTCGAGGTAAGCGCGAACACTCGCCTTGGCTTGCCCCACCACCGGCCTCACTTGCCTTCCCTTTTGCTCCTGCCGCAGTCCACCGGGACGCCCCTCCGATCCTCCTTGTGGTTGCCTCTCCCCCGTGGCCTAGTGTGACCGGAACCGCCCGACCGGCCCGCCACGAATGTGCTGGCTTTGGGGTGGGGCCTGAAATTGGGTTCCACCCCTGCTCCCTTGTGCTAAGCTTCCAGCTCCCCGGCTGTTCCCCTTGCCGAAACACACCTTGCTGATGTGTCCCACCTTCCCACAGCTATGACACGTCAAGTGCTGCTTGGGGCACTCACGTTTGACGTGCCCCGACATGCCACAACAGTACACCCGCTTGGGAAGTTCCCAGCAAGACTCCCCTGTCCTCCAAAGTAACGGGATCCGGGCGGAGCCATTGAAGCTTGGCCCCCATCCTTGGGAAAAGTCCCACTCCCGGACTCAACCTTCGCCTCTTGGTATCACCGTGCTTGTCGCGCGCGCGCTCGCCCCATCCGCTCCTGGTGAGCCTGTCTTCCCTCCTCTAATCCTCTCTCAACAATCTTGGCGGTGTCCACGACTTCAAGATAGGTCTTCGCCGCAAGATCTCCACCCTTTGCTTCAGGGCAGGTTTGAGACCCATGGTAAACTTATGGGCCTTCAGGTCCTCCCTTGATATTGCTTCGGAGCAAACCGACTCAGCCCCCGAAAATCTCGCTCATACTCGCATCGAGCGCGATCCCCGCTTCAAGCCGTCGAACTCCTCCCGCTTCGCCACCGCAATGACTCTGGAAAGAACTCCTCATGGAACAGCTGGAGGAACTCATTCCAGGCCATGGTCTCCATATCCCGGCTTCCTGAGATGCTAAGCCACCATTCCAAGGCTTCCTCCTCCAACCGCCGGATCGCTAGTCTCACTTTGTTTTCCTCCCGGGGTCGGAGAAAGGAGAACACATGCTCGATCCGCCGCAGCCGTGCTCTCTGCTCCTAGAGGTTCAGCTCCTCCCTTGAACCTCGGTGGATGTTCCTTTCGGAACTGCGTCAACACGTCTCCCTCTTCCCGCCTCACCGGCACTTCCTGCCTACACGGAGGTTCTGCCTCACGGGGTGGAGGGGGTGGCACTGCCTGTCGTGCCATCATCTCCTGACGCACCTCGTTTAGGATCTCTCCCCGAGGTCCTCACGCATGCCTTGCACGTTCTCACTTAGGGCCCGGACTTGGGCCATGATCCGCTCCAGGGGATCATCGCCCTCTACATGCTCGTCCTCTTCCCTCTCCAAAGACGGGCGGAAGATTCATCTTCTACACCGGAGTAGCTCGGGTTACTTTCCTAGGAGGCATCGTCTACATAATTTAAACCAAACTAGGATCAGCTTCTCTCAAGCTCTACACACCCTCATCCCCATGGGCCATGAGGTACTCAAGCAACATTTTACATTTAAACACACAGGAAAATCACAGAAGTACACAGCAGCAATTCATAGCAACAAGTCTCACAGAAAATCACCGAATTTCACAAAGAACAAGTTTCAAAGCAACATAGCATGTCCAATCACAATACTCATATCGAAATTAAACTAGTGCTCTAATGCCAATGCATGTATGCACCCTCAACCCAAATGCAAGTGCCCTACTCCTTGGTCTAACTACCCCTGAGTACACCCCGAGAAAACCAGATAGGACCACGTTGATCAGGCGTGTCCTATACCGCCTCCCAAGAGTCTCGAAGCGCCCAGGCCTCCCCACTATCCTAGGTCCACTAGACCATGAACTATCGCTCCGATACCATATTGTCACGCCCCAATTTCCTTCCACTTGGAAATGAGTAGTGATCGCCCATGCCCGCACCCGAAGGGACAAGGGGTTGGTGCAAGCACCTTAAAAGGACTTCTAGCACGGGTGCTGTCCCAAACCCGCACAATCAGCTAACATGCCAAGGGGCATGCTCCTGTTCCCAAACCATGCACACAAACACAAATTGAATAACAACATCTCATTTTATTTCATTTCAAAGACTAAATGTTCATTACAACCCAATCGGGGAAAAACCCCTATGAAGCCATCAATAAAACCAAACCAAAATCCAAACACATAAAACCAGAGTACAACAAAGGAAATAATATAAAGCTTTTAGCCTCAGGGGCCTAGCTCCTCAGCCTTCACCTACCGCCTGCTAAACCCTCGCAAAAGAACAGTTTATAGGAGGGGTGAGCAAACCAGCACTCGCAGGGGTCCCGTCTCCCCGGACCCGTCCCGTTGTACAACATGCATGATATGTGTATGCTTGTGCTCGTGTTGTGCCTAAGGCTAACGCAGCAAACATCACCCAAGTAAACACTCTTTACCCGAACCCGCACCGAAGGGCAGAGGACACCCCGCCACCACGGCGACATGACATACCACATTCAGGCGAATGTTGCATGGACACCAATGCAACATTTTCCACCCGAGTCGATATGGTCAACCACCTCCTCGGGCGCCATATCTACCCTCAGGAATGGGTGTAGACTTAGCCCACCGTCGTGAGTGCTACACCGAGACTCAGGACCACGTCCTGGCCAAATCTCAAAGGGGTCCAGCTATTGTGCCTGGCCCATATCTCAGCTCAGTCTCAAACAGATCAACAGAACAACATAGCATTACATCTCAACATGTAAACTCAGCACAGCATTTACACTTTATCTCAGAAGGACCAACATGGTCAGATACCAGTCACACACATCAGCCTCATAGGCTAAAAATCAAATACAAATCAAACACCGGTACACACCAGCACACAGGTATATCATCAAGCACTCATATACAAGGTCTCACAGGCATTATATTGAATACATGGCATGCAGGCCTCACAGACATTTTAGCAAACACATAGTGTGCAGACCTCTTAGACATTTCATCAAACACATAGTGTGCATAAACAAACCCAGAAAATCCTCAGGCCAAATTCAACATCAAATCAACGAACATGCCACCGAAGGCCAACATCCATATAGGAGATCACACCTATATGGATTTACATATATATATATATAGGTGAATATCCTAAAACAGAGGAGAGTTTGGAAGGACATGAATCCCTACCTCAGGCTTTTGTCCTGACCTCCACGCTAGACAGCTCCCAACGACGCGAACCACCACGGCAACAGCCCGGAGACCCTCTCTCTCTTTCTCTCCCTCTCTCTCTCTCTCTCTGGCAGCAGTGCAGCAAGGAAGAACACAAGAACCCTAAACTCAAACTCAAGCCCTCCTTATATAGACACTACCCACATCAAAACGACGTAGTTTTGATTAAGTAAACCCAGGATCAAAACGACGTAGTTTTGATCACACAAGTTAGCACCTTTCCGCACCCATATAGGCCAAAATACTCGGAATTTCAACATGGTCCTTTGGAGAAAGATCATTAGAATGTCAAAACCAAGGGAACCATGCAAAAATATGGCTGCACGCCAATTTGCACGTGAATTCCCAATTCACGTGCAACTCCAAATGGACTCCAAATGCTCTCAAACTTCACCCCTAGCCTCCTTGCATCATTTAGAAGACAACCACACTTGCACGTGAATTGGACCCATATCACGTGCACCTCACATACACGTCCGTTTGGCCTGAAACTTCGTGGTAGATAGAGGACATCATTCTAAGCATCTTTCCTTTTGCACGTGAATTCATTTGAGCCCATTCACTAGGTCAAAATCTAGAAAAACTCTACTCGGAAGGCAAAACCGTGACTAATCGTGACTAACTCAAGGTACGGGTCCTTACATCCTCTCCCCCTTAAGACTTTTCGTCCTCGAAAAGAAAAGGTGGAATGAAAGAAAACAATCACAACCAAAGCATAGGCCTCTAACACCCTCTAGCACAAGACAAATTAATACACAACAAATCACAAATTATTTCACACATTTATACACTCCATATGGTCATAACTAGTTGGGCAAGTACCGATTATGTTGAAGTTTGATGCTTGCCCTCCTCCCCTCCTTCGAGTTGTTCGTCCTCGAACAGATTAGGATAATGAGCACGCATCTCGGTCTCACGTTCCCAGGTCTCTTCCTCCGGCCCTCGGTGTTGCCACAACACCCGAACCAACGGAATAGTCTTACCTCGCAGCCGCTTCTCGCGCCTATCTACAATACGGATGGGGGCCTCGACAACAGACACATCCTCTCCAAGATCCAGGGTACCCCAATCTAGCACGTGTGTGGGATCTGGATGATATTTCCGCAACCGGGATACATGGAAAACATTATGAACTCGCTCAAACTAGGTGGTAATGCCAACTTATAAGCAACAGGTCCAACTCGCTCAAAATCTCGAACGGTCCAATGTACCGAGGGGACAACTTGGACCCAGCCCCAAATCTCTTATGCCCTCGCCGTGGAGAAACACGAAGGAATACGTGGTCTCCCACCAAAAACTCCAACGGTTGGCGTCGGCGATCCGCATAAGACTTCTGTCCGCTCCGGGGCGTAAGAAGGCGTTGCCGAATCAGCTGAACTTTTGCCGTAGCCTCCTGGACCAATTGGGGTCCTAACATAGCTGCCTCTCCGCTTCTCGCCCAACATAATGGAGACCGACACGGTCGGCCATACAATGCCTCAAACGGGGCCATCCCAATCGAAGACCGGTAATCGTTATTATAGGCAAACTCCACCAGAGGAAGGTGGGAAGCCCATGATCCTCCAAAATCAAGTACACAAGCCCTCAACAAGTCTTCCAATGTTTGAATGGTCCTCTCGGACTGACCATCGGCCTCGGGATGGAATGCGGTACTCAAATTAAGTCGGGTTCCCAATGCTTCCTGCAGACCTCCCCAAAACCGGGATGTAAACCGCGCATCCCTGTCTCGAAACAATAGACAAGGGTACTCCGTGCAAGCGGACAATTTCATCAACATACAACCGGCTTAACGTGCCGATAGAGTCGCGCTCTCGAATTGCCAAGAAATGGGCTGACTTAGTTAAGCGGTCCACTATGACCCAAATCATGTCCTTTCTCCCAAAAGTGGTAGGAAGTCCCGTCACGAAGTCCATGGTAATATGCTCCCACTTCCACTCGCCCACGAGTAAAGGCCGCAATTGACCAGCGGGTCGTTGGTGTTCTCGCCTTCACTTGCCGACAGGTAAGGCACCTGGAAACAAACTCGCTACACTCCGTTTCAACCCCGGCCACCGGAACCGTGCGCGAACGGCATGATACATCTTAGTTCCTCCTGGATGTACAGCCAAACGGGAATGATGAAATTCCCTCAAGACATCCTCACGCAAGGGAGGTGGTACTATCGGACGCCCTCGAAATTTCAGCTCATGCTCAACTCCTTCGTCCAGGTCCTCCGACAGCTCTCCGGCCTCTATCTCGGGCCCGGATCACCTCACATCCATGTCGCCTAACTGTCCCTCACGGACACGCTGATACAACTCGTATCACGGTGAGAGGACACAAGATAGCTCTATCATTGCCGAAAGCAGGTTGCACCAGGCATCGCTAACCGCTGCTCCATCATTTTCCATTCTCTCATGGAAACCTCAGCTTTTCCCTTTCTACTTAGCGCGTCGGCTACTAAATTTCCCTTCCCAGGCGTGTAGGAGAGCGTGAAGTCAAACATTTGCAGGTACTCGACCCACCTCCGTTGGCGCAAATTTAGGTCTCTCTTGGGTGAAGATATATCGTAGGCTTTTGTGGTCGGTATATACCACAAATTTCTCTCCCAACAGGTAATGTCGCCAAGACTTCAGGGCAAAAATAACCGCTGCTAACTCCAGGTCGTGTGTTGGGTAGTTTTGCTCATGGGACTTCGACTGTCGCGAGCCATATGCTATGACTTGGCGCTCTTGCATCGGAACACACCCCAGTCCAACGCGAGACGCATCACAATACACCTCGAATGGCACTCCCTCCTGCGGTAGACTCAACACCGGTGCAGTAGTAGGCGAGTCTTCAACTCCTCGAATGCCTGCCGGCACTTGTCCGTCCACTCGAATTTGGCTCCCTTCCGTGTAAGAGCCGTCATAGGTGCCGCCAACCGAGAAAACCCTTCCACAAAACGCCGGTAATACCCTCGCCGGACCCAAGAAACTCCGGATCTCAAAAACATTTGTGGGCCTCTTCCAAGATGCTACGGACTCAATCTTGGTTGGGTCCACTCTAACTCCTTCGGCAGATACTACATGCCCAAGAAAATGCACCTCTCGCATCCAGAAGTCACACTTGCTAAATTTAGCATACAAGTGATGATCTCGTAGTGCCTGCAGCACCACAGCCAAGTGCTCCTCATGCTCAGCTTGGGTTTTGGAGTACACAAGGATGTCGTCAATGAATACCACCACGAAGGAATCCAGGTATGGGGCAAATACCTGATTCATTAGATGCATGAACACAGCAGGTGCGTTCGTGAGCCCAAAAGGCATCACTAACCATTCATAGTGTCCGTATCTACACCTGAACGCCGTCTTAGGGATGTCCTCGCTCCTGACCCTCAATTGGTGATATCCCGAACGCAGATCGATTTTTGAGAACCACCGTGCTCCACTCAGCTGGTCGAATAAGTCATCAATCCGCGGCAAGGGGTACTTGTTCTTTACCGTTACTTGATTCAGCTTCCGATAATCAATGCAAAGTCGCAACGAACCATCAGCCTTCTTAGCAAACAAGACCGGTGCACCCCATGGTGAGGTACTAGGACGGATAAAACCTTTATCTCCCAGTTCCTTTATCTGCTTCGAAGCTCCCGCAACTCAGCAGGTCCCATCCGGTATGCTACTAGTGAGATGGGTCCCACCCCTGGCAACGATTCAATCGTGAACTCGACACTTCGTGTGGAGGCAACTCCAACAACTCCCCAGGAAAGACATCCTGGAAATTCTCGACTACATCTGGCCACACCCTTTTCTCCAAGTTACCTTCCTCCTCAAAGGTTAGGGTGGCAAGCCTATGGGTAATATTGCCCCATAGCTCCCTCGTCGGTCCAGCTCTCCCAAAGATCCCCATCCCATTCACCCACTAGGATACAGGAAGATCCTGTGGGTGTAGTAAACGATACTCGTCGCCTATAGCAGTCAATCTTAGCCTGAAAGGCCATCAACCATCCATCCCCAGAATCAAACTAAAGGTCCTCATGGGCATTACGTACAAATCAAATGAGAGGTCAACCTCTCCTATCGTCGGCGCACACTCTCGACACATTTGGTGGATCAACTCCACTCCTCCCATTGGGGACTCGACCCTCAGAGGTCTATCAGCCTCCACACAATCAAGTCCAAGGCTCTCCACCAAGGACTTAGCAATCAGGGAGCACGAAGCTCCGGTATCAAACAATGCAGCAACAACAGTGCGGGATATTAGAATAGTACCTCGAACCACCGAAGGTCCAGCTCCACCTTCCTCGGAGGGTGATGGTAAATCCTCCATTTCAGCTGGTGTTGAGGTAAGCGCGAACACTCTGCCTTGGCTTGCCCCACCACCGGCCTCACTTGCCTTCCCTTTTGCTCCTGCCTGAGTCCACCTGGGACGCCCCTCCGATCCTCCTTGTGGTTGCCTCTCCCCCCGTGGCCTAGTGTGACCGGAACCAGCCGACCGGCCCGCCACGAATGTGCTGGCTTTGGGGTGGGGCCCGAAATTGGGTTCCACCCCTGCTCCCTTGTGCTAAGCTTCCAGCTCCCCGGCTGTTCCCCTTGCCGAAACACACCTTGCTGATGTGTCCCACCTTCCCACAGCTATGACACGTCAAGTCTGCTTGGGGCACTCACGTTTGACGTGCCCTGACATGCCACAACAGGTACACCCGCTTGGGAAGTTCCACAAAGCACTCCCCTGTCCTCCAAAGTAACGGGATCTGGGCGGAGCCATTGAAGCTTGGCCCCCATCCTTGGGAAAAGTCCCACTCCCGGACTCAACCTTCGCCTCTTGGTATCACCGTGCTTGTCGCGCGCGCTCGCCCCATCCGCTCCTGGTGAGCCTGTCTTCCCTCCTCTAATCCTCTCTCAACAATCTTGGCGGTGTCCACGACTTCAAGATAGGTCTTCGGGCCGCAGATCTCCACCCTTTGCTTCAGGGCAGGTTTGAGACCCATGGTAAACTTATGGGCCTTCAAGTCCTCCCTTGATATTGCTTCTGGAGCAAACCGACTCAGCCCCCGAAAATCTCGCTCATACTCGCACCGAGCGCGATCCCCGCTTCAAGCCGCCGAACTCCTCCCGCTTCTGCCACCGCAATGACTCTGGAAAGAACTCCTCATGGAACAGCTGGAGGAACTCATTCCAGGCCATGGTCTCCATATCCCGGCTTCCTGAGATGCTAAGCCACCATTCCAAGGCTTCCTCCTCCAACTGCCGGACTGCTAGTCTCACTTTGTTTTCCTCCCGGGGTCGGAGAAAGGAGAACACATGCTCGATCTGCCGCAGCCAGTGCTCTGCTCCTAGAGGTTCAGCTCCTCCCTTGAACCTCGGTGGATGTTCCTTTCGGAACTGCGTCAACACGTCTCCCTCTTCCCGCCTCACCGGCACTTCCTGCCTACACGGAGGTTCTGCCTCACGGGGTGGAGGGGGTGGCACTGCCTGTCGTGCCATCATCTCCTGACGCACCTCGTTTAGGATCTCTCCCCTGAGGTCCTCACGCATGCCTTGCACGTTCTCACTTAGGGCCCGGACTTGGGCCATGATCCGCTCCAGGGGATCATCGCCCTCTACACGCTGTCCTCTTCCCTCTCCAAGACGGGCGTAAGATTCATCTTCTACAGACTGGAGTAGCTCGGGTTACTTTCCTAGGAGGCATCGTCTACATAATTTAAACCAAACTAGGATCGGCTTCTCTCAAGCTCTACACACCCTCATCCCCATGGGCCATGAGGTACTCAAGCAACATTTTACATTTAAACACACAGAAAATCACGAAGTACAAGCAGCAATTCATAGCAACAAGTCTCACGAGAAAATCACCGAATTTCACAGAACAAGTTTCAAGAACATAGCATGTCCAATCACAATACTCATACTGAAATTAAACTAGTGCTCTAATGCCAATGCATGTATGCACCCTCAACCCAAATGCAAGTGCCCTACTCCTTGGTCTAACTACCCCCCGAGTACACCCCGAGAAAACCAGATAGGACCACGTTGATCAGGCGTGTCCTATATCGCCTCCCAAGAGTCTCGAAGCGCCAGGCCTCCCCACTATCCTAGGTCCACTAGACCATGAACTATCGCTCTGATACCATATTGTCACGCCCCAATTTCCTTCCACTTGGAAATGAGTAGTGACTGCCCATGCCCGCACCCGAAGGGACAAGGGGTTGGTGCAAGCACCTTAAAAGGACTTCTAGCACGGGTGCTGTCCCAAACCTGCACAATCAGGCTAACATGCCAAGGGGCATGCTCCCTGTTCCCAAACCATGCACACAAACACAAATTGAATAACAACATCTCATTTTATTTCATTTCAAAGACTAAATGTTCATTACAACCCGCCGGGGAAAAACCCCTATGAAGCCATCAATAAAACCAAACCAAAATCCAAACACATAAAAACCAGAGTACAACAAAGGAAATAATATAAAGCTTTTAGCCTCAGGGGCCTAGCTCCTCAGCCTTCACCTACCGCCTGCTAAACCCTGCAAAAGAACAGTTTATAGGAGGGGTGAGCAAACCACAGCTCAGTAGGGGTCCCGTCTCCCCAGACCCGTCCCGTCGTACAACATGCATGATATGTGTATGCTTGTGCTCGTGTTGTGCCTAAGGCTAACGCAGCAAACATCACCCAGTAAACACTCTTTACCTGAACCCGCACTGAAGGGCAGAGGACACCCCGCCACCACGGCGACATGACATACCACATTCAGGCGAATGTTGCATGGACACCAATGCAACATTTTCCACCCGAGTCGGATATGGTCAACCACCTCCTCGGGCGCCATATCTACCCTCAGGAATGGGTGTAGACTTAGCCCACCGTCGTGAGTGCTACACCGAGACTCAGGACCATGTCCTGGCCAAATCTCAAAGGGGTCCAGCTATTGTGCCTGGCCCATATCTCACTCTCGATCTCAAACAGATCAACAGAACAACATAGCATTACATCTCAACATGTAAACTCAGCACAGCATTTACACTTTATCTCAGAAGGACCAACATGGTCAGATACCAGTCACACACATCAGCCTCATAGGCTAAAAATCAAATACAAATCAAACACGGTACACACCAGTCACACAGGTATATCATCAAGCACTCATATACAAGGTCTCACAGGCATTATATTGAATACATGGCATGCAGGCCTCACAGACATTTTAGCAAACACATAGTGTGCAGACCTCTTAGACATTTCATCAAACACATAGTGTGCATAAACAAACCCAGAAAATCCTCAGGCCAAATTCAACATCAAATCAACAGAACATGCCACTGAAGGCCAACATCCATATAGGAGATCACACCTATATGGATTTACATATATATATATATAGGTGAATATCCTAAAACAGAGGAGAGTTTGGAAGGACATGAATCCCTACCTCAGGCTTTTGTCCTGACCTCCACGCTAGACAGCTCCCAACGACGCGAACCACCACGGCAACAGCCCGGAGACCCTCTCTCTCTTTCTCTCCCTCTCTCTCTCTCTCTCTCTGGCAGCAGCTGCAGCAAGGAAGAACACAAGAACCCTAAACTCAAACTCAAGCCCTCCTTATATAGACACTACCCACATCAAAACGACGTAGTTTTGATTAAGTAAACCCAGGATCAAAACGACGTAGTTTTGATCACACAAGTTAGCACCTTTCCGCACCCATATAGGCCAAAATACTCGGAATTTCAACATGGTCCTTTGGAGAAAGATCATTAGAATGTCAAAACCAAGGGAACCATGCAAAAATATGGCTGCACGCCAATTTGCACGTGAATTCCCAATTCACGTGCAACTCCAAATGGACTCCAAATGCTCTCAAACTTCACCCCTAGCCTCCTTGCATCATTTAGAAGACAACCACACTTGCACGTGAATTGGACCCATATCACGTGCACCTCACATACACGTCCGTTTGGCCTGAAACTTCTGTGGTAGATAGAGGACATCATTCTAAGCATCTTTCCTTTTGCACGTGAATTCATTTGAGCCCATTCACTAGGTCAAAATCTAGAAAAACTCTACTCAGAAGGCAAAACTATGACTAACTGTGACTAACTCAAGGTACGGGTCCTTACAACACTCCCTTAGAAAAGGCTTGTTGCGCCCTCGTCTGGACAACACGAAGATTGAGACAGTACACCCTCTACCATACTACATGGCTCATTTCAGACATGACCCACTTAAATATTTGTTAGAAAAACCGGCAATGACAGAAAGGATTGCAAAATGGCAACTGCTTCTGTCCGAGTATGACATCATATATGTCCCACAGAAGGCCATCAAGGGAAGCGCCATAGCAGATTACTTGGCAGACAGGGCCTTGGAGGATTATGAGCCCATGAGTCCCGACTTTCCAGACGAATACATCAATGTTGTTCAGGAGGATCTTGGATCAAAAACGTGGATCCTGTGGTTTGATGGAGCCTCAAACTTATCTGGTCATGGCATTGGGGCAGTATTAATCTCCCCAACTGGTCGACATTATCCCATGGCCGCCAAGTTGGCCTTTCCTTACACAAACAACATAGCAGAATATGAAGCTTGTGTCATGGGTCTCCAAGAAGCCTTAATCAAGGGAATTACAAGGCTTCAAGTCTTCGGAGATTCAGCCTTAATAATTTATCAAGTCCGTAAGGAGTGGGAAACCTAGAATTCCAAACTCATTCCCTACCAAGAGATGATATGTGATATGGCTAGACTATTTGATGAAATCTCATTTGAACATGCATCCCGGGAACATAATCGGATTCCCGATGCTTTGGCTACTTTGGCAGCCCTCCTTCGGTTGGATACAAGCTTAGAAGTGCCCTCTTTTGATATCTGCGTACAAAAGGTGCCAATATACTGTATGATGGCTAGTACGGATGCTAACACAAAGTCATGGTATCATGATATCAAACAATATCTACTCACAAGAGAGTATCAAGCAAGCCTCGGAATCGAAAAAAGAAATATTAGGCAAACAAGTGCTAACTACTTCTTAGATGGCCCAGTCCTTTACAAGCGCAGTTACGACATGGTGCTACTACGGTGCATTGAGAAAGACAAAGCAACTCAGATCCTCAACGAGGTCCACAATGGCAACTGTGGAGCACATGTGAATGGACATACTCTATCCTGACAGATCATGAGGATGGGCTATTATTGGGTCACTATGGAAAAGGATAGCATTCATCATGTGCGCACATGCCTTAAATGCCAAGTTTACGGGGATCGAATCCAAGCACCCCCGTCCTACTTGCACACGATTACATCTCCATGGCCTTTCGCCATGTGGGGAATGGACGTTATTGGAGCCATTTCACCTAAGGCTTCCAATGGTCATAGATTTATCCTAGTGGCGATCGATTACTTCACCAAATAGGTAGAAGCAGCCTCCTATTCCCAAGTCACTCAATCAGTGGTGGTTAGGTTTCTTTGAAGCAACATTATCTTTTGTTATGGGCTCCCCAAGCAAATTATAACTGACAATGCTGTCAATTTAAACAATAGAATGATGGATAATTTATGCGAAGGATTCAAAATCCGACACCGCAATTCTACCCCATATCGTCCCAAGATCAATGGAGCGGTTGAGGCAAAGCAAATAAAAACATCAAGAACATCATTCACAAAATGACTGAGACATACAAAGATTGGCACGAGAAACTTCCATATGCACTGCATGCTTACCGGACTTCTGTGCGAACATCAACTGGGGCAACTCCTTTTTACCTAGTTTATGGTATGGAAGCAGTCCTACCCATCAAGGTGGAAATCCCGTCTCTCAGAATTCTTAGGGATACTCAGTTGGATGAAGCCAAGTGGGTCAGAGACCGTTTTGAGCAGCTGAATCTAATCAAAGGAAAACGTCTCGCCGCAGTCGGTCGAGGCTAGTTGTACCAACAAAGGATGATCGCCAGCTTCAACAAAAAAGTGAAACCCCGAACCTTCAAAGAAGGGGACTTGGTCTTGAAGAAGATACTGCCAATACAACATGATCACCGGGGCAAGTGGACTCCGAACTATGAAGGTCCCTATGTGGTAAAAAGAGCATTCTCAAGAGGTGCCTTCATCCTCATAGAAATGGACGGAGTTGAGCTACGAAATCCTGTAAACAACGACGCTGTAAAGAAGTTTTATGCTTAACTTCCCCATTTCAAAATCCTTTACCCCCAGCTGAGTCAAAACGTCATGTTTTGGCCCTTCACATGAATGGGCCAAACCTTGCCCTCACCATAGGCATATGGCAATCAAGCTTGAGTATGACCCAACAAATAAAGTTCGTGGCCCAAGAGCGGACTTGGTGAAAACCCGAAAGGGCACCAAGGGCAAAACACAAAGCTCAATCAAAAATAGAAGAAAGGCGGACTTGGCGAAAACCCGAATGGGTGCCAAGGGTAAAATACAAAGCCAACAAAAAGTGCAGCGACATCAAGATCCATGATCTTCTAAGAGAATCAAAGTGGGTGTAACTCTTGAATTCCCCAAGCAGACAGTCGCAGAAAGATCGTCGCGCTACTTCAAACCAGGGACTAGGTGGTGAACCAAAGGGCTGGTTAAATCTTAAGCATACTCTGATTAACTTTACAAAACATGTCTTTTGGAGCTTACTATCCTTGTTCTACAAAAGCGAGTTTAGTTTAATTTTGTATGATGACAAACAAGTTGTTCCATATGCAATGATGCAATTGTAAGTGCAAAATGCCTTACCAAAATAAATATGGTTTTGGCTTTTGTAAACCATTTTAAAATCGTTCATTCCCCCCGCTTGAGTTTCTAAAACTTTGCTTATCCATGAGGTTTGCATGAGGCAACAACAAAGCCCTAAGCCTTTGCCTTAAGAGAAACCATGTCACACCCCGGATTTCCAACCCGAGGAAACCGGTACGTGACTCCCCTTGTACCCACACGGAGGGCAAAGGAGTTAGGGTGGAAACCCCGAATATAACATTTTAAACATCCACAACACATTCAAGAAAGTAAAGTTCATAAAAGCAATCCACAATCCAAACCAGTCTTTATTACAACAAAATCCTCTTTTCAATCCATCCCCACCTGGGGTTACATCAATTCCCATAAAAATAACATAAATGGTAGACAAGTAAAGTAAATAAGGTCTTCCACCTTGGGGTCCCTCCTAACGCCCGTATGTTCCTGAAAGAAAACACAACATAGAGGGAGGGGTGAGCAACCACAGCTCAGTAGGGATCATGTCTCCCTAACCCATCCCATGCTCCTAGCGTCTACATGAGTGTGTACAGGTGCAGTGTAGTGACAATAAAATGTAAACAAGTTGTATTCCACATTCAAATGGCACCCACCTATCCACAGCTATACAGGCTTAGCCATATAGGCTAACATATCCACGACCACTCAGGCTTAGCCACACGGGCTAACATATCCACAGCCTCTCAGGCTTAGCCACACGGGCTAACATATCCACGGCCATATAGGCTTAGCCACACGGACTAACATATCCACAGCCTCTCAGGCTTAGCCACACAGGCTAACAGTTCCAGTCCCGGGCTTCCACAGCCACCGGGTTCTATAAGCACAGCATACAAGGTCACACAGGCATTAAACCAAACACGTAGCATACACACTTTCACAGGCATAATACCAAACACTTAGTTCGCACAGCCCATCAGGCATAAAATCAAACACATACTAGGCATATTCACATAGACATATCCACACAGGCATTTTATCGAACACTTAATATGCACACCATCCAACACCAGAATATATCAAAAACTGCCATTGAAGGCCAACATCCATATAGGAGATCACACCTATATGGATTACATATATATATATATATATAAATAGGTATAACTCTATAATCTGCCCTAGAACCCTAGGACAGAGGAGGATTTAGGAAGAACAGAACCCCTACCTTGTATGTTCTCCTGCTCCCGCTTCCACGCAAGACTCCGACCACCCATGCAAGACGCTCCGGCAGCCACCAGAAGCCCTCCTTCCTTCTCTCTCTCTCTCTCTCTCTCTCTTTCTCTCACAGCGACGGCTGGTGGAGCAACAAACCCTAACCCTAAAACAGAGAGGCTTCTCCTCCTTATATAGACAACACTTAATCAAAACGACGTAGTTTTGATTAAGTGAATCCCAGCATCAAAACGACGTAGTTTTGATGGAACAAGCTATGACCTTCCCACATCCATACACACTAAAATATTCACAATTCCAACATGGTCCTTTGGGAAAAGATGATTAGAATGACAAAACCAAGGTAACCATGCAAAAACATGCCTGCATGCCAATTTGAACGCCAATTCCCCAATTGGCGTGCAGCTCCAAATGCACTCAAACTTCACCCCAAGCCTCCTTGCATCTTGTAGAGGTCAGAGAAGCAAAAATATGTTTGCACGTGAAATGGGTGAATTCACGTGCAGCTCCAAATGCTCTGAAATTTCTGTGGTAGGTAGAGGACCTCATTCTAAAAAACTTTTGTTCTTGCACGCCAATTGTTTGAGGCCATCTACCCTATCAAAAGTGAGCTCCAAGATCAGCCAAAACAGCTTAAAACCGCCTGTAAACGCATAGCATCTTCCTAGGGCAGAAATGCACATTACCACTTGTCACATGCACCTCCCAAAAGTCCCCTCTTGGGCTCATCTCTTACCTCAAACTTGTGCACCAACATCCAAGGTGTTTGTGGTTAACTTCTTGTACACGGGTCACACACGGGTCATTACATCCTCTCCCCCTTATGACTTTTCGTCCTCGAAAAGAAATGACATACGAGGAAAACAAACACAAGCTACCCATTTGCCACACGGCGAGCCACAACACCCAAATGGATCATACACCGCGCACAGCACATAACAAGGTACCACCATAATCCATAACCACATGCATCACAATAAGGCATATAACACATATCCACATGTCACAAATACACATCTCAAAACACATCAAATCATACATGTCTAAAAGACAAAACAAACACCAAATCATACACAACTAATACAAGAAAACACATCACTATCCCTTGGCCAACAGCTACCTCCCACGCTTAAGATTGTTCGTCCTCGAACAATTCTGGGTGCTGCTCACGCATCACGGACTCACGTTCCCATGTCTCCTCCTCAATGCCACGGTGCTGCCACAGCACGCGAACCAAAGGAATAGCACGACCACGCAAAAGCTTCTCTCGCCGATCGAGGATACGGATAGGGGCCTCAACAACGGACATGTCATCCGCAATGTCCAACGTCCCCCAATCGATCACATGAGTGGGGTCAGGGTGATACTTCTGCAACTGGGACACGTGAAACACGTTGTGCACTCGACTCAGCCGCGGTGGTAACGCTAACCGGTAGGCCACAGGCCCCACACGATCCAGAATCTCAAAAGGACCAATAAACCGCGGAGATAGCTTGGAACCTCGCCCAAACCGTCGATGTCCACGACGTGGAGAGACACGAAGAAACACATGATCACCAACAGAAAACTCCAAAGGTCGCCGCCGCTGATCCGCATAAGATTTCTGCCGACTTTGAGCTGATAGCAAACGCTGACGAATCAACTTAACCTTCTCGGTAGCCTCTTGAACCAACTGTGGTCCCAAGAGAGCTGTCTCCTCCACCTCGGTCCAACACAAAGGTGATCGACACGGCCGTCCATACAACGCCTCAAAAGGAGCCATCCCAATGGATGCCTGATAACTGTTGTTGTAGGCAAACTCCACCAAAGGAAGGTGAGTTGCCCACGAACCCCCAAAATCTAACACACAGGCCCGTAACATGTCCTCCAAAGTCTGATTCGTCCTCTCTGTCTGGCCGTTAGTCTCAGGGTGGAAGGCTGTACTCAAGTGAAGTTTGGTCCCCATAGCCTCCTGCAAACCTGCCCAGAAACGGGAAGTGAACCGCGAATCCCGGTCAGAGACAACCGATAATGGTACTCCATGCAGTCTCACAATCTCGTTCATGTACAGCTAACTCAAGGTCCCAATAGAGTCCCTGTAAGGACCCGTGCCTTGAGTTAGTCAGTTTTGCCTCCTAAGTAGAGTTTTCCTAGATTTTGACCTAGTAAATGGACTCCAATGAATTCACGTGCAAAAGGAAAGATGCTTAGAATGATGTCCTCTATCTACCACAGAAGTTTCAGGCCAAATGGACATGTATGTGAGGTGCACGTGATATGGGTCCAATTCACGTGCAAGTGTAATTGTCTTCCAAATGATGCAAGGAGGCTAGGGGTGAAGTTTGAGAGCTTTTGGAGTTCATATGGAGTTGCACGTGAATTGGGAATTCACGTGCAAATTGGCGTACAGCCATATTTTTGCATGGTTCCCTTGGTTTTGTCATTCTAAGGAACTTTCTCCAAAGGACCATGTTGAAATTCTGAGTATTTTGGCCTATATGGGTGCGGAAAGGTGGTAACTTGTGTGATCAAAACTACGTCGTTTTGATCCTGGGATTCATTTAATCAAAACTACGTCGTTTTGATGTTGTGTTGTCTATATAAGGAGGAGAAGCCCTCTGTTTTAGGGTTAGGGTTTGTTGCTCCACCAGCCGTCGCAGAGAGAGAGAGAGAGGGAAGGAGAGCTCCTGGTTCTTGCCGGGCGTCTTGCGTGGGTGGTCGGTGACTCGTGGGTGGACGGCGTTCGACGTGGGATCGGGACTTTCTTTGTGTTGTTGCGTTTTACTTGAGGTAGGGATTCGTTCTTCCTAAGTCCTCCTCCTGTCCTAGGGTTCTAGGGCGGAATATGAGTTATACTGTTATATTATTTATATGTAAATTCATATAGGTGTGATCTCCTATATGAATGTTGGCCTTCAATGGCGTGTTGTTTGGATATATGTAAATATGCCTGCCAAGTGTTTGACATAGTGCCTGTGAGGCTGTGCATGTTATGTGTTTGAGGTAAAGCCTGTGAGGCTGTGCATGTTATGTGTTTGAAATTATGCCTGTGAGGCTGTGCATATTATGTGTGAGATTGTATCTGTGTGGCTGGGTTTATGAGCTGGTGAATATATGCATGCTAAGTGTTCGATGTTATTCCTGTGTGACTAAGCATACTAAGTGGTTGATGTTATGCCTGTATGGCCATGTGTCTTGCGTGTTTGCTTGTGAAACCCGGTGGCTGTGGAAGCCCGGGACTGTTTTGTGGAACCCGGTGGCTGTGGAAGCCCGGGACTGTTTTGTGGAACCCGGTGGCTGTGGAAGCCCGGGACTGTTTTGTGGAACCCGGTGGCTGTGGAAGCCCGGGACTGTTCTTGAAAACCCGGTGGCTGTGGAAGCCCGGGAGTGTTTATGTACCAGTCCATGTATGATTGTGTTTGCTGTTATAGCCTGTAACTATATCTGGTGGAATGACTGTATCACGACACAACACTTGTACACAAGGCATGTAGATATTAGGTGCATGGGATGGGTTGGGAGACATGATCCCTACCGAGCTGTGGTTGCTCACCCCTCCTACCATGTTGTTTTCTTTACAGGAACCTACAGGCGTTAGGTGGGACCCCAAGGTGGAAGACCTTATTTACTTTAGTGTTTATGTTATTTTTATTATGGGAACTGATGTAACCCCAAAGGGGATGGATTGAAAAGAGGACTTTGTATTAAAGACTGATTGGGTTGTGGACTGCTTGATGGACTTTATTTTTCTTGAATGTATTGTGTATGTTTATAATGTTAAATTGATTTGTATCCTAACCCCTTTGCCCTCCGTGTGGGTAAAAGGGGAGTCACGTACCGGTTTCCTCGGGTTGGAAATCCGGGGCGTGACAGTCCCGCTCGCGAACAGCCAGGAAATGGGCCGACTTTGTGAGTCGATCCAAAATCATCCAAATCATATCTTTCCTCCCTGTGGTGGGTGGAAGACCAGTCACAAAATCCATCGCTATGTGGTCCCACTTCCACTCCGCTATGGGCAATGGCTGTAACATGCCCGCCAGCCGCTGATGCTCAGCCTTCACCTCCTGACACCTGAGGCACCGCGAAACAAAGGCAGCTACATCGCGTTTCATCCCAGGCCACCAAAAATGTCCCCGAAGCACATGGTACATCTTCGTACCCCCTGGATGCACAGCAACTCTAGACTGGTGAAACTCCCTTATCACCTCATCCCGGAGGAAGGAAGCCACTACCAACCGCCCCTGAAAAGACAACTCATGCTCAGGACCCTCTGTCCAGTCCTCAGATAGCTCCCCAGCCTCAATACGGGCACGAAGAACCTCACACTCAATGTCACCCAACTGTCCCTCCCGGACGCGCTGGTACAACTCAGGCACAACCACCAAAGGACTCAGGACTGTCCCACCATCACGAGCAACAGGCTCCAGCTGCAACATCGCCAACTGCTCCATCAGCTTCCACTCTCTTACGGCCACCTCAGCTTTCCCTTTTCTGCTCAACGCGTCAGCCACAACATTACCCTTGCCCGGGGTATAGGCAAGAGTAAAGTCAAAGGTCTGCAAATACTCCACCCATCTCCTTTGCCTCAAATTCAAGTCCTTCTGAGTAAAGATGTACTGAAGGCTCTTGTGATCTGAGAACACCACAACTTTTCCCCCAAGAGGTAGTGCTGCCAACTCTTCAGGGCGAAGATGACAGCCGCCAACTCAAGATCATGGGTAGGGTAATTTTGCTCATGAGGCTTCAACTGCCTCGACCCATAAGCTACAACACAGTGCTCCTGCATAAGCACACACCCCAAACCGACCCTGGACGCATCACAATACACCTCATATGGGATATCCTCCCAAGGTAACCTCAATACCGGTGCAGTGGTCAAACGGGTTTTGAGAGCCTCAAATGCCTACTGACACTTGTCAGTCCAATCAAACTTCACGCCCTTCCGAGTCAACGCTGTCATAGGAGCTGCCAAACGGGAGAACCCCTCGACAAAACGACGATAGTACCCCGCCAAGCCAAGAAAGCTACGGATCTCAAAAATGTTGGTTGGCCTCGCCCATGATGCCACAGCCTCAATCTTGGCTGGGTCCACCCTAACTCCCTCAGCTGACACCACATGGCCAAGAAAGTGAACCTCCTGCAGCCAAAACTCACACTTGCTAAACTTAGCAAACAGCTGTTGGTCCCTCAAGGTTTGCAACACTGTTGCTAAGTGCTCCACATGCTCCTTCTAGGTCTTCGAATACGCCAAGATATCATCAATAAACACCACCACAAACGAATCCAAGTAGGGAGCAAAGACCTGGTTCATCAAATGCATGAACACCGCTGGCGCATTAGTGAGCCCGAAAAGCATCACTACCCACTCATAATGCCCATACCTGCACCGAAAAGCCGTCTTAGGGATGTCCTCCTCCCTAACCCTGAGTTGGTGATACCCCGACCGTAAATCTATTTTGGAAAACCACTGGGCCCCACTCAATTGGTCAAACAGGTCATCTATCCGAGGCAACGGATACTTGTTCTTCATAGTCACTGAATTCAGCTTCCTGTAGTCGATGCAGAGACGAAGTGTGCCATCAGCCTTCTTAGCAAAGAGCACCGGAGCACCCCAAGGTGAGGTACTCGGTCTGATATACCCCTAGCCCACCAACTCCTCGATTTGCCTCTGAAGCTCCCTTAACTCGGCTAGCCCCATACGATACGCTACTTAGGAAATCGGGCCCATCCCCGGCACCAACTCAATGGTGAACTCCACACTCCTCTTAGGTGGCAAACTCCTCAACTCTTCAGGAAAAACATCCTGAAATTGGTCCACAATAGCAGGCCACACCCTCTTTTCCACCTTACCCTCCTCAGCAAAGGTCAGGGCTGCTAACCTGTGGGTAATGGCACCCCACTGGTTCAACACTGGCCCGGCCCGACTCGCCTCGCAGTCCCACTCCCCCTGCAGGGTGCAAGAGGTCCCTGCAGGTGTCACGAACGATACACGCCGCCGATAACAATCTATCTTGGCCTGGAAAGCCATAAGCCAATCCATACCCAAGATCAGGTCAAACGTCCTCAAAGGCATTACATGCAAGTCAAAACTCAGCTCCACCTCTCCTAGGGTTAACACACAGTCACGACACACACGCCGTATCTCAATCATGCCTCCCACTGGAGACTCCACAACTAGGGGCCTTGCGGCCTCCACACAAGCTAATCCCAAGCCATCAATAAGAAGCTCGGCAGCGAAGGAACACGATGCACCCGTATCAAAAAGAACAGAAGCTAACGTACGGGAAATCAAGATGGTACCTCTAACCACCGATGGTCCTGCTCCACCCTCAGCTGGTGGGGGTGGTAGCTCAGCCTCCTCCTGGTACGTCGCCTCCAGTGCAAACACCCTTCCTTGGCCCGTGCCACCTGGTCGGCTCACTCACCTGGACGCTTCCCGCTAAGGTTGCCTCCAGCCTGGTCTGCCGCCGCTCCGGCCTCCCCCTGGGGTCGGGTCCGACTCGATCCTGCCCGACTAGCTTGCCACCGACGAGCTAGTCTCTCTGGCTGGTGTACGGAAACCGGCGTTACTCCTCATGCCGGATGCCATGCCTCCAACTCCCTTGTTGCTTTACTCCGGCAAACCCGGCTCAAATGGCCTTCTCGTCCCGGCTATTGCATCGCCAGTTCTTCTTGGGACACTCCCTCTTGAAGTGGCCTTGCTCCCCACAAAGAATGACAACCGCTGGGGAGTCCTCCTGCCGGACCTTCCTGTCTGCTACCGCCAAAGCTAGACCTCCCTGGGGGCACTGATGGTTGTCCCCGGCTGCGAAAAGAACTGCTATCCCTTTCCTCAGTCTTGGGCCGCTTGGACCCGGAATCACGCTCCAACCCACCCTGCAACGGGCGACCCTGATGGGTCTGCCTCCCATCATCCAGCTCCCTCTCAGCTATATGGGCCGTCTCCACAACCTCAGCATAGGTCCTCAAGCGTAGAATTGCCACCCTCTGCCTAAGGGCTGGCCTGAGACACAAGGTGAACTTGTGGGCTTTCAGGTCCTCCCTTGCCACAGTCTCAGGAGCAAACCTACTCAAGCTCCGGAACTCCCGCTCATACTCAGGTACCGTCTTGGATCCCTGCTTCAGGCTGCCGAATTCTTCCCTCTTTTGCCATCTCACTGATTCCGGGAAGAACTCATCATGGAAAAGTTGCAAGAACTCCTCCCAAAGCATGAGTTGCACCGTACGGCTCCCTGCGACACTCGTCCACCACTCCAAAGCATCCCCCTCCAGCTGCCGAATTGCTCGTCGCACCTTATCCTCTGCCCGGGGCAGGAGAAAGGAGAACACATGCTCGATCTGCCTCAACCACTGCTCAGCTACCACAGGATCACCTTCCCCCTTGAATCGCGGAGGTTGTTCCTTTCGGAACCGTGTCACCACGTCATCCTCTGCACGAGTCGGTACACCACCCAGCGAACTCTCACGCTCACGTGGCAGCTCTCTTACTGGTGGTGGTGGTGGTGGTGGTACCACCGCCTTGTCTTTGCCATCTCACGGTGCACCTCCTCCCGAACCTCCAGCCGGATGCCTTCTCGTAGCTGTGCCAGCAACAACGCATGCCCTCCAACGGACGGTCCCGCACCCGGACCCTCATGGGCAGATGACTTATCAGCCACTGCCCCGGACGCACGTGTCACTCTCCTCGGCGGCATTCTTACTACACGAAGTAAGAACCACAACGTCAAAACAAATTTATAATCTATTGCGTCACTACCTCTATCCCACTGATCAATTCCACTATCACATGACATTACACACATACATCGTATCAATCACATTTCACAATTCAGTACGCATTGCCAAACAAATCAGAGTTGCACATTTCCCTTAATCATTTTATCTTATCCACAGTTTAGCACACATTCACAACAAATGCAACTAGTGCCTTAATGCCAATGCATGCAAATCCTACCACAAGACTGGACTACCCTAAGTACACCTTGGAGGCTCAAAGAGGACCATGTTGATCAGGCATGTCCCTCCAGGCTCCTCCAAAGGACTTAGGATAACCAGGTCCGCCCACTACCCTAGGCCAACTAGACCATGCTCTGATACCATATTGTCACGCCCGGATTTCCAACCCGAGGAAACCGGTACGTGACTCCCCTTGTACCCACACGGAGGGCAAAGGGGTTAGGGTGCAAACCCCGAATATAACATTTTAAACATCCACAACACATTCAAGAAAGTAAAGTTCATAAAAGCAATCCATAATCCAAACTAGTCTTTATTACAACAAAATCCTCTTTTCAATCCATCCCCACTGGGGTTACATCAATTCCCATAAAAATAACATAAATGGTAAACAGTAAAGTAAATAAGGTCTTCCACCTTGGGGTCCCTCCTAACGCCTGTATGTTCCTGAAAGAAAACACAACATAGAGGGAGGGGTGAGCAACCACAGCTCAGTAGGGATCATGTCTCCCCAACCCATCCCATGCTCCTAGCGTCTACATGAGTGTGTACAGGTGCAGTGTAGTGACAATAAAATGTAAACAAGTTGTATTCCACATTCAAATGGCACCCACCTATCCACAGCCATACAAGCTTAGCCATATAGGCTAACATATCCACGACCACTCAGGCTTAGCCACACGGGCTAACATATCCACAGCCTCTCAGGCTTAGCCACAGGGGCTAACATATCCACGGCCATATAGGCTTAGCCACACGGACTAACATATCCATAGCCTCTCAGGCTTAGCCACACAGGCTAACAGTTCCAGTCCCGGGCTTCCACAGCCACCGGGTTCCACAAGCACAGCATACAAGGTCACACAGGCATTAAACCAAACACGTAGCATACACACTTTCACAGGCATAATACCAAACACTTAGTTCGCACAGCCCATCAGGCATAAAATCAAACACATACTAGGCATATTCACACAGACATATCCACACAGGCATTTTATCGAACACTTAATATGCACACCATCCAACACCGAATATATCAAAAACCGCCATTGAAGGCCAACATCCATATAGGAGATCACACCTATATGGATTACATATATATATATAAACAGGTATAACTCTATAATCTGCCCTAGAACCCTAGGACAGAGGAGGATTTAGGAAGAACAGAACCCCTACCTTGTATGTTCTCCTGCTCCCGGTTCCACGCAAGACTCGACCACCCACGCAAGACGCTCCTGGCAGCCACTGAAGCCCTCCTTCCTTCTCTCTCTCTCTCTCTCTCTCTCTCTCTCTCTCTCTCTTTCTTTCTCTCATTGCGACGGCTGGTGGAGCAACAAACCCTAACCCTAAAACAGAGAGGCTTCTCCTCCTTATATAGACAACACTTAATCAAAATGACGTAGTTTTGATTAAGTGAATCCCAGCATCAAAACGACGTAGTTTTGATGGAACAAGCTATGACCTTCCCACATCCATACACACTAAAATATTCATAATTCCAACATGGTCCTTTGGGAAAAGATGATTAGAATGACAAAACCAAGGTAACCATGCAAAAACATGCCTGCACGCCAATTTGAACGCCAATTCTCCAATTGGCGTGCAGCTCCAAATGCACTCAAACTTCACCCCAAGCCTCCTTGCATCTTGTAGAGGTCAGAGAAGCAAAAATATGCTTGCACGTGAAATGGGTGAATTCACGTGTAGCTCCAAATGCTCTGAAATTTCTATGGTAGGTAGAGGACCTCATTCTAAGAAACTTTTGTTCTTGCACGCCAATTGTTTGAGGCTATCTACCTTATCAAAAGTGAGCTCCAAGATCAGCCAAAATAGCTTAAAACCTGTAAGGACCCGTACCTCGAGTTAGTCATAGTTTTGCCTTCTGAGTAGTTTTTCTAGATTTTGACCTAGTGAATGGGCTCAAATGAATTCACGTGCAAAAGGAAAGATGCTTAGAATGATGTCCTCTATCTACCACAGAAGTTTCAGGCCAAACGGACGTGTATGTGAGGTGCACGTGAAATGGGTCCAATTCACGTGCAAGTGTGGTTGTCTTCTACATGATGCAAGGAGGCTAGGGGTGAAGTTTGAGTACATTTGGAGTGCATTTGGAGTTGCACGTGAATTGGGGAATTCACGTTCAAATTGGCGTGCAGCCATATTTTTGCATGGTTCCCTTGGTTTTGTCATTCTAATGATCTTTCTCCAAAGGAACATGTTGAAATTCTGAGTATTTTGGCCTATATGGGTGCGGCAAGGTGCTAACTTGTGTGATCAAAACTACGTCGTTTTGATGCTGGGATTCACTTAATCAAAACTACGTCGTTTTGATGTTGTGTTGTCTATATAAGGAGGAGAAGCCCCTCTGTTTTAGGTTTAGGGTTTGTTGCTCCACCAGCCGTCGCAAAGAGAGAGAGAGAGAGAGAGAGAGAGAGAGAGAGAGAGAGAGAGAGAGAGAGAGAGAGAGAGGGGGGGAAGGAGAGCTTCTGATGGCTGCCGGAGCGTCCTGCGTGGGTGGTCGGAGTCTTGCGTGGAAGCGGGAGCAGGAGATCATACAAGGTAGGGGTTCTGTTTCTTCCTAAACCCTCCTCTCGTCCTAGGGTTCTAGGGCAGATTATGGGTTATATCTCGTTATATATTTATATGTAAATTCATATAGGTGTGACCTCCTATATGAATGTTGGCCTTCAGTGGCATTTTGGTGTGATTCTGTGGATTACATGCTATATGTTTGATGAAAAGCCTGTGTGAATATAGTTGTGTGTACATGCCCATTACGTGTTTGGTAATATGCTTGTGTGGCTAGACTTGTGATTTAGTGTATGTATGTATGCTGGGTGTTTGCTCTATGGCCTGAATGGCCGGGATTGTGCACTTGTGAACGGGTGCACACCAAGTGTTTGGTTTTAGGCTTGGGTGACTGTGGTGTGTGTTATGTGCATGATCGTGCTATCTGGCCTGAAGAGGCGGTTAAACTACTTTGCCGAGAGGCGGTTAAACTAGTGACCTGAAGAGGCGGTTAAACTACTTTGCCTGAGAGGCGGTTAAATCGTGGCCTGAAGAGGCGGTTAAACTACTTGCTTGCGATGTGTTCGTTAGCTTTGTGTGGCGGTGGAAGATTGTAATTGTTGATGTGGTTGTTATTATGTTTGTTGAAATTATTGTAACACGACACCGCACTTGTACACATGGCATGTAGATGCTAGGAGCATGGGATGGGTTGGGGAGACATGATCCCTACCGAGCCGTGGTTGCTCACCCCTCCTACTTGTGTTTGTTTGTTTTCCGGGGACTTACAGGCGTTAGGTGGATACACCAAGGTGGAAGACCATAATTATTTTTACTCTCTTCCATTTATGTTTTGTTTTTCTTATGGGAATTGATGTAACCCCAGTGGGGATGGGATTGGAAAGGATTTTATTGTAATAAACTGGTTTGGATTGCTTTTATGAACATTACTTTCTTGAATGTTGTGGATGTTTAAAATGTGATATTCTTGGTTTGCATCCTAAACCCTTTGCCCTCCGTGTGGGTGAATGGGGAGTCACGTACCGGTTTCCCCGGGTCAGAAATCCGGGGCGTGACAATATGGTATCAGAGCATGGTCTAGTTGGCCTAGGGTAGTGGGCGGACTTGGTTATCTTGGGTCCTTTGGAGGAGCCTGGAGGGACGTGCCTGATCAACACGGTCCTCTTGGAGCCTCCAAGGTGTACTTGGGGTAGTCCAGTCTTGTGGTAGGATTTGCATGCATTGGCATTAGGGCACTAGTTGCATTGGTTGTTGTATATGAAGGTGTGGATACCTGTGAAAATTTTAATTGTGATAAAAGAAAAATAGGAACAATGTGATAAGGTGTGAGCATGCAACTCGATTTTATTTGAAGTACCTTGAGCATGACTACAAGGAAAGGTCCTTGTTTAATTGAACCGTGTGCTTATGGAATGGCTGCTTGTGCAATGTGGTTTAATGAGAACTGAAATGTGTGTAGTGTGTGTAATTGCATGGATAAATGGTTTGAACGTGATAAAGTTTCAATTGTGCAACTCTGAAATTTTGTGATGGTTCGAGCATGAAAACATGGAAAAGAATTTGTGGTATTGAAACTGAGTGCTTGTGAACTTGAAGCTTGTGAAATGTGAACGAATGGAAGATAAAATAAAATAAAAGAAAATATAATAAGGTTGGTGTTTTGTGAATGATTGAGCATGTGCCTTTGTATGGTATTGTGTGGAGGAAGCGATGTTGTGTTCAAAACGATGAGATATCCACTTAAGTATAAATTATATGTGCAATGTAAAGGTGTGAACTTGTATAGTCTGCGATGGGCATCCATGAATTAGTGTGGTGATAATGCATGTTTTGAGGTTAGTTATAGCCAAGATGCTTAGTCGGTAATGGTATTGAGATTGTTGAGTGATAACCTGGGGCGCTACCTTTTCGTGGAGCCAATGTCTCCGAAAATTGTGACCTGTACGACTATTGAGGTAGCAGAGAAGCCTGCCCCTCAGGCTGGGCAAATGGGTGAGCTACAGGATGTAAGTAATGATCCAAAGGTTGGCATCTTAAGCCTGGTAATTCAAGAGTTGAAGGATGAAATTCGACAACTGATTAAGAGCGAGGTACACCGAGAGCTATCAACCCACATCATCGGGGGAGCTTGGGTGAAGATTAATTGAAGCATAGTTATCCTGATTAGCGGAAAGGGGCTCAAGAGGTAGAGACCAGTTTTCCAAAGGGGTTGTTCTTGCAGTGGACAACTGGGACATTGGAAAAGAGTATGGCAGGGAGGAGTACTAGTGTCGCATATGTGCTCCAGACAGCTTGTTTTGGTAAAGCAAGGCATGGTGCTAGAGGACTGGCTCAGCGAGCTAGGGATAAAAAAAATAATTCAAACCTTGTTTGGGGGGCCGAAGACTACCAAGTGAGGCTAGGAGGAGAGCATGGCAGAACTTTCCTTAGTCAAGGGTACGATTTTGATTCTCGCGTGTTAAGATTTCTGTTTAGTGGTGGTATCATATTCCTTTAATGATAGTGATCGGTTGAGTCTCGTGCAGGATTAGGTGAGGCTGGGTGAACCTTTGATTGCTGAGTTTCTAGCAATTTAATTAAGACACTTGTGATAGAGGGTATTTTTATTTGGGTGGGCTCTTAAGCCACTGTTTTATGTTAGGTGAGGCTTAGAAGGTCGTTTGAGTTACCATTTTGGATGGACGTAGTTGGGGACCTACTAGAGAATAAATGAGTAAAATAAATAAAATATATATATATGACACCAAAAGACTAATAAATTACATATGGTTATAAACAGATGTCAGAAAGAGTTGGTGGTTTTAGTGTGGTCTAAAGTGTTAACCGTGTCTTTGTGTGGTAGCCAATTTTGGGCGCCCGTGTGTGAGGAAAGTAATAGATGTTACTGTGTTACCCCTAATACTCTGGCGTAGGTGAGATTACCTCTGGCCTAGCTAGCCTAGAAAGCTGGAGGCGTGAGTTAGTGGCTTGTGGGTAGTGTGTGACCCCACTGTGGCAACCTTGAAAAAAAAAAGTGTTTTCTTGTGAGTAGAGGTTTCTGTAGATGTGCTGCCTAAGAAGGATGTTCTTTTGGTAACCTTTCCAAGTGTCAAGGTTGAGGGAGGAGATTGCCACTAGCATAACCCACTCCTTAGGTCATTGAGATCTAAATTGATTGGCGAGAGTGGTATGTGGTTTCTGTGGAGGTGGCTGCAAATTCTTGGGTGGCCAAATATTGACCACGTGTCATGCTGGTGGTGTGTGAAAGACCTTGGGTAATGTTCATAGGGTATGTGGTGAAATGGGTTTGTATATGTATACAAATGTGATGAGTTCTGGAACTAGGTTATGAGTGAGTTTATAGGATCGTGCCCAAGTGAACCCAATCGGGGTAAGCGATCAAGCGAGTGAGATTGGGCAGGCCTTGTTTGGGTTTTTCCTCATAATTTGGAGACATCTTCTGAGGGGTTGAGGATGTACTCCTGGTGGTAGGACCCTTCCGTTAATCCATGTCGTGTGGGTAATAGGCTTAAAAGAGGCGAGGAGGTGGGGGCTAGTATGTCCTCTCTTACATGTGTTCTACACAATAGTTTATTTCTTGTGTTGTGGTTGCTTTGTTTTGTTGTGTGTGTTGCATATGTGTTAAAGGGGTATAGCAAAGTTCTTATGTGTGGGTCTCGCTAGCGGACATATGCGAGAGGAGTAGGAGGTGATGCATGCGCATATTATGTGCGGTGTGGGATGAAGAGGGGTGTTATGTGTAATGTTGATGCTATTCCTTGTCACGTGTGATGGCATGCTAAGTTAAAGTGTGAAAGTATCGATGAGTTGTGATTCACTGAATGGAGTCAGATGTGAGTTTTGCTTGTAAGGGGTATTAGTGCTACTCCTTTGGGGGAGATTTGTGTCCTGCGGCTATTATGGGGTCTTTATGCTCCATATGTTCTTCTTGAAAGTCTTTCGTGTGCGTTTTTTATGCGTAAGTGAGATGGTCCACGCCATCAAGGTGTTGGTGTGTTTGGGAGCTACGTGAATGTCCCGAATCAGGAGTTCGCATGTCTTGTTTCCTGTGCCTACCCGGAGGAATTGTAGTGACCACATTAAACTGAGGTTAAAGCCTGAGTATTTCTTGGTCCAGTTGAGTGTTTTGTTGGCGTGTTGGAAAAGAACGTGATGGTTGGTCTGGCGGAGATGGTAGGCCATGCGGTGGAGTATGTCATGGAGGCAAGGGATTCCCTTATGACCTGTGAGTGGTGACACAGAGGATTCCGTTGTTGTCATGTTGCAGGTAGGAGAGTTTTCCATGGTGGAGAGAGCTATGTTGTTGGTACCTCCCCATCGTCAAAGGATTCCTATCACATGGAATGTCCTGGATCGAGTAAGGCGTTATCACTGGGGTTGTAACATAAGCCTCAGTTAGGGAAGGTTGTGTGGGACCTTGGTGGATCCCTATTTGACCGTAGTCAGAGAGGTGTTATTTGTGTGGCATTCTGGTTCATGGGATTCTTTAATAGATTCTCAACGTTGGTGACTGGTGTTAGCCCGATAGTAGTTTTTGGTCTTGCCGTGGTTGTGTCTGGTACTAAATTTGTCATCCCTGGACTCCATTGGGCGTCATGTTGAGTGTAACCGAATGAAAACTTCATCCTAGTATAGCTGTGTCCTGGATTGTAAGCTGTGGAGAGCCATCATTGGTGTTGGTTAGGTTTTACTGTGGCTTGCTAGCGGATGTATTCTTCGGATCCCTAAGCCTGTTCTGCGTTAGCATGAGGGGCCTCAGCTGTGAAGCTAGTGCTGCTGTGGTGACATCCCTATGTAGGACTGCAATTGTGGTTTACATCATGCTCTTATCCCGTTTGTTTGTATTTCATTGTGACCTCCTGGTGCTTGCTGTAAGGGTGAGGTCTACATCTGGGGTGTGGCTGCATGGTAAATTGTTGGTGTCCGTTGCATCCAATCTTGGTGGCGGGTTACTGTTGGGGTACCTTTAATTGGGGAGTGTTGGTTCTATTGTGACGCGCGTAGGTTGATGGTGTTGGCCTTGTTCGGTTGTTGGGATCTTAGCGAATTTGTGGGATGTTTCTCGACCTCACTGTTGTCCGACTTGCTCACTTGAGTTGTTGTCAGCGCGCTACTTAACTACACTCTAGCTCTTGATATGCTCATGAGTGTTACGCTAGTGTTGGCTTTCATATCGTTAATGCATTATGTATTACTTTGATCTCATTGTGGTGTTTGCAATTTGGTTTCTCTTTTCGAGGACGAAAAGTCCAAAGGTGGGAAGGTTGTGAGGGAACTTCCAACGGATGCGTTTGTATGGTGTTGGCGAATGGGCAGTGGAACGTTAAGTGTGCAGTAGTGATTGTGCTGTGAGTTGATCTGTGACCGTCGTGCCATGTAATTATTTGTGACATGTGTTATGTGTGTTTTTGTGTGATATCTTCAGTCGCAAGTATGTGGATGTGTTTCCATAGATTGTGATGCATGTGGTTATGGACTGTGGTGGCACTATGTTATGTGCTATTGTGTACAATGTGCGGTGTATGACCCATTTGGGTGTTGTGGCTCGCCGTGTGGCAAATGGGTAGCTTGTGTTTGTTTTCCTCGTATGTCATTTCTTTTCGAGAACGAAAAGTCTTAAGGGGGAGAGGATGTAAGGACCCGTACCTCGAGTTAGTCACAGTTTTGCCTTCTGAGTAGTTTTTCTAGATTTTGACCTAGTGAATGGGCTCAAATGAATTCACGTGCAAAAGGAAAGATGCTTAGAATGATGTCCTCTATCTACCACAGAAGTTTCAGGCCAAACGGACGTGTATGTGAGGTGCACGTGAAATGGGTCCAATTCACGTGCAAGTGTGGTTGTCTTCTACATGATGCAAGGAGGCTAGGGGTGAAGTTTGAGTACATTTGGAGTGCATTTGGAGTTGCACGTGAATTGGGGAATTCACGTTCAAATTGGCGTGCAGCCATATTTTTGCATGGTTCCCTTCGTTTTGTCATTCTAATGATCTTTCTCCAAAGGAACATGTTGAAATTCTGAGTATTTTGGCCTATATGGGTGCGGCAAGGTGCTAACTTGTGTGATCAAAACTACGTCGTTTTGATGCTGGGATTCACTTAATCAAAACTACGTCGTTTTGATGTTGTGTTGTCTATATAAGGAGGAGAAGCCCCTCTGTTTTAGGTTTAGGGTTTGTTGCTCCACCAGCCGTCGCAGAGAGAGAGAGAGAGAGAGAGAGAGAGAGAGAGAGAGAGAGAGAGAGAGAGAGAGAGAGAGAGGGAAGGAGAGCTTCTGGTGGCTGCCGGAGCGTCCTGCGTGGGTGGTCGGAGTCTTGCGTGGAAGCGGGAGCAGGAGATCATACAAGGTAGGGGTTTTGTTCTTCCTAAACCCTCCTCTGTCCTAGGGTTCTAGGGCAGATTATGGGTTATATCTGTTATATATTTATATGTAAATTCATATAGGTGTGACCTCCTATATGAATGTTGGCCTTCAGTGGCATTTTGGTGTGATTCTGTGGATTACATGCTATATGTTTGATGAAAAGCCTGTGTGAATATAGCTGTGTGTACATGCCCATTACGTGTTTGGTAATATGCTTGTGTGGCTAGACTTGTGATTTAGTGTATGTATGTATGCTGGGTGTTTGCTCTATGGCCTGAATGGCTGGGATTGTGCACTTGTGAACGGGTGCACACCAAGTGTTTGGTTTTAGGCTTGGGTGACTGTGGTGTGTGTTATGTGCATGACTGTGCTATCTGGCCTGAAGAGGCGGTTAAACTACTTTGCCTGAGAGGCGGTTAAACTAGTGACCTGAAGAGGCGGTTAAACTACTTTGCCTGAGAGGCGGTTAAATCAGTGGCCTGAAGAGGCGGTTAAACTACTTGCTTGCGATGTGTTCTGTTAGCCTGTGTGGCAGTGGAAGATTGTAATTGTTGATGTGGTTGTTATTATGTTTGTTGAAATTATTGTAACACGACACTGCACTTGTACACATGGCATGTAGATGCTAGGAGCATGGGATGGGTTGGGGAGACATGATCCCTACTGAGCTGTGGTTGCTCACCCCTCCTACTGTGTTTGTTTGTTTTCCAGGGACTTACAGGCGTTAGGTGGATACACCAAGGTGGAAGACCATAATTATTTTTACTCTCTTCCATTTATGTTTTGTTTTTCTTATGGGAATTGATGTAACCCCAGTGGGGATGGGATTGGAAAGGATTTTGTTGTAATAAACTGGTTTGGATTGCTTTTATGAACATTACTTTCTTGAATGTTGTGGATGTTTAAAATGTGATATTCTTGGTTTGCATCCTAACCCCTTTGCCCTCGGTGTGGGTGAATGGGGAGTCACGTACCGGTTTCCCCGGGTCGAAAATCCGGGCGTGACAAAACCACCTGGTATACGCATAGCATCTTCCTAGGGCATAAATGCACATTACCACTTGTCACATGCACCTCCCAAAAGTCCCCTCTTGAGCTCATCTCTTACCTCAAACTTGTGCACCAACATCCAAGGTGTTTGTGGTTAACTTCTTATACACGGGTCACACACGGGTCATTACATCTCCGAGATAGCCCAGCCCATACCCATCACAAGAATTTTGTCCGCTTTGGCCAACCAGTCTTGGGCCTCGCCCTCATGGCCTGCTCCGCACGGTTTTGTCTTTGGGCCTCGCCCAAAACGCGTCCCTTGTGAGGTGAGGTATCCATCCCCTCCTATAAGGCGGACTTTGTTCTCCCTCACCAAGCAATGTGGGACTAACACCCACTCATGGGTCGTTACAATCCACCCCCCTTAGGAGGCCCACGTCCTCGTGGGACCATGGCACATCGCTCCGGGTCTGGCTCTGATACCATCCGAGATAGCCCAGCCCATACCCATCACAAGAATTTTGTCCACTTTGGCCAACCAGTCTTGGGCCTCGCCCTCATGGCCTGCTCCGCACGGTTTTGTCTTTGGGCCTCGCCTAAAACGCGTCCCTGTGAGGTGAGGTATCCATCCACTCCTATAAGGCGGACTTTGTTCTCCTCACCAAGCAATGTGGGACTAACACCCACTCATGGGTCGTTACAAACCATGACTCAAGTTACTTGACAGTTTGTTATTTAGTAGGAGAAGTGAATGCCAAGTCATCCGGCAGCGTCCTTTTCGAGGAGAAGCCACACCCAGACCTCCTTAAAAATTATCTCTGCCCTGCATTTTATGTACCTCCTGCGTACTCCCAAGAGTTTCACGCATCACCTGCACCTCATACATTAATTACATTTCATGCATCAACTACATTCCATGCATCATTCCTACACATGACATGTTTGCTCCCATCCAATTGCAGGACTGTTGTCACAGCACGGCGTCCCAGACTTCACAGCGGATAAACCTTAGAGCTCGCGCCAAGAGGTGAAAAACAGTTTCATCCCCAACAGAAAAACCGTTCATTTCCCTATCCAAAGCCATGCTCACACGCATGCCAAACAACCAAAGCCATGTTCACCGGCATGCCAATTATCCAAAGCCATGCTCACCCGCATGCCAAACAAACAACCAAAGCCATGCTCATCCGCATGCCAAACAACCAAAGCCATGCTTACCAGCGTGCCAAACCAAAGCCATGCTCATCCGCATGCCAATCATCCAAAGCCATGCTTACCAGCGTACCAATTATCCAAAGCCATGCTCACCCGCATGCCAAACCACACCAAAACCGCAGAATATCAATCCCTAAAAAAAAGAGAGTCAATTTATCAAAATCAGTATGGGTCGATCTTTGCACGACGTTTACATATAAACAACATGCAAAGAGCGGCAGCTGTTGGACCCCATTTTGACCGGGCTAGATCACAACCGAGAAATCTAAAAATGAGAGTCATTTCTGAGGGACATCAAAATACCCATAGGTCAGCACCGAAGGATAGAGGATGAAATTTGGAAACCAACGCACTTGACCGTGCCCAAATCCGACTTGAAATGAAGTAGTTATGACTAAAATAGTTTTGGGCATGAAAAGTCAAACGTGCGGAAAGACAGTCAATGCCCTCGGTCAAACCGACTGAAAATGTGATTGTGAAAATCCCCCAGAAACAGTTCAGGCGAATTTATGGCCGCTGCCTCGAAGACTCGTAGTCCAAGCCTACACTCACAACACTTACTCGAAGACTCGTAGTCAAAGACTGCACTCGCAGCACTCACTCGAAGACTCATAGTCAAAGACTCGTAGTCCAAGCCTGCACTCGCAGCACTCACATTTGAAGCCTTGCAGGCAGCCTCGAAGACTCGCAGCAGTCAGCCTCGAACCCTTGCAGTCAGCCTCGAAGCCTCGTAGTCAAAGCCTCGTAGCCAGACCTGCACTCGCAGCACTCTGCCTCGAAGCCTCGCAACACTCAGCCTCGAAGACTTGCAGCAGTCGGCCTCGAAGCCTCGCAGTCAGCCTCAAAGCCTTGTAGTCAGCCTCGAAGCCTCATAGTCAAAGCCTCGTAGCCAGACCTGCACTCGCAGCACTCTGCCTCGAAGCCTTGCAGCACTCAACCTCGAAGACTCGCAGTAGTCGGCCTCGAAGCCTCGCAGTCAGCCTCAAAGCCTTGCAGTCAGCCTCGAAGCCTCGTAGCCAGGCCTACACACGCAGCTACGACCTTCGACCCTACGAAGCAGCCTTCAATGCAGCTACGACCTTTGGCCCTTCGAGGCAGCTTCAGCTACAACCTTTGACACTTCGAGGCAGCCTTCAGCTACGACCTTCGACCCTTCGAGGCAACCTTCAGCTACGACCCTCGACCCTTCGAGGTAGCTTTCAACCTCCACCCGGCAACCTCCAGTCTTCGGCCCTGTGACCAGTGAGGCAGCCTCCAGCCTTTAACCTTGCGATCTGCAAACCCCAGAACGACACCGTTTTTGCTTCCCTTTAAATGCACAGTAAAGCGGACGGTGTGTCTCTCGAAATTGATTTTAAACGGCTCAAAACACGTATTTAATGCCTGGGGACCTGTTTTCACCTCGTAAATGCATATGTCATTCTTGAAACTTACTGTCAACGCATGGGAACTCCAAAAATCACATCATTTACTTCACCAAATTCCAAGGTGGGTGGCTATTCCCTCTCCAAACTCTATAAAAGGGAGGCATTACCCATTTCAAGAGGGGGGGGGGGGAGAGACCAACGCCGTGGAACATAAAGAATTTCAGAGAAAATTCAAGAATTCGGCAGACTTCACTGGCTGGAGCTGAAGAAGACATCTTCCACCACCCTTACTGGATTTTTGACTCCACATTCCTCAAGCATTCAAAGAGGAGTAAAGCTAGCAGGAACATTAACCTTGATTTCCAGGTTTTATTCCCCTCTTCTCTTACATTCTTCATCATAAACTATACCAATCTCACCTTCTTTTATCCAAAAAATACAAAAACGTTTTCAAAGGCCCGGTGGCCGTGGGATTGAGCTTTTATGCTCACATCCTCGCCACTTGGCCAACATTGAGTCTAGTAGTGAATCTGAGCTTCACTGTATGCTCTTCACGACATCGGACTCAACTTTCTCGTTTTTAAGATGAAACCCCAAATTCTTTTTAAACAAACCTAGGCTTTTGTGGCTGTGAGATTAAGTCCTATTGCTTATGTCTTCACCACCAGCCAACATCAACTGTGGTAACGAATTCGAGCTCCCAGCTGTGCTCTTCATGCTACTGACTTTCTTTCTGTTTTCCTCGATAAAACAAAAAGAATAACATTCTTTTTCTGCATAAAAGCATCACAGTTTTTACAATGAAATAAAAAGAAAAGAAAGGAAAATTAAAAAAAGCAAACACCCATAGACAAAGACTAGGTACCAATTTTTGGGCATTGTGGGGGTGCAAGAGCTTTTCTTCCTTCCCCACGCGTAACCGACTCCCGAACCTATTCTCTGAAACCGTAGACCCTCCTAGGTGGCCAAACACACCTTCATTTTCATTTGGTGGCGACTTTGTTTCTTTTATCTCTCTTTTTGGTTCTGTGTGAGCTCTGGCAATGATGGCTCAATGACCAAATTTCCATCCAAAGGAGTAATCTCAAGCCAGTCACGAGCCTGGACGGCACCGGGTGATGACATAATCAATACACACTCTTCACCTTATCACAGTTCGAGTTGAAATGAGCTCGTTGTTCTCATTCTATATTGTCGTCATTTCACCCTTCTTTGGTATAATGTGGACTAGGCTGACCCATTTGCTATTAGATATGGGGTATATGATTCTAACATCTAGTAATTTCATTACTTCAGTTCTAATGACTTCTTTCATGTTTGGGTTGAGTCTCCTCTGATGCTCCACAGTCTTCTTTTCTTTATCCTCCATAAAACTTTTATGTGTGCATATGGTAGGACTGATACCTTTTATGTCTGCCATACTTCAACCAATTGCTATTTTGTATTTGTGTAGACTACAAGGAGTTTCTTCAATCTTTCTCCTACTAATTCAGCCACAATAATCACTGGCAATTTGTCTCCTTCCCCTAAGAAAGCATATTTAAGATGTGGGGGGAAGGTCCTTCAGCTCCACTTTTGGAGCTTTTTGAATTGATGGAGGAGGCAGAGGATTTCCTGGGCCAAGTTTTTCAAATTTCTATCTTTTTGTAAATGGAACATGTGGCATAGCTTCCAAAGCTTTCTATTCCATAGCCACCTCTTTATTGTGTGTATATAGTGGACCTGTCATGGTAATAACTAAAGGTTTTTGAAAATTCAATGTAAGATTGCTCACTAGGCTGTCCACAAGGTCCACTCTATATCCATGCTCTAACTTATCCAAATGTTTCATACTTTTAAAAACATTAAACTCTATTTTCTCATCACCAATGTTTAGGGTCATGCGTCCACCCTTCACATCGATGATGGCTCTAGCTATTGCAAGGAAAGGTCGTCCCAAAATCAAAGGCATAGTTCTGGCCTCATCCATGTCTAGAGCATTCAAGTCTACCAGGATTATTAAATTTCTGAGGTGTAGAGGTGTATTCTCTAAAATCCCGACAGAATGCTTGATGGACTTGTCTGCCAACTGGAGTGTGATTGATGTTGGTTGCGATTCTCCAAGCCATAATCTCTTACACATGGAGAAAGGAATCAAACTGACACTTGCACCAAGGTTACATAGGGCATTATCAAAAGAGAGATCGCCTATGATGCAAGGAATAGAGAAAATGCTATGATCACTCAGCTTCGGTGGAAGATTTCTCTATATTACGGCACTATAGTTCTCTGATAATGCCACCGTAGCATGTTCCTCTAATGTTTTTTTATTCCCCACTATGTCCTTTAAGAACTTTGCATATGATGGCAAAGTTGTAAGGATGTCAGCGAAGGAAATTGTTACCTTTAGTTGCTTGAAGATTTCTACGAATTTGTTGAATTGTTCATCCTTCTTTCGTTTTATTTGTGTTTGAGGGAACAGTAGAGGTGGAACATTTGGCTTGAGCTCCTTCTTTCGCGGTTGCTCTTCAGTTTCTTGAGCCTCCTTTGACTTATTTTCTTCTTTATCCTTGGCAGGTTCTGTAGTTTCCTGAACCTCCTTTTGTTGGTTCGGCTTTGTCTCCACGTGAGGTTCAGGTTGTTGAAGTTCTTTGCCCCTTCTTAATGTTACTGCCTTACAGTATTCTCGGGGGTTGGGTTCCGAGGGACTTGGAAGTTCTCTAGGATTTCTTTGATTAAGAGCCTCAACAATTTGTAAAAGTTAAGTTTCTATCCTCTTGCCTTGGCTTTCAGCTCTATCCATTGGTGTGCTTATCTCATGGATTTTATCGTTAGTGATATTGGCGAGTTTTTCAATGGCAACCTCCCAACTTGCATTTTACTCTGGTTGGCTCCTATGTTGTTGTTGTTATTGAGGTATGAAGTTCTATCCACTAGCTTGGCCTTGATTGTTGTTGGACCGTTGTTGATCACCCCACCTAAAATTAAGGTGATTTCTCCAGCCTAGATTGTAAGTATTGGAGTAAGGATTATTCTGAACAAAGTTGACTTGATCCTCACTCTTCATTGGGTTGTTGGATTGATAAATGTTCAGAGGGCAAGTTATTGGTGAATGTGCTCCTCCGCTCTCTGAATAGTTGGAGTTTATGTTTGCCACAGAATTGGCTACCATTTTCTCTACTTGGCGTGTGAGCGAGTCAGTTTTTGCATTAAGTAGAGTGCTCTCTTCCACTTCATAAACTTTGGGTTTGTTGGGAATTGTCCTCCTTCATGTTCTCATGGAGAAGTTCTTGGCCATATCGTCAATAATTGTGGTGGCCTCTTGAATATTCTTCTTTATAAGAGTTCCTCCAGTTGCTGCGTTAAGAAGGTTCTGGTCTTCCTGGTTCAAGGCAAAGAAAAAAATTTCCAGCAGGAACCCTTTGTTTAGCCCATGGTTTGGGCACATCCTTTGTAGATTCTTGAAGCATTCTCATGATTCTCCAACATTTCCCTCCACTCCTTGAGAGAAAGCAGTAATCTGACTCCTTAACTTGGATAATTTCCTTAGAGGAAAGTATTGTGCTAAAAATTCCTGTACCCAATCCCCCCAATTAGTAAAATAGTGGTCAGAGAAAGTGTTGAACCAATTGAGTGCATTGTCTTAGAGGGACCATGGGAACATCTCCAATTGAATTGTATCTTTGGGTACTCCTTACTTCCTGATCGTTTGGCAAATTTGATTGAATCTAGAAAGGTAAGTATAAGGATCCTCAATGGGTAGCTCGCAAAAACTGTGTTGAGTCACTAGATTTATTAATTGAGGAAAGAAATCAAAGTTTGCTTTAGTGATCTCTAGTGGGTCGAGCAGATTGTGTATGTGCTTGGCATCGGGAGTAACATACTCCTGGACAGGCCTATTATCCATGTAGGCTTCATCCATGGTTGGCCTGAGTTGTAGATGAGATTCTGCCTCTTCTTCGTGAAATAAAAGGTATAATCTGGCCAACTATTCTCCTTCAGGTGTGTGTGGTAGTCCTTGATTTGAATTTACCATCCTTTTCTCAAATACTTCCTTGAGTTGGCGTACTCGAGGTCAAAACGATTTCTCCGATTCAGAATCGAAGGGGGTGTCAATGCTTTTTGACCTTCGACTCATAAACCTGGCTGTTGCCACTTGCAAACATAATGTCGAAGAATATACCAAAACACAATTGTATAATAAAATTTAAAGCTAGAAAAGAATTTCCTATTCTATCGATGCCTTCCCCGGCAATGGTGCCAAAAACTTGATCGGTAATTTGCAAGTTTACAAATCATGACAAGTAATCAAGTGGATTTTTAAGTCTGGATATTGAACTGATGGGTGCTAAATTCACCTAGTAACTGTAATAGGACGGCGTAGCGGTAGCTAGCCACGAAGTGCGGGTCGATCCCATAGGGACAGGATAGAAATCCTCATGAACAGGCCGAACCAATTGTCTAAGCGATAAGGGGATTGTTTTGAATAATTAAAATGATAAATTAATTAAATGATACAATTAAGATAAATATTGCAGGGATAAAAACACCTAGGGAATTGGTTTTCACCGTTACACAATCATTTGTTCCAATTTTAAAATTAATTTAGCATACAATTTCCATAGCTTCGAGGGTGAACGATCCTAAATTGACCATTAGCCACGTTCGCGTGATTAACGGTGTGCCGAAACCTTGCAACGGCCTACTCTCGTGGCACATTGAGACAAGGTTTGACCCTTTAAAGGTCTGTGATGTTCAAGGGTCCCCTTAGGTAGGCAAACTACTTTCGTGACTGTTGTGCCTAAGTTTCGATCCTAGGGTTCAGATAATTGGACGTCACCTTTCAGTCCTTAATCCAATTTCTAGTAATTTGCACAAATGCAGACCTTACATTCAACAAGCATACATTAAAATTGCTAGGATGAAATCAGGCAATGGAAAATATATAGGAAAATTATATTAAAATTTCATGGAACAAACAATTGGGATTGGGCTATTCCTAATCCCTAAGCGTAAAAGACTACTCACTCATAATGAATAATAACAAATAATCAAATTAAATATGTTCTTACAAATGAATTAAGAAATTGAGAAGGGGAAAAGTCACTCTTTCTGTCACAAAGAACAAATCCTCTATCTTCAATCTTCAATAATCTTCAAGAACGAACAGCCTTTGGTCACCCTTCAATGGTGGATGAATTTCAAGGAATTTCCTCCAATTTCTTTTTTTCTCCTCCTCTGCAATGGCTTCCTCCATATATAAAACGTCATTGCCACTCCAAAAATGGAAGAAAATAATTTCATACGTTTTGGTTGACTACTTTAGGGAAACGTAAGATTTCCAGCGGAGATGTAAATGACAAAAAGGGGCAAGGTTTGATGTCTGTCACAGCGAAGGAAAAGGCCTGTTGCAATGAAAAATGTATTTCTTCTACTCCGCGACGAAGGCAAAGAGACCTATCACGACGGTAACATTTATGCAAGACCATCTTAGGCTCTAACTCTCCCGATTCTTCTCTGTTTGCTGCAAAATTCACTTAAAACACAACGCAATTCTATAAAACACCAAAACATGGCAAACAACATAATTTAATGCTTCTTTATAATTAAAACACACAAAATACTATGAAAATGACTATAAATAGGAAAAAAATAACTATAAAATCTCTATATAAATTATGTTCATCACGAACCCAATGGAAGGATGAAGAAATTGGAATTTTAACTAGTTTATAAAAAAGATTTTGATTGAAATAATGTAGAAACAAAATTGTATTTTAAATAATCTGTTTGAAGGACTGTGATAGATAGAGAAACACTTTTTCAAGTAGAAATAAGTTCAATTGATAAAGGTGATTGGAGTTAAGATTCATTTGATGCATTTTTCCCAAGATTATGTTATAGTTCAATCTAATTCTTTCTTTGTAATCATGTTTAATACCCAACTTCTAATGCATGAATTAGCCTTTTTCAAGTACCATAATTCGTGTGTATACCCTTGCATGGGGGACGGGTGACCCATTAAGATTTGGGTTATTTAGTCTAGAGCTTGGTATCCTACTCTTAACTTGGTATCATAGGTTTTACACTGACTTTCGCAAATTATGTAACTCCTAGTTTGATTATCTTGCCTTTTCCAATAATTATGCTTCATTTTTCAATTCTTCACATAAATACTTATAATGATAAAATAAAGTAATCAAGTCCATTTTATATTTTATTCGAAGATATTCAATAAACCCTCGCAAGGTGAAAAAGATTAAACTAAAACATTATAAATTAATTTATTATATCAAACTCCATCCTAACCCCAATTAAAGGTTTTTAAGCTTCCACAGTTTGATTGAAGACAATAGAATTACAATACATAGAATAAGAATACCAAAAAGGAATATTTGCCTATTTTGACCAAGAAATTCTAAAGTTGATCTTCTTTTCCAAGCAAATTGCCTTTGAGCTCCAAGAGATACCCAAACCTTCTTCAATCTCACTTTCTCTACTCTAGATGATGATAGAATTGTAGAAATAGAATGGTAGAAAATTGGATGTTTTACAATGGAGGATCTGATGCCCTTTTATAGCTTTCCCAACCACATTTTAAAATTTTGAATTTGAATTTTGCATAAATCCTCCATAATTCTTCAACTAAATAACCCCTATTAAATCTCTTGTAACTCCCTTATTTTGAATTTGAAAGAGATTAAACAATTACCTTCAACACTCTCTTAATTCACATAAAGATTTCAGTCCAAATGCAAAGCACCCTTTTTGAATTTGAATTTATTCTATTAATTTCCTTTTGACTTGAGTGTTTGGTGCGTGTCCTTTGATCAAATGACTTTGGTCCAGAAGGGAATAAGTGATCTGTAAAAATAAAGAGTCCATTGTCGAAATTTGGGCTTTGATCGGGTGAAGAAGGTTTCACCTGACTTTCACCTGACCAACATCTAATGACTTCAAATCTCACTCGACTAAAAGGACGTTCTTTTCTTTGATGCTTGGAGAGTTTAAATATATACAATGAGCTTCACCCAACCACCTCCAAATGACCTCGGATTTTACCCTACTAGAAGGAGGTTATCTTTATTGAGGCTCTAGGAATCCATTCCTAAAATATGGGCTTCACCCGACCTGGTCGGCTAAAAGTCCTTCACCCGACCTTCACCCGACCAACATGAAATTGGGTTGTCATGATTTTTAGGTCTTTGGATTTTTTCTTCCTTCTGTTGATTTGGTGAATTCTTCCTTAATTTTTGGATTCCTGTCAAAATATAACAAAAATACCCCAAAAACTACAAGAAATCTTCTATCCCGGGTCAGGTCATGAAAATGTGATAATATAGCACAATTGGGCAATAATTAAAATAAAATAGTATGAAAATGTACCCAAAATAGCCCTAGAAAGGAGGTATAAATCCCCCCGATCAGGTACCATAATTATTTTTCATACTGTGTGTACAGTTTTAGTGATATTAGTGCTACACATTCATTTGTTTCTCAAGCATTGGTAAATGAGTTAGAGTTGGATTGTGATACCATAGCTAAATCGTTAGTTGTTGAGTCATTAGTAGATGGGGAGTTAACCTTAAATAACATTTATCGTAGTTGTCGAATTTCCCTTAGGGGTGTAGAACTCCAATGAGACTTGTTTGTAATGGGTTTGGTGGCATATAATGTTCTATTGGGCATGGATTGGTTGGTAAATGTGGATGCAAAGATCGACTGCTATCGACGTTGGGTCACCTTTCTCTCACCAGAGGGCATTCGATGCGTGTTTGTGGGTGAATAGACGGATGAAGCTTGTAGGTTAGGACCATTGTGGAAAGGGTGGGGTTATGTGACCCATCATTGGCCAACTTAACATTGGTGGATTCACAAAGAGAGGGAAAATATAGTCTACCCCCAGACTGTAGATCAATTCTCTGATGTTTTTTCGGAAAACTTGGTTGATTTACCACCAAGAAGAGAAGTCAAATTCACTATTGAACTATTACCAGGGACATCGCCGATCAAACTGGTAGCCTATAGGATGGCACCAACTGATTTAAGGGAATTGAAGAAGCAATTGGATGACCTGTTAGCTCGAGGGTTCATCAGACGGAGTAGCTCACCCTGGGGCACTCCAGTTTTATTTGCCAAGAAAATGGATGGTTCACTCCAGCTATGTATTGACTACCGAAAGTTGAATCAAGTAACAGTGAAGAATAGGTATCCTTTAGCAAGAATTGATGATCTATTCGATCAATTTAAGGGAGCTAGGTGGTTTTCTGTAATGACCCGTGCGTAACCCGTGTGTAAGAAGTTAACCACAAACACCTTGGATGTTGGTGCACAAGTTTGAGGTAAGAGATGAGCCCAAGAGGGGACTTTTGGGAGGTGCATGTGACAAGTGATAACGTGCATTTATGCCCTAGGAAGATGCTATGCATATACATGCGGTTTTAAGCTATTTTGGCAGATTTTGGAGCTCACTTTTGGTATAGTAGATGGCCTCAAACAATTGGCGTGCAAGAACAAAAGTTTCTTAGAATGATGTCCTCTATCTACCACAGAAATTTCAGGGCATTTGGAGCTGCATGTGAATTCACCCATTTCACGTGCAAGAATATTTTTGCTTCTCAGACCTCTACAAGATGCAAGGAGGCTTGGGGTGAAGTTTGAGTGCATTTGGAGCTGCACGCCAATTGGGGAATTGGCGTTCAAATTGGCGTGCAAGCAGGTTTTTGCATGGTTGCCTTGGTTTTGTCATTCTAATCATCTTTTCCCAAAGGACCATGTTAGAATTGTGACTATTTTGGTGTGTATGGATGTGGGAAGGTCATAGCTTGTTCCATCAAAACTACGTCGTTTTGATGCTGGGATTCACTTAATCAAAACTACGTCGTTTTGATGTTGTGTTGTCTATATAAGGAGGAGAAGCCCCTCTGTTTTAGGTTTAGGGTTTGTTGCTCCACCAGCCGTCATAGAGAGAGAGAGAGAGAGAGAGAGAGAGAGAGAGAGAGAGAGAGAGAGAGAGAGAGAGAGAGAGAGAGAGAAGAGAGAGAAGGAGAGCTTCTGGTGGCTGCCGGAGCATTTTGCGTGGGTGGTCGGAGTCTTGCGTGGAAGCGGGAGCAGGAGAACATACAAGGTAGGGGTTCTGTTCTTCCTAAATCCTCCTATGTCCTAGGGTTCTAGGGCAGATTATGGATTATATCTATTTATATATATATATATGTAATCCATATAGGTGTGATCTCCTATATGGATGTTGGCCTTCAGTGGCATTTTAATGTGATTCTGTTGTTACATGCTATATGTTCGATGAAATGCCTGTGTGAATATAGCTGTGTGTATATGCCCATTACGTGTTTGGTAATATGTCTGTGTGGCTGGACTCGTGATTTAGTGTATGTATGTATCCTTGGTGTTTGTTCTATTGCTGAACGGCTGGGTTTGTGCACTTGTGAACGGGTGCACACCAAGTATTTGGTTTTATGCTTGAGTGACCGTGGTGTGTGTTGTGTGCATGATCGTGCTATCTGGCCTGAAGAGGCGGTTAAACTACTTTGCCGAGCGGCGGTTAAACCAAGGGGCCTCGAAGAGGCGGTTAAACTACTTTGCCTGAGAGGCGGTTAAATCGGTGGCCTGAAGAGGCGGTTAAACTACTTGCTTGAGATGTGGTTTGTTAGCCAGTGTGGTGGGGCTGGGGTTATGCCCACTTGTGTGGAATGTTTTATTTTCTTTTTTCCTAATCTGTCACGTCACTACACCTGTGCACATGCATGTAGCCGCTAGGAGCATGGGAAGGGTTGGGGAGACTTGATCCCTACTGAGCTGTGGTTGCTCACCCCTCCTACTGTGTTTGCTTGTTTTCCAGGGACTTACAGGCGTTAGGTGGATACACCAAGATGGAAGACCTTATTTATTTTACTCTCTTCCATTTATATTCTTTTTTTATGGGAATTGATATAACCCCAGTGGGGATGGATTGGAAAGAGGATTTTGTTGTAATAAAGACTGGTTTGGATTGCTTTTATGAACATTACTTTCTTGAATGTGTTGTGGATGTTTAAAATGTTAAATTCGGGGTTTGCATCCTAACCCCTTTGCCCTCCGTGTGGGTACAAGGGGAGTCACGTACCGGTTTCCTCGGGTTGGAAATCCGGGGCGTGACAATATGGTATTAGAGCCAGACCCGGAGCAGTGTGCCATGGTCCCACGGGGACGTGGGCCTCCTAAGGGGGGTGGATTGTAACGACCCATGAGTGGGTGTTAGTCCCACATTACTTGGTGAGGAGAACAAAGTCCGCCTTATAGGAGGGGATGGATACCTCACCTCACAGGGACGCGTTTTGGGTGAGGCCCAAAGACAAAACCGTGCGGAGCAGGCCATGAGGGCGAGGCCCAAGACTGGTTGGCCAAAGCGGACAAAATTCTTGTGACGGGTATGGGCTGGGCTATCTCGGATGGTATCAGAGCATGGTCTAGTTGGCCTAGGGTAGTGGGTGGACCTGGTTATCCTAAGTCCTTTGGAGGAGCCTGGAGGGACATGCCTGATCAACATGGTCCTCTTTGAGCCTCCAAGGTGTACTTAGGGTAGTCCAATCTTGTGGTAAGATTTGCATGCATTGGCATTAGGGCACTAGTTGCATTTGCTGTGAATGTGTGCTAAGCTGTGGATAAGATAATATGATTAAGTGAAATGTGCAACTCTTATTTGTTTGGCAATGCGTACTGAACTGTGAAATGTGATTGATACAATGTATGTGTGTAATGTCATGTGATAGTGGAATTGATCAGTGGGGTAGAGGTAGTGACGCGATAGATTATAAATTTGTTTTGACGTTGTGCTTCTTACTTCGTGTAGTAAGAATGCCGCCGAGGAGAGTGACACGTGCGTCCGGGGCAGTGGCTGATGAGTCATCTGCCCATGAGGGTCCGGGTGCGGGACCATCCGTTAGAGGGCATGCGTTGTTGCTGGCACAGCTACGGGAAGGCATCCGGCTGGAGGTACGAGAGCTACAGGAGGGACTCCGGCAGGAGGTTCGGGAGGAGGTGCGCCGTGAGATGGCAGCACGACAAGGTGGTGCCACCACCACCACCGAGGGAGAGCCGCCTCGTGAGCATGAGAGTTCGCCGGGTGGTGTACCGACTCGTGCGAGAGGATGACGTGGTGACACGGTTCCGAAAGGAACAACCTCCGCGATTCAAGGGGGAAGGTGATCCTGTGGTAGGCGAGCGGTGGTTGAGGCAGATCGAGCATGTGTTCTCCTTTCTCCTGCCTCGGGAAGAGGATAAGGTGCGACTGGCATTCGGCACTGGAGGGGGATGCTTTGGAGTGGTGGACGAGTGTCGCGGGGAGCCGTGCGGTGCAACTCATGCTTTGGGAGGAGTTCTTGCAACTCTTCCATGATGAGTTCTTCCGGAATCGGTGAGATGACGAGAAGAGGGAAGAATTCGGCAACTTAAGCGGGGATCCAGGATGGTACCTGAGTATGAGTGGGAGTTCCGGAGCTTGAGTAGGTTTGCTCCTGAGAGCGTGGCAAGGAGGACCTGAAGGCCCACAAGTTCACTTTGGGCCTTAGGCCATCCCTTAGGCGAGGGTGGCAATTCTACGCTTGAGGACCTATCTCGAGGTTGTGGAGACGGCCCATATAGCCGAGAGAGAGCCGGATGATGGGAGGCAGGCCCATCAGGGTCGCCGATTGGCAGAGCGGGCCTGATCGAGATGCAGGGTCCAAGAGGCTCAAGACGGAGGAGAGGGATAGCAGTTCTTTTCGCAGTCGGGGTCAGACATCTGTGAACCTTGGGAGGTTCACCTTTGGCGGCAGAAGACAGGGTGGTCCATCTGGGAGTCTACCTAGTAGTTGTCACTGCTGTGGAGAGCAGGGTCACTTCCAGGGGGAGTGCCCCAAGAAGGACTGGCGATGCAACAACTGTGGACAAGAGGGCCATTTGCGCCGGGTTTGCAGGAGTGGCAACAGGGGAGCGGGGGGCGTGGCATCCAGCGTGAGGAGTGATGCTAGCTTCCGTGCACCAGCTGAGAGACCAGCTCGTCAGTGGCAAGCTAGCCAGGCGAGATCCGGTCGGACCCGACCTCGGGGGAGGCCAGAGCGACAACAGCCGATCTTAGAGGCGATCGGGCGGGAGCCGCCCAGTGAGTGAGCCAACCAGTGGTACGGGCCAAGGAAGGATGTTTGCGCTGGAGGCGACGTACCAGGAGGAGGCTGAGCTACCACCCCCACCAGCTGAGGGTGGAGCAGGACCATCGGTGGTTAGAGGTACCCTCTTGATTTCTCGTACGTTAGCTTTTGTTCTTTTTAATACGGGTGCATCGTGTTCCTTCACTGCCGAGCTTCTTATTGATGGCTTGGGGTTAGCTTGTGTGGAGGCCGCAAGGCCCCTAGTTGTGGAGTCTCCGGTGGGAGGCATGATTGAGGTACGGCGTGTGTGTCGTGACTGTGTGTTAACCCTAGGAGAGGTGGAGCTGAGTTTTGACTTGCATGTAATGCCTTTGAGGACGTTTGACCTGATCTTGGGTATGGATTGGCTTATGGCCAGCTTTTCAGGCCAAGATAGATTGTTATCGGCGGCATGTATCCTTCGTGACACCTGCAGGGACCTCTTGCACCCTGCAGGGGGAGTGGGACTGTGAGGCGAGTCGGGCTGGGCCAGTGTTGGACCAGTGGGGTGCCATTACCCACAGGTTGGCGGCCTGACCTTTGCCGAGGAGGGGAAGGTGGAAAAGAGGGGTGTGGCCCCATTGTTGTGGACCAATTTCAGGATGTCTTCCCTGACCAGTTGAGGAGTTTACCTCCTCAGAGGAGTGTGGAGTTCACCATTGAGTTGGTGCCGGGGACGGGTCCGATTTCCCAAGTAGCGTATCGTATGGGGCCAGCCGAGCTGAGGGAGCTACAGAGGCAAATAAAGGAGTTGGGGGACCAGGGGTATATCAGACCGAGTACCTCACCCTGGGGTGCTCCGGTGCTCTTTGCTAAGAAGGCTGATGGCACACTTCGTCTCTGCATCGACTATAGGAAGCTGAATTCAGTGACTGTGAAGAACAAGTACCCGTTGCCTCGGATAGATGACCTATTTGACCAATTGAGTGGGGCCCAGTGGTTTTCCAAAATAGATTTACGGTCGGGGTATCACCAGCTCAGGGTTAGGGAGGAGGACATCCTTAAGACGGCTTTTCGGTGCAGGTATGGGCATTATGAGTGGGTAGTGATGCCTTTCGGGCTCACTAATGCGCCAGCGGTATTCATGCATTTGATGAACCAAGTCTTTGCTCCCTACTTGGATTCGTTTGTGGTGGTGTTTATTGATGATATCTTGGTGTATTCCAAGACCGAGAAGGAGCATGTGGAGCACTTAGCAACAGTGTTGCAAACCTTGAGGGACCAACAGATGTTTGCTAAGTTTAGCAAGTGTGAGTTTTGGCTGCAGGAGGTTCACTTTCTTGGCCATGTGGTGTTAGCTGAGGGAGTTAGGGTGGACCCAGCCAAGATTGAGGCTGTGGCATCATGGGCGAGGCCAACCAACGTTTTTGATATTCGTAGTTTTCTTGGCTTGGCAGGCTATTACCGTCGTTTTGTAGAGGGATTCTCCCGTTTGGCAGCTCCTATGATAGCGTTGACTCGGAAGGGAGTAAAGTTTGAGTGGACTGACAAGTGCCAGCAGGCGTTTGAGGCTCTCAAAACCCGTTTGACCACTGCACCGGTGTTGAGGTTACCTCGGGAGGATATCCCATATGAGGTGTATTGTGATGCGTCCAGGGTGTTGGTTTGGGGTGTGTGCTTATGCAGGAGCGCAGTGTGGTAGCTTATGGGTCAAGGCAGCTGAAGCCTCATGAGCAGAATTACCCTACCCATGATCTTGAGTTGGCGGCTGTCATCTTCGCCCTAAAGAGTTGGCAGCACTACCTCTTGGGGAAAAAGTTTGTGGTGTTCTCGGATCACAAGAGCCTTGAGACATCTTTACTCGAAGGACTTGAATTTGAGGCAAAGGAGATGGGTGGAGTATTTGCGGACCTTTGACTTTACTCTTGCCTATACCCGGGCAAGGGTAATGTTGTGGCCGACGCATTGAGCGAGAAAAGGGAAAGCTGAGGTGGCCGTGAGAGAGTGGAAGCCGATGGAGCAATTGGCGATGTTGCGGCTGCGGCTCGTTGTTCGTGATGATGGGACAATCCGAGTCCTTTGGTGGTTGTGCTCGAGTTGTACCGGCACGTCCGGGAGGAACAGTTGGGTGACATTGAGTGTGAGGTTCTCCGTGCCCGTATTGAGGCCGGGGAGCTATCCGAGGACCGGACGGAGAGGGTCCGAGCATGAGTTGTCTTTTCGGGGCGGTTAGTAGTAGCTTCTTCCCTCGGGGATGAGGTGATGAGGGAGTTTCACCGGCCTAGAGTTGCTTGTGCATCCAGGGGGGTACGAAGATGTACCATGCGCTTCGGGGACATTTTTGGTGGCCTGGGATGAAACGTGATGTGGTTGCCTTTGTTTCGCGGTGCCTCACGTGTCGGCCAGGTGAAGGCCGAGCATCGGCGGCCGGCGGGCATGTTCTGACCCTTGCCCATAGCGGAGTGGAAGTGGGACCACATAGCGATGGATTTTGTGGATCGGTCTTCCACCCACCACAGGGAGGAAAGATATGATTTGGGTGATTGTGGATCGACTCACAATGTCGGCCCATTTCCTGGCTGTTCGCGAGCGGGACTCTATAGTCAGCTGTACATGAACGAGATTGTGAGACTGCATGGAGTACCATCATCGGTTGTCTCTGACCGGGATTCGAGGTTCACTTCCCATTTTTGGGCAGGTTTGCAGGAGGCTATGGGGACCAAACTTCACTTGAGTACAGCCTTTCACCCTTGAGACGACGGCGGCCGACAGAGAGGACGAATCAGACTTTGGAGGACATGTTACGGGCCTGTGTGTTAGATTTTGGGGGTTCGTGGGCGACTCACCTTCCTTTGGTGGAGTTTGCCTACAACAACAGTTATCAGGCATCCATTAGGATGGCTCCTTTTGAGGCATTGTATGGGCGGCCGTGTCGATCACCTTTGTGTTGGACCGAGGTGGGGGAGACAGCTCTCTTGGGACCACAATTGGTTCAAGAGGCTACCGAGAAGGTTAAGTTGATTCGTCAGCGTTTATTATCAGCTCAAAGTCGGCAGAAATCTTATGCGGATCAGCGGCGGCGACCTTTGGAGTTTTCTGTTGGTGATCATGTGTTTCTTCGTGTTTCCCCACGTCGTGGACATCGACGGTTTGGGCGAGGTTCCAAGCTATCTCCGCGGTTTATTGGTCCTTTTGAGATTCTGGATCGTGTGGGGCCTGTAGCCTACCGGTTAGCGTTACCACTGCGGCTGAGTCGAGTGCACAATGTATTCCACGTGTCCCAATTGCGAAAGTATCACCCTGACCCCACTCATGTGATCGATTGGGGGACATTGGACATTGAGGATGACATGTCCGTTGTTGAGGCCCCTATCCGTATCCTAGATCGGCGAGAGAAGCTTTTGCGTGGTCGTGCTATTCCTTTGATTCGTGTGATGTGGCAGCACCGTGGCATTGAGGAGGAGACATGGGAACGTGAGTCCGTGATGCGTGAGCAGCACCCAGAATTGTTCGAGGACGAACAATCTTAAGCGTGGGAGGTGGCTGTTGGTGGCTGTTGGCCAAGGGATAGTGATGTGTTTTCTTGTATTAGTTGTGTATGATTTGGTGTTTGTTTTGTCTTTTAGACATGTGTTCATATTTGTGATGTGTTTTGAGATGTGTATTTGTGACATGCGGATATGTGTTATATGCATTATTGTGATGCATGTCGTTATGGATTGTGGTGGTACCTTGTTATGTGCTGTTATATGCTGTGCGCGGTGTATGACCCATTTGGGTGTTGTGGCTCGCTGTGTGGCAACATGGTCCGAGATAGCCCAGCCCATACCCGTCACAAGAATTTTGTCCGCTTTGGCCAACCAGTCTTGGGCCTCGCCCTCATGGCCTGCTCCGCATGGTTTTGTCTTTGGGCCTCGCCCAAAACGCGTCCCTGTGAGGTGAGGTATCCATCCCCTCCTATAAGGCGGACTTTGTTCTCCTCACCAAGCAATGTGGGACTAACACCCACTCATGGGTCGTTACAATCCACCCCCCTTAGGAGGCCCACGTCCCCGTGGGACCATGGCACACTACTCCGGGTCTGGCTTTGATACCATCCGAGATAGCCCAGCCCATACCCGTCACAAGAATTTTTTCCGCTTTGGCCAACCAGTCTTGGGCCTCGCCCTCATGGCCTGCTCCGCATGGTTTTGTCTTTGGGCCTCGCCCAAAACGCGTCCCTGTGAGGTGAGGTATCCATCCCCTCCTATAAGGCGGACTTTGTTCTCCTCACCAAGCAATGTGGGACTAACACCCACTCATGGGTCGTTACATTTTCAAAAATAGATTTAAGATCGAGATATCATCAACTAAGAGTTCGAGAAGCAAACATTCTGAAGACAGCTTTTAGTTGTTGGTATGGTCACTATGAATGGCTAGTGATGCCTTTCGGACTCACAAACGCACTAGTAGTTTTTATGGGCTTAATGAATAAGATATTTGCCCCTTATCTAGATCTGTTTGTTGTGGTATTTATTGATGATATATTAGTGTACTCCAAGTATGCGGGTGAACATGAGGAGCATTTACAAGTTGTGTTGCAAATTTTGTGTGACTATAGGCTGTATGCTAAGTTCACCAAATGTGACTTTTGGTTACAAGAGGTGAAGTTCCTTGGTCATGTAATTTCAGCAAAGGGAATCATGGTGGACCTTGTAAAGATTGCAGTAGTGACTTTATGGAAGAGACTTTCTAATGTATTTCAGATTCGTAGTTTCCTTGGTCTGGCAGGGAACTACAGGAGGTTTGTAAAAGATTTTGCTAGGTTAGCAACACCGTTAACTAGGTCAACCCATAAGGGAGTTCGGTTCCATTGGACCAACGCATTTGAAGAGGCCTTTAAGGAACTAAAGGCTCGATTAACCTCAGCACCTATCCTTGTGCTTCCATAGGAAAATGTTCCCTTTGAGGTATATTGTGATGCCTCATGAGTTGGTTTGGGTTGTGTTACAATGCAAGAGCGTCAAGTCATAGCGGATGGTTCCCGACAGTTAAAGTCACATGAATAGATACAAAACTACCCAACTCATGATTTGGAGTTGGCAGCTATGATTTTTCCTCTTAAGAGATGACATCATTATCTCCTTGGGGATAAATTTATAGTGTATATTGACCATAAAAGTTTATAGTATATTTTTTTCCCAAAGGGATCTGAATTTAAGGCAACAACGATGGGTAGAATATCTCCAACAATTCCAATTTGACATATTGTATACACCTAGAAAGTGTAATGTGGTAGTGGATGCCCTGAGTAGGAAAAGCATGGCTGAAGTTTCTCACCATGCTATTAAGGAGTGGGAAATAATGGGACATTTCGCTGTGATGAATGTGCAACCAATTGATTATGATGGTTGGGGTGTTCTTTGTGTCATTATGGCTATTCCTGAGCTGCAGCAGCATGCCATTGAAAACTAATTGGGGATATTGAGTGTGAGGTCATCCGTGACAAAATTCAGAAGGGTGAATTGCAAACGGACTGGACGAAAGATGTAGACCATGTGTTGTGGTTTCGAGGACGGTTGGTAGTTCTAACATTGGTTCGAAATGAGGTTTTGAAAAATTTTCATCAGTCAAGATTGGTTGTACATCCTGGAGGGACAAAGATATATCAAGCCTTAAGGAGGCAATTTTGGTGGCCAGGACTAAAGAAAGCTGTGACTAGCTATGTTTAGCGATGTATGGTTTGTCAACAGGTGAAAATTGAACATTTGAGATCAGCTGGTGAGTTACAGTCCTTACCAGTGCCTGAGTGGAAGTGGGATCGTGTGACTAAGGATTTTGTTATTAGTCTACCCCATTTAAGAGGCCATAACACTATCTGGGTTATCGTAGACCGATTGACAAAATCTGCTCATTTTATTCTAATCCAGGAAATGGATCTCGTCAGAATTTTGGGACAGAAATATGTAGATGAAATAGTAAAATTGCATGGTGTTCCACTGTCAACTGTTTCTGATATAAATGTAAGATTTACTTCTCAATTTTGGCAACAGTTGCAAAAGGCTTTGGGTACACGTGTTAATTCGAGTACAACTTATCAGCCTCAAACTAACGGACAATTATAATAGACGATTCAAATGCTTAAAGACATGTTAAGGGCATGTGTTTTGGATTTCAGGAGTAGTTGGGAGACTCATTTGCCTCTAGTGGAGTTTTCTTATAATAATAATTTTTAAGCTACCATCGGGATGGCTTCCTAGGAGGTATTGTATGGACAACCATGTCACTCTCCTTTGTTGGGCTTAGGCAGGAGAAGCGGCAGTCCTTTGTCCAGATATGGTTCAACAGTCCACATAGAAGATCCAATTAATCCGGCAGCAAATTTTGACAGCCCAAAGTCGTTAGAAATCTTATGTGGATAAACGGCAGCGGCCATTACAGTTTTAAGTTGGTGATCATGTGTTCCTGCGAGTTTCTCCACAGCGAAGACATCGAAGGTTTGGTAAGGGATCCAAGCTCTCTCTACGCTTTGTGGGGCCTTTTGAGATTGTTGCCACAGTTGGGCCAGTTGCATATCGATTAGCCTTAGCACTAGAATTAGCTAGGGTGCATAATGTTTTTCATGTCTCTCAGCTAAGGAAATATTACCCTGATCCATCTCATGTGATCGACTAGTGTAAAATTGATTGATGATGGTTCCGTAATCAAGGTAGTGGTTAAAATCTTGGATCGATAAAATTGAGTCTTATGTGGTCGCAGGATTCCATTAGTCTGAGTCTTGTGGAGGAACCGTGGTATTGAGGAGAAAACATGGGAAAAAGAAAGTCAAATTTGTGTCTTTCATCTAGAACTGTTCGATGACGACCAATCTTAAGGTAGGGAGGATATAAGGACCTCTCCATATTTTTATCTATATTATGAGGTATGCTAGAGAGTTGTAATTTTGTCAATTTGATATTGTTATTAATTTTTGTTGTCTTGGTGTTTTTGGGAATGATCATTTTCTGTTATAACTTGGCACTTGTTCAGAGTATCCTTGATTGATGATTTAATTATTGTGGTCATGTTGTTGAGTTGTGTTGGTTGCCTTTTTGAGGACGAAAAGTCCAAATGTGGGGAGGATATAGTATCTCGAATCTGGAAATAGCATGAGATAGCCCATATTTGGGGTCTAGTTCACCCAAGGGCATTATTGAAATTTCATGTGGTGAGTTAAAGGGGTAAAAAGGTCAATTTGGTCGTTTGGGGATTTAAAAATAGTAATACAATTTTTTATTAATAATAACTTTTGGTATTTTTTTTATAATTATTTTCAGTAGGAGTTTTAGTATAATTAGGAAATCTAGTTTAAGAGGGATTCTTAATTGCGAATAAATCAAAGTTAAAAAGAAATAGGACTCTTGAGCCGTCTCTCTCTCTATATAGAGGTCGTCTTTAAGGTGTAGGTTGTTGATTCTTTGAGTATTTGAGCCCTAGTCGTTTTTTGTCAAGAGGATAGGAAAAAGAAGGTCAAAGCTTGGAGTTTTACGGCGTTGTTGGGCGTTTCGGTAGGTATAACCAATTCTTTTGTGTTTGAGGTAGGTGATTCTGTCTTTCTTAATCTTTTAGGGATTGAATGACAAATAGGGTTGATTTGATTGAAAATAAAACTTAGAATGAACAAGTTTGCATGTAATTGAAATAAGGCTTAGAGATATGAAATTAATCAGAATAATTGTGTTAGGGCTTAGTAATTCATTATCTGTAAGAGAACTTGATTAATAAAATATCTTGAGGCTTAAGAACCCTACCTTTAGGCTTAGGGATTGAGTTAAGGTTTATGAAGTTGATTATGGTTTATCATGCAAACTAAACAACGTATCACTCGTACATAAGTAGGTCAACGAATTGAGTAGTGATTACATGGAATGCACGTTTGGGATGCACATATCAACATACACGTGCTGTGCATATGGGGTGCATGTAGCGGAAGTTGGTACAAGGCAAGGGGACGTACAAGGTGTGCACATGATGGTGCATGTAGCACTGTATGTGATGATGCATGCGGTGATACATGTGTACCTGTTTTTTACCTTATTTTATTTTTCTTATATTTTTAATGCATAGAGGGTTGAAATAGCTACAAAATGGTAGGCTTTATAAGCCAATCGGAGTTCTGTGGAAATAGTTATGATTTTTCGAAGTTGGAAACAAATTTGAGAAAAACAACTCTACACGTGGCGATGCATGTGGCGAGAATCGCTACATGCAATTTTGTTTATGTTTTATTTCGATAGCCAGTTAAAAATGCTTCAAAATGGTAGGTATTATAAGCAAATCGAAGGTCTATAAAATTAGTTATGATTTTTTAAAGTTAGGATAGAATCTGCATTATTTTAACAGCCTGTTTTGTTTCTTTTAGTTTGTTAATAGGAATTTAAGCTCAAAACCTTTAAAGGGGAACCTTAAGAATCATTTGAGGATTGTAATGTGTCTTGTATTATTATAATTGAGGTGCATATATTTATTCTTATGCTGAGAACATGTTTGTAATGATTATACACTAGTAAGGTTATACTGTGGATGTTATGTGATGAGTGTTTAATAGTAATGTTTATGTGTTATGAAATGAATATGATAACTCATGATATGATTGTTTAAGATATTATTATGTTGTGGCACACATGAATGCTTAGTTTGTGTGTAGCGGGCTCAATAAGCCGACGGTTTGGCATGTGAGTCTCTGTCATCGGGATATGGCTCAATGAGCCGATAGTTTGGCCTGTGAGCAACTATCACTGTGGGATGAATGACAAATATGGTTGCCTGTGTGGCAGTATGATGGGTATGGTTGTCTATGTGGCGGTATGATGGATATGGGTGTATATGTGGCGGTTTGAATACTGGGTTGTATTGTTGTGCTGCATTAACATCTAATAACTCTCACTACACGTGCACATGAGCACAACATGTAACTTAGTAATAGATAGAAGGTGAGGAATAGTAGTTCACCTATTGAGTTTTGTGCTCACCCCTACTTGTTGATCTGTTTTTCAAGTATTAGCGGGAGCTTGCTGAACCAATAAAACTAAGATTCTATTTATGTTTGGACCTTAGTTTTATTTTTGTTATTTGTTTAATTGGTGTTTATTTCCCTGGGTCTGTGGGCAATTATAATAAATGGTTGCTAAATGTGGAATGGTGATTTGATAATATAATACTTTAAGATTTTTTGGATAACATTCTGAGAAAATACTTTTATATCCTTATTGTATGATTGTACAAGGGAAAGTCACATACTTGGTTCTGGATCTCTAGAATTAGGGATGTGACAGTTTGTTTGATTTTATGTATTATAATGAATTGTTTTGAGGAATTGACATAGTCTCATATGGGGAAGGATCAAAAAGGAGTTTCGAAATATTAAACATGTGGTTTGAATTATGGATGTCTCATATGGATATTTCATTTATTTATCCTATGTGACTTGTTGTATAGCTTAACCCTTTGTCCCACTGAATGGGTAAGAAGTATTACTAATTGGTTTCCTCGGATTGAAATTCGGGGTGCGACAAGTTGAAATGAGGTATTTGATAAAAATGAGTGTTTTAAGCCTTAGACGAAATTGGGGGGGGGGGGGGGGGGGGGGGGGGGGGGGTCGATGGTTGTTTCAATTGTACTTTGTTAAAATGGAGGAGATTGTGTCAGTGTGGTCTACAGTCTACAACTCAGTTGAAACAATGGTCAAAGCATGCTTGTTGATTGAATCGTGATGGAAACACTTGCCTTTTGAATCGTAGGATTTTTCACATAAGTTATATAGTGAATTTATGAGCAAATCTAGATGAAGAAAAATGAGGTGAACAACTTTGAAGATAGACAGATTGGGAATTCAAGTTATGGTAAAAAAATTCAAATTTAATATTGAAGATATATTAATGGGGTTATTTTAAATACGTGTATTGAGTTTCACACATTCTATTGTGTTTATTACAATTAAATAAAAGTAAGGTTATGTTTCGAGGGATATATATTCGTGGCTAGGTAATAATTTAAAATAAAGTTATATTAATTATTTAACGATGTATTTTCTTAGTTTATTTCGTGTTTTGACCATCAAATGGGGTTTTTTAAGTGTTTTCATTGTTCACCCTTCAATCAAATTCTACATACATCGTAGTAGATATCGAGTGAAAGCCGAAGGAAATTTTGACTAAAAAAGATGAGACTTATGGACCTTCCCTTTCATTATTTCTTGAAAATTTTCTTGCCCAACTTTTGTTCTTCAGTGGTCCGTTCTTCAAACATGCAACAATGTTTTGGGCGTCCGAGATCAGTACGGGCACAAATATTAAATGCGTTCCGGAGAAAAAAATATGTGTGACCGTAACCGTTGAATTTACCCGCGATCAATTTATATATTTATTATTTTAAAAAACTAAAGAAAAAAAGGTAACGGTACCTGCGAGTACGTAGTAAAAGCTTTGGATGTTTCTGGGTTTCGGCTGGAAGGGTCAGATAGTTGGGCCTTGGTCCATCGATTGTTGTCGGCCCATTAAGGCCCACGCCCAAAGTTAACTTTCAACGCTAGCTCGAAGAAGATGATTCTAGAAGCTCCACTCCCGGAACCCAGTTGACCTGCCCTGGGCTCTAGCAGAAGCAAGGAAGCAAACGAAAATTACGATTCTACCCTCAACATCTCTCCCCTTAAAAGCTCCCACCCCCATCCTCAGAACCTCAGCACTACCGCTCCAACACGCTGTTGCTCTCGATCCGTCACTTCCAGATTCCTAAAGGTTCGATCTGGAACCCTAACTCATCTATCGTTCGATGTGTTCTAGATTAGTACTAGTTCCGGTTTCTATTGTATTGTTCCATTGATATTGGCTCGAGGTGAATGGCGATGTCTTCTTCTTCGGATTTGATCATTCGCGTAGGGGAGTTTTGGCTTTATGTATAAGATTCGTGGAAAAGTAGTTGGATCAGCACTTCTTCTTCTTGTTATTATTATTATGAAACTTAGTGTAGTCTGCATCTAATATGTGAAAATTCGATTGCTATGTTATTCATTTCTCGTCTTTAAGTCAGCTGTTGTGTGAAAATTTTCGTTCTTCGCGTTTTATGCACGGATTTATGCGTTCTATTGTTTTAGTCTCTATTGCGATGGTATGAGATATTTGTGTTTGTTTGTGTATTGTTGTGCATGTTTTATATCACACATACATTATTACTTCGAGGAGAAGATTTATTATTATTGTTGATCTCACTCATATTTTTTTATATTTGATAATTGGTCGTGGGTGTAGTAGACCTGTTGTGCTCTTTATTTGACGGAGCTGCGTGTCATTTGTATTATATCACATTGAAATTTATTTTAAATGCGGCTGTTTATTTTGCTATATGTTCAGAGTGCTATTTATTTGAGTGGGAGTGGACTCAGATAATTTGTCAAAAATGAGCGTTGTTGGTTTTGACTTTGGAAATGAAAGTGGCATTGTCGCTGTGGCCCGGCAAAGGGGGATAGATGTTGTGCTCAATGATGAGTCCAAGCGAGAAACTCCCGCTGTCGTTTGTTTTGGTGACAAGCAGCGTTTCATTGGAACAGCAGGTGCTGCTTCCAATATGATGAACCCTAAGAACTCAATTTCTCAAATAAAACGATTAATCGGCCGTCCTTTCTCGGATCCCGCCCTGCAACACGATATAAAATCATTACCCTATGATGTCACCGAAGGGCCTGATGGGTATCCATTGATCCATGCTAGGTACCTGGGGGAAGTAAGAACATTTACACCCACTCAAGTGTTGGGAATGGTATTTTCAGACCTGAAGGGAATTGCAGAAAAGAATTTGAATGCTGCTGTGGTGGACTGCTGCATTGGGATACCAGTTTATTTCAGTGATCTCCAAAGAAGGGCTGTGATGGATGCTGCTACAATTGCAGGCTTGCATCCTCTTCGCCTATTTCATGAAACCACAGCCACAGCTCTGGCATATGGAATATATAAGACTGATTTGCCTGAGAATGACCAGATAAATGTAGCCTTTGTTGATATTGGCCATGCTAGCATGCAAGTGTGCATTGTTGGTTTGAAGAAAGGCCAGCTAAAAATACTCTCTCATTCATTTGATCGGAATTTGGGTGGTAGAGATTTTGATGAGGTTCTGTTTCAGCACTTTGCACAAAAGTTCAAGGAAGAATATAAAATTAATGTTTACCAAAATGCAAGGGCCTGTATTAGGCTCCGAGCTGCCTGTGAAAAGTTGAAGAAGATGCTCAGTGCTAATTCTGAGGCACCTCTGAATATTGAATGCTTGATGGAGGAGAAGGATGTCAGGGGCTTCATGAAGAGGGATGAGTTTGAACAGATTAGTGTTCCAATATTGGAACGAGTGAAGAAGCCCTTGGACAAGGCTCTCTTAGATGCGGGTCTCACACCTGAGAACATTCATTCAGTTGAGGTTGTTGGTTCAGGCTCGCGTGTTCCTGCAATTATCAAGATATTGGCAGAGGTGTTTCACAAAGAACCGAAACGTACAATGAATGCAAGTGAATGTGTTGCCAAAGGATGTGCGCTGCAGTGTGCTATTCTTAGTCCAACATTTAAAGTACGCGAATTCCAGGTAAAAAAAAATCCTTTTTGTTGTGATATTTTATTTTAGTTTATTTAATAATTTGGTTTGATGAGTCTTCTTTCTGCATACTGCATGGTGAATACTTTCTTATTTAAGGAGCGCCTGTTGCTTCAACAGTTTTCCCAAAATTTTGGGTTGTATTCACTTGCTGCTTTAATCTCCTAAAAATTTTCAATTGTTTTTTCATCTGTGAACTAGTGGCATGCTTTTCAGACAATATTTTTGTATGAAATGACCATCCAATCTGGGAGGATGTACTACTACTACACATGGTAATTTAATTGTTGGCATCCTCAACTTAACTACCTCAATTTTCATTCCACTCTAGATTTATGGCAGTTTTCTATTTTTCTTGTATGTCATGATCATAAATTGTTCACTATGATTAATAATTGGTTTTCAGGTCTTTTGCTTGATTAACATAAGGCCTCAGGCCTTATTATGCTTACAATATCTTTAATCCATTTCCGGATTTATTATTATTGATTTGTCTTGAAGGTCCATGAAAGTTTTCCCTTTTCCATTGCTTTATCATGGAAAGGCCCTTCCGTAGACCCACAGAATGGTGGAGCTGACAATCACCAAAGCACAGTTGTTTTCCCCAAGGGAAACCCTGTACCTAGTATCAAGGCTCTAACATTTTACAGATCAGGCACTTTTTGTATTGATGTACACTATCCTGATGCAGATGAAGTACATGCACAAGCCAAAATTAGCACATATACTGTGAGGATTCTGCTCATATTCCTTCTTCTACACAGTTTCTTTGTCAGAAAATTGTTTTCTCTATGCCACTGTACCATGATTCTCTTCCTGACATGGTTCACAATATGTTTTTATGAGCAGATTGGTCCTTTCCAAACCACAAAAAGTGAACGAGGCAAGGTTAAGGTTAAAGCTCGCCTAAATCTCCATGGGATTGTGTCTATTGACTCAGCAACAGTAAGTATTTAGGTTATTTTTTTGGTCTCTGAAAATTGTTTTTTGTTTGATGTTTCAATTATATGTTACTGAGCATCCCTTGACCTCGATTCAGCTATTAGAGGAAGAAGTAGATGTTTCTGTTGTAAAAGAGCCAGTGAAGGAATCGACCAAGATGGAGACTGATGAAGCTCAACATAACATTCCTCTTCCTGCAGAGAGCGAAACTGATATCAATATGCAGGATGCTAAAGTTCCTGTTAGTGGTGGTGGAGTGGAAAATGGTAGTACGGAGACTGGAGTGAAGCCTGCGCAGATGGAAACAGACACAAAGGTTTGTATACACTTTGTCTCTCTGTATCTTTTTTTTCATAGTTCTGCTTTCATTTGCTCATAGAGTTGCAAAAATAATGTGTATTGATGGAAGCATGCTTCTTGTGACTCAAATTGAAATGTTTTCTTGTGGGCTGCATCACCCTCCACTGCATTCACTATTCACTGTTGTTAATTGCTAGAAGACCATTGTTACTGGGCTGTTAATTGTTTGGAGCGTTCTGCTCTTCACTAATTGCCCCTCTCCTACAAGTAACACCTATCTTCAATTCAGAGTGTGCCACATGGAGACATCCCGAAACTCAGCATAGGCACACCCAACTTTATTAGCTCACCTACCCTAGGCAAGGCAACTTCAACGAGGCACATGCCTAGGGGCTCTAGGCATATGGCGTAGAGGAAGGTCTCTTTGAAGCTAGGTTTTTTTAAGAAAATGAAAATAAAAATGTCACCGGTTAGGTAGCCTATGCATCTCATATCTGGAGGATAAAAGCATAAAAGGAAAAAACCTAGTTGCCAAGTTGGACTCATTCCAGCCACTGGGCATCATGCTTCCTCTGGCAGCGTTCTGTTTTTGTTTGGCTCTGGAGTGGTCTCTGACGAGTCTCTAACAGCAGTGTGCTACGTGCTATTTTCTCCTGCAATGATCTCCAGCTTACTGCATTTTCCAGCACTCTGTTTTCTGCATTCATATCATCTTGTTTTCTGCATACGTATCACCCTGTTTTCTACAGTACTGTTTTCTCCGCCAACAAGTCTCCTTTTTCCCCCTTATTTTTCATCAGCTCATTATCATCTCTTTTATAATTTATTTTATTTATCTATTTTTCATTGTTTTTCAAAAATAATAAGGTTTCTTTCCTGCCATTGTATGGATGTTTTCATTGCTAGGAGCCTGGGGACAGCGACAGTTGTTTAGAAGTGGTAGGCCTGCTTTGTTAGTATTGATGTACGCTATCCTAATATAACTTCATATTTCACTTATTATCACATTGATCATGTGAGATTATTTTTACAATAATATAAATCTTATGATTTCAATGTTCGATTTTGAGTATTCTTTACCCATTTTGCATAAAATCTCTTTGATAGTCTTATTACCGGGACAGCAGACCATTATTACTTCTCAAATGAAAGGGGACTTGTAGTTTACGAGTGAGTCTGCAGGTCTACTTTACTGAAGAAAAAGAGCATTTTTTTTACCAATACTATGTTATTTTCATTGTTGGGATTGTGTCAGCAAACCTGTAGTGTTTTCCAAAAGAAAAAGAAAGGAACCTTTTATTGTTTGTGTTATAGATCAGTGGAGTTTTTTATTTTAATTTGTTCAAATTCTTTATATTTCAGACATCTTTGATTATGCTATAAACATGTGGTGCTTTTAGCGATTTTCTTTGATTTCTTAGGCTTAATAGATGCCAAGAAATTGATTGGGGTTGTTAAATGATTGTGCTTATGTAATATTAGATTAGCGCTTAATATTATATTTTTTTAAAGTTTGTTTTACATATTGTATGCCTTGTTTACATAAGGTGCAGGCCTTTAATTTGCACCTTGCTCCTAGGCAAGGTGACTCCCTTGGTGCCTTAGGTGCATTTTCGTTTTCAACAACTATATTTAAGAGTGATCCATTTTTTTATTTAAATAAAATGTTGAGAAAAAATAAATTACTGCAAAATGAACAAGTCAGCACTTTTACATGCGAATATGTATGTTTTTAGTATTGTTTTTGTTGATTTCAGCTTAAATTTGCATAGGATGTGATTAGTTTGGTTTTGGGTTGATTTCAGCTAAATTTGTGCATGTGCTGAACTTGAGGCTGCGTTTTTCCTGGACCATTAATGGTGGACTACAAAAGACAGGGCGATAGAACTTTTGGAGAGAGTGCATTTGTTACTGCACTCATTGTTCATATTCATGGCCCTTATTTGTAGCATTCTTGAGGCTGGTAATTCTCTCAAGAAGGTCCTTATTGGCCAGCCAAAGCATCCTAGCTTTGTGAACTGCGTCCAATGTGCAACACTTATTGGTTTATTTTTGAAGTGTTAGTTTGTGCATGACACTAAGATGCATTCATATATATTTTTTAACTGGTGTGGTTGATTGAGACAATCTATTTTATGGTTTGTTATTTGTTTTGTTATGGGATCAGTTTTGTTTTCTTAATCTGTTGGGTTGGGTCGGTTTAATATGTCAATACCATATGCAGGTTGAAGCTTCAAGGAAGAAGGTTGCTAAAACCATTATCCCTGTTGCAGAGTTGGTGTATGGTGGGATGTTGCCTTCAGATGTGCAGAAAGCAATAGAAAAGGAATTTGAAATGGCTCTGCAAGATCGAGTTATGGAAGAGACAAAAGATAAGAAAAATGCTGTTGAGGCCTATGTTTATGACATGAGAAAGAAGGTCGGTTTTGGGGGCTCAGTGAAAGTTTTTATGTATTCCTCATTTTCTGTTTTCTGACACTATTAATTTTGTTGCCTCCAGCTGTTTGAAAAATATCATGAATTCGTTACTCCTACAGTGAGGGATAGCTTTGCTTCCTTACTTGAGGAGGTGGAAGATTGGTTGTATGGGGAGGGTGAGGATGAAACCAAAGGTGTTTATGTTGCCAAGCTTGATGAGCTCAAGAAGGTGAGTGCCCTTTCATTGTTCTAAATTTTTACTGAGATATGTGAATTCTAGTATCTAATGGAGTTTGGAGATTGCAGCAAGGTGATCCTATTGAGGGGCGATATAAGGAAAATTCTGAGCGAGGCGTTGTGATTGATCAACTTGCCTATTGTATTAATAGCTTCAGGGAGGCAGCAATGTCTAGTGATCCTAAATTTGAACATATTGCAATGGAAGAAAAACAGAAGGTACCTAATGGACACAATTTCAGCAACCTAATGGCAGACAAACTTGTGCATGAGTAGTTGATTGTTGCTTGCATTGTAGGTTCTAAATGAATGTGTAAATGCGGAGGGATGGCTACGAGAGAAAAAACTGCAGCAAGACGCACTTCCCAAATATGCCCCTCCAGTTCTGTCAACAACTGACGTCAGAAAAAAGGCAGAAGTTTTGGATAGGTACCATCATGTATATGTGTAGCCTATATGCGTGTTCTGCTTGGTTAAAATTGGCTCAATTAATCTATTGTCACTATCATTGATATCTAACCTTTATATTCATCGTATTTATTTAAAAATCATTAATCATATCATTTACGGGAAAATCTTTGAAATTTTTTTGGAACTTTGAATGGTTTAGTAATGTGTGAATTGGACTTTTATGCTACAAAATAATTAGGGGGCAGCAAGAGAGGATATGGCAGACCATTTGATGATTTTGTTCTGTTCTTTTGAAATCAAACACTACATTTTTGCTTTACAATCTGAGCCTCTCTTGCTAGAGACTCAAGATTATGGATGCTGTAGGATTTGTTCTGTGTATTAGCTGTAAGTTATTTTAGCTGTAAGTTATTTTGTGCAACAACCATGATGACATTTGAATGGTTGAATTCTTGCTTTCACAGCATTTGCAGGCCAATAATGACAAAGCCTAAGCCAGCAACTGCCAAGCCAGCAACCCCTGAACCAGTTTCCCCGCAACCGTCTAAGGGAACTGATACACCATATCCGGATCACAGTGCCACTGCAAATGACCCCAGCACAGGCGAGAGTCCATCCAAAGACAATGTTCCCGAGCCTATGGAGACTGAGAAGCCGGAGGCTACTTCTTAAATTATAATTTAAGCGGTCCGTATTTTTATGGTGTAATGCGAAGGTGAAGTGTGCTTCATTTATATCCCTTTGGGGTTGAATATCTTGAGCGAGCTTGACAAGTCAGAACTTATAAATGTTGGGGTGGACAGTCTGAATCCCCAAAGCTTTTTTGGGTTCAAGAGGATCCATCTACGGATCCCAAATTCTATTTTCACTTTGTAAGTATCTCTGCGATCCGGGTTTTTTCTCAAGGGATTACAAAGAGATGGCGATCTTTTGTTTTTGTTTCCCTCGCAGGGGGGTTGGGGTCATTATTATTATTTAAATTACGGATGTTTCAGATTATGTTCTCCCCTCAATGTTAAACGGACCGTGGTCTCATGTTTTTGCTTGATTATGTGTTACCTATCTTTCCTTTTGAGCTTTACATGTGTTTTATGTTAGATTGTTAGTCGTCGTAATTGCTTTTCATTGTGATCATATGATTCATACTTGTCATGGAATTATTATTGTAAACAGGCCTATTCAGTAACTCTTCAATAAAGAAAAAAAGTTTACTAGCAGTGTGTTGTACTGTTATGTCAATTAATTATATGTTTGTTTGGGATATTTTTTTATTTTTAAAATATAGTAGTTATTTTTATTATTATTTAAATTACAGTTGGTTTTCCCTCATGTTAAACGGACTGTGGTCTTATGTTTTAGCTTGATTATGTGTTACCAAACTTTTTTTTTTGGGCTTTACATCTGTTTTACGTTCGATTGTTAAGTCTTCGTAATTGCTCTTTATTGTGATCATATGATTCATACCTGTCATGGAATTATTATTATTGTAAACAGGCTTGTTCAGTAACCCGTCAATAAAGAAAACAAGTTTACTAGCAGTGTGTTGCACCGTGAGTCGTTATGTTCTGTCAATTAATTATATGTTTGTTTGAGATATTTTTTATTTTTATTTTTAAAATATGATTGTTATTTTTATTATTATTTAAATTACGGTTGGTTTCCGATTATGTTCTCCCATCAATCTTAAACGGACCGTGGTCTAATGTCTTTGCTTGATTATGTGTTACCTAACTTTCTTTCTTTTTAAGCTTCACATGTGTTTTGCGTTCGACTGCTAAGTCTTCGTAATTGCTCTTCGTTGTGATCATATGATTCATACCTGTCATGGAATTATTAATATTGTAAATAGGCCTGTTCAGTAACTCTTCAGTAAAGAAACAAAATTTACTAGCAGCGTGTTGCACCGTGAGTCATTATGTTCTGGCAATTAATTATATGTTTTCTTGGATATTTTTTGTTTTTATTTTTAAAATGTGATAATTATTTTTGAGTAAAAAATAATAAATAATAAAAATTTTATTTTTAGGTCTTAAAAATAATATTTTATTATTTTAAATTTATGTGTTTTTATATTTTAAAATAATTATTATATTTTAAAAGTAGAAATAAAAAACAAGTAAAATAAATATAACTTAAGGCTTTAAATATTAAATTTTAGTTTTGCCAACTCATTATCTCACCGCGAGTGAATAAATATGGGGCATTTCATGATTTCATTCTGTCATGGGATTTTATTTAGTACAATGGTACTTATCCTAAATTATGTCTTATCATCAAGGCTTTAAAATGTTAGAAATAAAATATCAATTATTTTCATTGCCAAGAGAAGAAAAAGGAAAAAAAGGAGCAGAAAATTTTATAGAAAAAAAGAAGGTTATGTTCAAACATACAGTACATGGGAGTCGAAGGCACACATCACATGATTAACAATATAGAAACTTTTTTTTTTGAATAATAGGTAAACTTGCCTCAGCCTGCTGAGCTATATTAGTGTTTTCAGGCGTTTACTATTACAAATGACTCAATGTATACCGTCACCTGTTATTTTATTTCAAAAAACAAAAAAGACATTCTCATTAATACTATAAGGTGCAAGAAAATCCATGCATCAACTCAGGCCTTACTATTTAGGTTGCTCGAAGTAAAATTATAAAATGAGGCCCTCGTGTTCTCTTCTTTTGTCACTCTAATAAATATCCATTGTATGTTGGCCATAATTTCCTTTGCGTAGTAGCTTATTTACGGGAACATACTTCCATCCAAGCACCTCAAAACTCTCTTGTAAAGTGTCCATAATAACTACTAAAAAATACGATCATAAATATGATAGAGGTTGCCTTAGAGGTTAGGACTTACCTTTTCTTTCCTGAGAAGTGTAAGGTCTCATTCTTAAGAAAACAACAATAAAAATAGGACTCGTTCAGTAAATTTATATGGAATCTAGAAAATATGCCACCACCATTAAAAATGAAATAAACCTAAATCTGTTCATATGATTGTAACAAATTCATATAAAAAACAAATGCACCTAATATTAAATTTGAAATAAACCTAATTTAGTTTGAATGATTTTGAGGACACCCCGAGTGGAAAAACCTCAAAAAAAAAAAAAACCATAAACCTGCAGTAAAATCCCTAGCTTGATGGCCATAATGAAATAAAAGCCATAATTTAGAAAAAAACAAAACAAACCAAAAACAATCAAAATCACCTATGTTTTAGCTTTAAATTCACGTTCCTCTTGGGTGGAAGTCCATCTGAATCATTCTCCTCATCTGTAGACATTTTTGAATTCTCAGGGCTATCTCTTATCTCATCTAACTCATTAGCATGGTTCAAATAAACCTTGGGATTTGTGAACACATACTTTCTAGAGTCCAAACCACATGAAAATCGAGCTTGCCTTGATGATTCATACATTAACATGTCTATTTTCTTAAAATATACTCACTTTCTAGTGGCACAAGCAGTTTTTGGTAACTTTGTCTTCTCCTTCTTGTACTATGTCTTCAGAGTATCCACACGGTTTCGCCATTGTCTGTTGTTCATCTCATTTTTTGATTATTATGACACTTCCTTTGCAACTTGATATTCCCAGGTCCAAGCGTGAATGTCTTGATATACGCGTGTGTGTATACAGAGGGAGGGGGGGGAGTTGAATCTGTATACTTTAAAACTATTTCTTTAGTTTTAAAGAGTAGGATATTTTAGAGAGAATTCTCTATCAGATGTGATCTTTGTATGGATGGTCTTTTAGTGTCTCATGCAATATCAGTTACCAGCAAGCATGTATGAGAAAGTAAAGACAGTGACATACAATAGACGTGGTTCGATCAATGTGATCTACTCCACGGTAGTGAGGGTGTTCCTACACCGAGTCCAATCCACTGTTGTCTTTTAATACAGTAGGGTCTAGCCCTTGTTACAATTGGATCAACTCTCTCGTCTATTCAATGCAGATACAAAAACAGTATTGCTCCAGAATTTACTCACTGTAAGAATCTGTTTAGCGCAATCTACTCCTGCGTAAATAACTATTAGCTATGCTTGACCTTCAACCCTCTCTTTGCCGGACTCAGAATCTGTTCACTGAATGTATGAGGAAGAAGGACAGACTAACTCACTGTTATCTCTTCTTCAATCTTCCTCTTTCTCTCTATGTATGAACTACTCTAAGTCGCCTTTTTGTATCTCTGCAGATACGTTTCTTTTCTGCACAAAAATATTATCAGCATATCTAGGTCAGGCATATTCATTGCTTTTATAGGTCGGCACCAGTCAGAAACCCTTCGTTTAGGGTTTAGCATGTTTATTCCTTTGATCTTCACTGTCGAAACAGGTTAAACCACTTGCGGATGATGTCCACGTGTTTTCCAGTACTTAACGTACTTGAAACCGCCGTCTAGGTAACGACTTACTGAAACGGTGAACTCCAGCGTGTTTTGCTCCTTCATAGCGCGCCCGTTCCTTTGCCTAGCCATATCCTCGAAGATATTGCCTCGTAGCTTTCCTACGAGTCTGTGAGTCTACCTCTTCGATTCTTCGAGTTTGAGTCTTCGAGCCCTGAGAAGTAACCTTCCACTTCTTCTGCTTTCTGGCTTCGAAGCTAGGTCAGAATCAGTACATAACTGACATCTCATTCTACGAGCCTGAGCTCTACGAGTCTTTGAGTCAGTTAGTAACAGCTGCATTCTACCTTGGCTGATTAGCTGTTCACAGGTCTTCACAGGGGGTCCTTCAATCTACGACCCTGTGAGCTTTGACTCTACGACTCTTTGCTTCGAGTCTGCGAGATGCGGCTCTTTACCTGTCTGCTCCTTGGGTATGAGAAATTACGACCCTTTGACCTTCGAGTCGTCTGGCTACGACCTTCGACCTTCGAGTCGCCTGGTCTACGACTTTGAATTCCTGTAGTAGTGCTTAGAGCCGAGTGGTCTGTTGATCTTCGACTCTCCATCTTCGAGTCTTCGACCCTGAGCTTCGAGTCTGTGTCAGTACATAGTGGATTCCCTCTACGAGCTCACTCTAAGAGATCACTCTACAAAATTATCCAACCCTGTACTGAGCTTCGACCCAGCGCCAACTCGCAATGATATGTTGACAACAATGACAACCAAAAGGTTCGCGGGAACAACACAACTTCCTCCCACTCCTTTACTTAAAGGCTCTACCTCCCAAGCTAAAGAAACTTGTCACCCTAAGTTCTAGTAACACAAACATCTTGTCACGCCCCGATTTCCTCCAACCTTGGAAACGGGTTGTGACTGCCCATGCCTGCACTCGGAGGGTTAAAGGATTGGTGCAAAACACCTAAGAAGGACTATAACACGGGTGTTATCCTAACCTGCACAACGGTCTTGCACACCACAAGGCACGCGTCTGTCCCCACATGACATGCTCACACAGACATACAATTTATATCATCACAAAAGAAATATTCATTAAAACTTATTTGGGAAAAATTCTCATCCATAAAATTACAAACCGGTATTCTCAACTCATAAGTCCACAGTTTACATTTGTCTCAGGTTTTCCCAAAATAGGGTACATGACAATAAAACAATAAAATCAAAAAATAAAAAGAAACACGTCATAGCCTAAGGAAGTCTATCACCTCAGCTCATTCACCTATCGCCGACTAGACCCTGTAAAACAAATAGTTTATAGGAAGGGTGAGCAAACCATAGCTCAGTAGGGATCAAGTCTCCCTGGTCTATTCCACTATAGGCATGCATGATAGGTGTATGCTTGTGCTCGGGTAGTGACTAGTACAACAATATTTCACCCAGTAAACACTCAAACTTACCCGAACCCGCACTGGAAGGCAGAAGACACCCCGCCACCACGGCGACATGGCTTACCACTCCAGGCGAATGTTACATTTGTCCACTTAAGAAATGCAACATTTTCCACCCAAGTCGGGTATGACAATCGCCTCCTCGGAAGCCATACCCTCCTTGGAAGCCATGCCCACTGTCGTGAGTGCTACACCGAGACTCAGGACCGCAATCTTGGCCAAATCTCAAGGGACCCAATGATGTGACTGGTCCAATGAAATTCCTCTCAAAGGAATTTCCTCAATCATGTATAATGAATCTCAATCCCATAAATAGAGTTTGGGTAATAACCACGTCACATACAACAACTCAATAAAATCCATAGTTCAAACTCAGCAATACAATATCACCATTTTACCACATTCAGAACAGAAATATCTCCATGCAAACATATTATCATAAAATACCATACTATTAAAACCTCATTCTGGTCTCTAGGGTCCACCTCTCACACATTCTAACCCCATTTCCCATTTACAGGTCAAAAGATACAAAAATAGGCTGCTAGAATAGAATATATTTTTCTTAAACTTAGAAAAATCATAACTTTCTCTATAGAGCTCGGATTGCCTTGTAAAACCTCTTATTTCGAATGGCATTTGACAAGCTATTTATTAAAAATATAATGTCACGCCCCCAAATCCTGGAAGGACCAGAACTAAGAGTGTGACTTCCCCATGCCTACACCCGAAGGGTCAAGGGGTTGGTGACTAGCACCGATATGGACTACACAGCGGGTGCTGTCCGAGATATACCTATACAATCATACATCAGGGGTATTCCTGTACATTCCCACATGCTATGAAGCTAAGGAAAATAATTTATTAATAACAGAGTCATGCTACAATATCCAATATAACTTTCACGGACCCTCGTCCGGATATTCAATCTATAAAACCAAATATGTCTTACAAAATCCATAAACTAAATTACGACAAAATGTAAAATGAATAACAATTAATTTCGGACCAGCCTTTATCGAATGAGTCGATACCTGAAACATGTCAACAAGTAGGGGTGAGCACAAGTGCCCAGTAGGTGATCTTCATCTCCTCACCATCCTATAACATGAAATCCTAAATCTACATGATCAGTGTATGTTTGTGCTAATGCAGTGTCATATTTTATCACAATAAGCTCACATTCAATCACAATATAACATCATACCCATTACTTTTCATCCATCAAAGGTTTGCACCGGCAATCCAACCATTCACAGGATCCCCGCTACCAACTCCAAGAATCCTAGTCACTACTAGATAGCCATATATGGGACCTGTGGTGTCCCTAATGACAACCTGCCACATACGGGACCTAGGTTAACCAGCCACATAGGGGACCTGCGGCCTCTTGCCAGCCCTATGTGGGACCTGTGGTTAACCCAACAACCTCCACCACCAAATCCACACATATAACCAACAAATAATAAATTCAATAATCAAAATTCATTCTTATAGCACAACGGAATATTCAAATTGCTAAACCAATAATAACGTGCCACGAATAACAATTATATCACATAATGAATAACAGCAAACTCAAACAATATTTATTTTATTAAACAAATTATATCAAGCCAAACAATATTTTTATTAAACTAACAATATCAAGCTAATAATATTAAACCACAATTAATATTCTGAATGCCAACTTAATAATATCAAGCTAATAATTTTATTTGTTTTGTTGTTTTTCTTATTTAGAAATCATTAAATTCTTTTCACGAAATATCCCAACCTTTGATTCATGTTTTCAAGGTAAAATGAAACACCACCATTCTCGTTGCTCTAATCCCAATGTCACCAATTGTCGACTTGTTCTCGCATCAAGTTCTGTTGCATGTCTTCTAATATGACACCCCTACATATTCCTAATTATATTTAAATCACCACAATTCGTAAAAGCTATCACTATCAATGTTGCTTTATTATACTTGTGTAAATTCAAAATTTTACATCTTCGTTGCTTCATTTGTTTATATATATACATATAAACACTATTGCTTTATAAAAACATAAAGGGGGTGAGCAGCAGAATTACTACTATCGGGATCTACAAAAAGTGCTACTACTGCATATAACCACGAATCTAGATCGTCGTAAGTTTGCTCCGCCTAGACGCTTACCTAGTCGTCGGTAACGCCATGTATGTGAAAATCAATGGTTATATATATATATATATATATATATATATATATATATATATATATATATATATATATATATATATATATATATATATATATATATATACACACACACACACACATACACACACACACGCACGCATACAACATTAGGGTTGAACTTACACTTTCTTTAACTATGTGTTTCATGCAATAAAATAACGAAGGATCAAGAACCACCTACCTCTTGCCTCCTGAAGGGATTAAACTCGCAAGAACGGTCTAGAATCGGCGAAGAATGACGAAGAACACAAAGAACACTATGAACTCTCATCCGACGGCTAGGGTTTCTAAAAACAAAATTATAATGAATAATAAAACCCCAAAACCCTATTTTTAATTAAAATTCGTCATTCTTTTTAATAATTTCTAAAATGCCATCATAAATTCTATTTTTCACTTATTAACCCTTAATTTAACTCCTAAAAATTACTAAATAACCTCTTAAGGCTTTTGGACCTCTAACTAGGCCCAAATATAGTCAAAATGATCGTATTAATGGCCACATTTTCAAAACAACATTCTTAACATCAAATATAGATTATAAGTTACGCTAACACATATATGAATCCTTACAATAAAAATGTTTACCCGACCCAAAAAGGATTCAATCCTAAATAGCCTGTTTTACCTACAGACCTATGATGAACACACATATATATAAGTCAACACACCTATAGATTTTTATAAATATTTAATATAATGGAGGGAAAACAGCAAGGATAAGAGACCACGACCTTTAAAAATTGTTGCCTAGATTTTTTTGGTTTTCTCATAATAAAGGGTTATTATAAGAGAATTAGGACAGAAGAGATCAAAGCATCCCTACCTAAAATATGCATAATAGAGTCTTGATTGATTAGAATCCCCAATTGCCTCTTCTGATATCTCTATAAAGGTGGTCTCGTCTCGCCAGCAACAACCTTCTCCCTGTAGGATCACGTCTCCTTCTCCCTCTCTCACGGCTTCCCCCTACAAAAACGTCTCTCTCTCTCTCTCTCTGATGGCTACACTAGCAAGGTTAGGGTTTAGGTCCCCCTTTAAACTTTTTTTTATTATTTAATTTAAATCTAAAATAAACTTGAATGAATTCCCTAAAATACCCCTAACAGTTCTACTTTGTTATTTAATTAAAATTTAAAATAAACCTTAATAAATTTCCTAAAATACCCCCCAGAGCTTAAAATTCTAAATTAAGTCCAAATACAGTCAAAATTCCCCATTTGACATGCGTACTAATGTGCCGATACTCATTCTCTAAAACAAAATTTCTAACACAAGACTAACTCCTGAAACCCATAAACACGGGTCCTTACACATCTCATGTTCACTCCAATATGCTAGTGGACCACGCCCTATAAAAGATGGCTTTTGAGTGTGGTAACAACAACTAATGAGGTTACTATAATAAAAGGAGAAAATTCATAGCTCGAAATCAAAATTTTCAGCTTTTGTCTCTTGGGTGTCTTTTGAAATTTTCATCTTCACCTATCTTATAATAGTTTTTTTTTCCTTCTAAGGCTCCTATTCCTTCTTATCATCAACAACACAACCACCACTAACACCATTTCCAATGTGGTAAGCACCACCATTTTGTATCTCCTTTTCTTCATTGTTATTATATCGTCATTTTCTTCTTCCTCATCATCTTCTTCTACATCATCATTATCAAGACATCAATCCCTAGAGGGGGAATTTTTGTTAGAACCCTTTGGCCCGAAGAGCAAAACTAGTGGCTTGCTAATTTCTTAAGCCATAAGAGTTCCGTGGACACTTAGCACCATCTTTAGTATTATCCATTTTATCATAAACTTGAACCAAATGACTATTCCTAGTAAAACTCTTCCACTAATAACATAATTTCAAGCTAAAATAAGTGTTTACAAAATATTTCATCAAAAGGTGGTTAGTTTTGTCATCACTGGTTTTTGTCCAGGCCCTTTTTGGGGTGAGCTCAAACTATACCAATGGTGAGAAATTTTAGAGTCGCCACCAACTGTTTTTGGGGTACAGTTGGATACCCTCTACTTTGAGTAGTTTCAAGTGTGTGGTCTGCGTTATCAGAGATGAGTTCGGGAGTTGGTTACGTGTAGGGAAGGATTAGCACCCCTACAGCGCCCTTTCGGTATCTAATTTAGGAGGAGGAGGTTTTTCTTTTATTTGTACTGTCATGACTGGGTTAAGTTTCCTAAAAAGTCTATGATTTTTATTTAGCTAAGTTATTTATTAAAGTTATGGTTAAAATGGATTTATCCTAAATTTCTAAAAAGGGAATCCTAAAAATTTTGGATTTTTGTTTTGAAGTGGAGAATGAGATCCTATGGGTTTGTTTTTGGTTTTTCTTTTGGAAATTTAAATCCTAAAAACTGTTTTTTATTTTCCTTTTTTTTTGGGGTTAGAAAACACATTTTTTTTTTTTTATGTTTTGTGAAAAACGTTTTGTTTTGGTTTTGCTTTCTTTTATTTTTTTGTTTTTTTGTTTTTTTTTGGAAGGTAAAACATGTTTTTTATGTGTTTCAAATGGAATTGGAACTCCTAAATATGGGAACGTGCATTTTTTAGATGCTTTCTTTCCCCCCCTTTTTTTTTGACTTGAAATACATTTTTTGGTTTTGAAAACGTTTTCTTTTGTTTTTTTTCTTTTGCAAGGATAAAACTTTGAAATTAACACAATAACATATAAAGTGATGTGTGTGGTTGTGACCCACTCTTTTCTTTCTTTTCTTTTTCTTCATGCCTCCCTTTGCTCTCTCTCTTTTTCTTTCTTTGTTTTTTTTTTTTTGCTTGCTATACTTTACATATTACATCATACACATATACAAAGGAAAGGGAAATACAAGGAAAAAAAAATAATGCAACAAGTAAAAGAAAAAGAAATACAAGAAAATATTAAGAATTACATCAAATATTAATGTAAGTAAGCTGAAATGTAATGAAGAAATAAGGGCTGAAATGATTTTGGGGCTTACGACACCAATCTTCTGTTTGAGCTCCCGCCGACGCTGATAGTCACTTGCTTGAATTAGAACCAACAGATCTGGCAGCGGGACTTGTGAAGAGGCTTTCCTGGTATTTGGAGATAGGAGGGCTGAAGTGGGCATGAGAGAAAGGGGACTGGAAAAGGATGGGTGTCTGTTGTATTTTTTGCTTGCTGAACACGCAGGAAAAGGGGCTGAAATTGGGATTGTTTTTGTGTTTTTTTTTGTTTTCTGAAAAAGAAAAAGGCTGGCGTGAGAGGAGGGAAAGAGGATGAAGGGGTGATGTTGATTGCAGAAAAACTGGGCGTTCAATCTGAGAAGATGAGGCTGGGGCGTTTCTCTCCTTTCTTTCTTCTTCAATGATCTCTCTCTTCTTTTTTTTTTTCAATGATCTCTCCACTCTGTGTTTTTTTTTTGCTCTGTTTGCACTAGGATGAGGGAGGGATGAAAGGGTACAGGTTTTTTCCCTTTTTTTTTCAACGATTTTGCTCTGTCTGTGTTTTTCTCTTTTTTTTTTTGCAGGGCAAAAGAATTTTTCTTGTGTGTGGGAGTCTCAGGCGTAATCTCCTCTCTTCTTTTTTTTTCTTTCTCCCTCTTTTTTTGCGCAGGGACGGGCAACTGCTTCTTAAAGGATTGCAGAAAGTTGTTCTTTTTTCTCTTTGGCTGGACTGTCATAATTGCAGTATTTTTTGATGCAGTATTTTAATTTGCAGATTTGTATTTTGTCTGGTGGACAGCCTGTGCGGAAAACAGGGGAGCTCGTGATTGCCTTTTTGAACTTGTATTTTAGCGGCGCATGTGGTCGACAGGTTGGTGAGAAATAATTCCTTGTCTGATGGTCAGCGCAGAAGATGAGTCCCGTGAACGACCAACGAGAGGAAAAAAAAGGAAATCCGTGAGAAAAAAGTCGGCGCGAGAAACCAACGAGAAAAAAAAATCAGCGAAGGCAGAAAGGGTCGGAGGTTCAAAGTGTCGGCAGGTCGGAGCGTCGGTAGGGTCGAAGCTTCGGTGGGTCGAATTTCGGTGGGGCAAAAGTCGAAGTGTCGGCAGGTCGAAGTGTCGGCAGCGGGGCTTCAAGGCTTCGAGGGTCGAAGGTGGAAGGCGTACGGGTACCGCGGATCGAAGGTCGGAGTGTCGGCAGCGAGGCTTCGAGGCTTCGAGGGTTGAAGGTGGAAGGCGTACGGGTACCGCGGATCGAAGGTCGGAGTGTCGGCAGCGAGGCTTCGAAGCTTCGAAGCTCCGAGGCTTCGAGGCTCCGAGGCTTCGATGCTTCGAGGCTTCAGGGCTTCGAGGCTTCAGGGCTTCGAGGCTACGAGGATTCGGGGCTTCGAGGCTTCGGGGCTTCGAGCTTCGGGGCTTCGAGCTTCGGGGCTTCGGGGCTTCAAGCTTCGGGGCTTCGAGGCTTCGAGGCTTCGAGCTTCGGGATCAATGGGTCGAAGTGTCGGCAGGTCAACGGTCAACGGTCAACTCTTTTAATTACCTTTTTACCCCCACCAAAAATGCAAAAATGGGTAACCTTCCAGGAATTGTTTGGGGAGATCCGTATTCGCCTACATAGGCATTTTGAAGAGTTTCGCATGATCACTTTTGCGGGCAGTTTGACCAGGGGCATTGACCGTCTTTTGGCAAGTTTGACTTTTTCCAACGAAAGTTGTTTTGGCCATAACTTCTTCATTTTAAGTCCGATTTGAGCTCGGTCAAGTGCGTTGGTCTCCAATTTTCATCCTCCATCACCTGGTGTTGGTCTTGGGGCGCTTCAAGGACTTATAGCGGAAGTCATTAATTTTGAACTCCCCCATCCGTGTCAATTGTATCCATCTCGTGCAGATTGGGGTAGACCATTCCTTGGAAGTATGGGATCATTGTGGACCTGTTCAACAAGGTATATGGCATGGGCAGAAAGGTATATCAAATGGGGTTAGTATGTCCAACCCGGACAAAATAGGATCCTACAAGTTTTATATACAAACCACAATTGTTTGTTTTCAAAGAGTACAAACCTCAAATTTTTACTTTTAAAATCAATCATTTCTCCTTCTTCTCAGAATATAACTATCTAGTTGAAGAAACCCACAAATCATGAATTCGAACTACTTTTTTCTCCACTATACACACACGCACAAACCTAATTCTAACTAAATAACCATATTAATCCCTTCCATATGTCACCCAAATTCTTTGAAAGGAGAGATAACATCAATAATTATTACCTTAGGGCCTTAGGGGATCTCATTTCTAGCTTGATCAATAGTGATCCAAAAAAATGTATCATAATTGAATGTTGACGATAAAGAGATTTTTGCAACAACGATTTCCCAAATTCACTCAACATGAAGGCGAATAAAGGATGAAGCAAATGAAGTAAGATTGAGGGTAGCCAAAAGGGGATTTAGGGCTCCAATGAATGAAGAAGATGTTGGAATGCTGTAATAGGGTAAACGATTAACCACAATCGAATCAAATTTAAAAAAAATTAATCCAGCAAACAAATACATGGGTTTAAACATGAATAAATTAATCTAATTCTGTGAAGAATGAAAAGAAGAAATCAACCCGAAGAACGGTAAAAAAAGAACCATCTTTTTTTACTTTTAAGAACGAACTCGCGATCAACCTTTGATCGTTGTTGTAGTCTCCTAAATGCAATCACCACTTAACTTTCATTGCTATTCTCCTTCTTAAGGAATACAAGGTTGTGATACCCTTGGATCAAAGAACAGGAACACCACCTCTGCTAGGGTTGGTCATCACCTGTCTCTCTCTTTCTCTTGGCTGTCAACAATTTCACACATACACTTTAACTTAAGAGGCTATGCATCTATTTATAGGCTTAGGGTTACCCTTATACTATTACGCATACGACCCTTCAATTAAATAATAATAATACATAATATTTATAATTATTTAAACTTTTTAAATAATATCATTTTTTGTGCATTAAAGTTAATTAAATAAATATTCAATATTATTTATTTATCAAATAAATAATATAATTATTCATTTAATCATATTAAATAGATATATTATTTATTATTATTTATTTAATCTAATTAAATAAATAACGATGTAATATATATTTAACTCTTAAATATATATATTAACACACGTAAAATAATTAGCTCTTAAACACAGCTAGAGAATTATCTCACAATGATCTAGTACTCTATACATGAATAAATGGTGCCAGCTAGAGGAACCAAATGGACCTACTTAATCGAAGCTCCAATAAATAATATTTAATTAATTAATCTTATCAATCAATTAAATTATTATTTATTAGTTTTAGTCTGAGCAATGATCAACGATTAAAATTGCATTATAAGATTAAGCATATATAATTATAAGAATCCATAACAAAGGATTTGTCCATCGATATAATTGATTGCCATGTAATATAATCCTCCACTGTGATATTAATAATTAGAGATAGGTATCAATAGGTTCCATCCAATCTCTCTAATTATATCTTTGACCATGTGTTATTATTAATTATCTAATGACAACTTATTCATAATCCAATCAAGAATTAGGATTTATAATAAACTATATCCAATATAGTTACAAGCACTTTGTTGGTCCCTGGGAGCCTAGAGAGGGGTGAATAGGCTCTAATCGAAAACTTTTTGCTCGTCTCTAGCACAATACTTATCTGGTTGAGAGATAGAATCAATGCGGAAGATAACCAGATAATGGAAGTATTTTATTTTATTATTAAGAGATAATTACAAAAAATATAGCAGATTAAAGCTAATGAAGCTTTTCAATCTATTGAACAATTCTCTTACACTCTGTTTACAATTACTCACACACTAGTCAATATAATCTCTATAAGCTTTTTTACATGTACGCGTATATGCTCTCTACACTCTTGCACGTTACACTTATGAAAATATACAAGTGCTGATATATATATATCCATCCGTTAAAAACATCTTTGGAACTTGTTCTTCCGAGCAACGTGCAACATTGACTGTTCCTCGGAAATCTCTCTGCCTTGATTGCTGCGGATATGAAGCTCAAGATCTTAAGTTTGTAAAGCATAAGTGTCTTCGCGAGTTCCCAAATGCAGTTAAAGTTATGTCCACATATCCATGTGATCCACGTGTAAGATGCTTTAGGTTTTCAATGAGTTTGTCTTACATCGAGACACAGCGAGCTGACGACTTTGAATGCGAAAATGATAAGTTAAAGTAGTGTCTTCTTAATCCGTCATAAAGTTCCTTGCTCCGTGTTAATGAAGCTCAGATCCTTACTCCGTGTCAATAGTTGCTTACTCTGTGTTAGTTTGATACTGGAATCCTTATTCCGTGTCAGTGCTTCCTTACTCCGTATGAACAAGAAGTCTGAAGAGCTTACTCCGTATCAGCGCTTCCTTATTCCGCATGAGTTCCTTACTCCGCATGAGTTAAAAGGCTGGATGGCTTACTCCGTATCAGTGCATCCTTACTCCGTATCTATTTTCCTTACTCTGTGCGAATAAAGGACTTGGGTCTTTATTCCGCACAAGTCATTCCTTACTCCGCATGTATGAAGGACTTGGATTCCTTACTCTGTGTCTTCTTGTCCTTAGTCCGCTTGAGTGGAAGATTTAGCTTTTTATTCCATGATAACTTTCTCTTACTTCGTGTGAGATGTAGAATGGGATTCTTATTCCGCATCTATTTGACTTAGTCCGTTTAAACTGGAAGACGCAGAATCCTTTGTCCGTAGTTTTAAGTGTTTGGTCCGCACGAATGATCCTTATTCCGTATGAAGTGTAGACTTGGTTATTTACCAAGTGTTTGACAACACTCACGTTTGTTCGGATCAAGATTATGTATCTTGTCCTCAGCTTTGCTCTCACGAGTGAAGGTCCGGATTAAGATCATATCTTCTGCAATAACTTAAGAATAAACATGCAATGTCTCAAATCAAATTACATAGGATTTTATCCACATCTTCCAAATTCTGGGCTTGATCCAACAATCTCCCCCCAATATGGATATGCCAAAACCCTTTGTAATCTGATCTGATAAGCGAAGCAAAAAGATAATATACAAAAATAAAGATAACTTCCACATTTCATTAAGTCAACAACAACAGTATAATTCAGCCTTGATACATGAATTTTACATTAAGGTATATAAGGCTTACTATACTTGAAGATCATTGTTGCTGCCTTCTCTCGAAGCTCCATTGTCTGCTCCATTGTGTAGTCGTGGATGTTGTTCTGATGGTCCCTTGGAGCCTAAAGGGGGGGGGGGGGGTGAATAGGCTCTTATTCGAACTCTTTCTTTTCTCTCAAGACACAAAGACTTATCTAGTTTAAGTGATAATATCACTGCGGAAGATAACCAGATAGTGGAAGTATTTTGTTTTATTATCACAAAGTGATTACAACAAAATAGAAGCAAACACTCTCTTACACTCTGTTTACAACTTTGAATTCACACACTAGCCAAGTGCCTTTTCTATTTTTGCACTTCTTCGCTCTCGCTCACTTATTTTCCTTACTCCGCACTTATTGTTACTTGGTTATTTACCAAGTGTTTGACGACACTAACTCTTGTCCGGATCAGGATTATGTATCCTGTCCTTAGCTTTGCTCTCACGAGTGCATCTTTGGATTAGTGACATACCTTCGCAATGATCAAATAAACACAAAAGATCTCAGATCAAATTACATAAGGCTTTAACGGCATTATCCAAATTCTGGGTTTGATCCAACAATCTCCCCCAATTATGGATATGCCTAAACCCTTTGTAATCTGATCTGGTAAGCGATGCAAACGAATATCATATAGAATATACACCACAACCAATTTCATTGATCAGCAACTAAATACAGATCAGCCTTAATACAGATTTTTCACTAAGGTACATAAGGCTTACTATACTTGAAGATCATAGTTCTCTGCCTTCTCTCTTAGCTCCATTGTCTCGCCGCATCGTAAAGGTGGTGTGTTGGCTCCAATGTTTGTCCACGATTAAGAACGATTTGATGAAATGACAAACAAAGGCTCCGCAGCCTATCTCCATCCGGTTGTTGTGGCACTTGCTTCTTGCCCCGGAATGTCGCCTTGAGTTTCTCGGTAGAGCGCAGGGGTGTGATACCCAACTCTTCATATAGTCCGGCTTTCTTCACGGCTTGGTTAGTCGAGACACAGAGGTTCCCATTGATTCTTCCTAACGAAGTGCTCCACAATCCGATGAGAATCAATGAGAATCATCTGCTTGGATTGAATCATGAAGACGACCATCATGAAGTGTGGCGACATGATCCGGTACGGAATGAGGATGGTTGAGAGAGTTTTCCATGGCTTGCTATCTTCGGCAGTTCCGTCGATGTAAGTCCGAATTAACTCCACACCTGGGAAGATAGCCCTCATTCCAACATGGCGAACTTCAAACAAGTGCCCATCTTCGTAAAGAGATGGAAACAGCCTCATCTCCATTTTAGCGGCTCTCGAGAAGTTATCAATGTCTTCTCGTAGTAAAGAGTCCTTTCTCCGAACAAAGAGTCCGAATGTCGGACGGAGAGAAAGGATACATTTCGGAAAGACATCGTCTCTCAGACGACGCAAAGATAGGCCTTCATTGCCTTGCGCAAGCTTCCATCCGCATCGGACGGGTCAAACTCCGCATAGGATGGGAGGAAGGTACCAGCTGGGATGAAGAGGATGGAGGAGGAGCCGGAGATGCAGAGAGGAGCTAGGTTGAGAGAAGCGGCTTCGTTTGGGAATTTGAACTCCCTGAAGCACCGAAGTGGCGGGGTCGCTTCTCGGTCCCGGGAAGATGGTTGTGGGGCGGAAGGAGTAGATGGATCGGGATGACACTTTCTCCCCCGGTTTGGCGGATCGCCGGGAAGCAACGGGAGGACGAGCCATCGTATGCGCCGGATCCGCGAAGGAAGTAGATAGTGAATGAACGGAGGTGGCGACAAGATCCATTTTCTCGCTCAATGGAAGTGGAGGGAGTCGGTGAGGGCGGAGAGTAGTTGGGCGCCGAGGGCATCAACTTTGGCAGCGATGGCGGAAATTTGGGCGCTTTGAGCGTGAGCATGGCGGTCCAGTGAGCGGAAAGCACAGCATCGGAGTGGACCGTGCCAAAAGAGGCACGCCCAAGAGCTAACTCGGAGCTTTGGAGGACTCCCCCGCATGAACGAGGAGCAGGAGTGCGGTGGGCGAGGAGTCCGCAGAGAGTAGACGACGAGCAGGGAGCATCCGGAGCATCGAGGCATCCGGAGCTTCGGAGGCATCCGGAGCATTGGAGGCATCCGGAGCAAGAGACCCGCTTTGACCGGACAAGTCAACTACGGGAATCGCGGCGGCAGGAGAAGAGGGCCCAGCCTTAGCAGGAGAAGGACTTCGGGTAGCAGGGGCGGGCCTGAGGGTGTAGGGAACGACACATCGGGAATGGCAGCCGGCGTAAGAAAGCCGTGGTCCGGATTCCGGATGATCATAGTCTCCGGGGATTGGGTATTGCGTGTGTAAAACACCCGGAGATCGTTGTCGGGAATGGAGGAGGTGTGGGCTAGGCGAAACGGAGCCCAGAGGTCCGTTAAGGTGACGGCGGAGAGATGGTCAAGGTAATCTCGGGGTTGAGGTAGAGGAGGCAAGGGGGGCTTCGGGAGAAGCGGCCGGGACATCAGCGGTGGCGGCGGCAACAGCGGTATCAACCGCAGCGGCTATAGCGGATGTGGAGGGAGTGGGGACATCGCCAGCAGAGGGGGCGAGGAAACGGCTCTCGACGCACCGCGCCGAGAGGGCCCCGCAACCTCGGACGGTTCAGCACGGACGCTTGGCCGGGAGGCCCGTGAGTGGGAGGGCGCAGCCTACGGACCGAATCCGGGAGGATCGGTGTACGGAACCGACCTCGGGGGGCTTGGGCGTCGGAGGGGTCACCAACCGAGCTGCCTTGTTGTTCCGAGGCAAGCGCGAGCGCGGAGAGCTACCGTGGGTCGGCGAGCGGTCATGTTTCCGTCCGGCGTAAGGTGACGAAGATAAAGAGCCGAGGGAAACGAGACAAGCATCAACTTGGGCGAAATGGTCCGGACGAAGATGCCGGAAGACAATGCCGAGGATGCGCCCATAGGAATGGTTTTTGGGACCATTCGTAGCAAACGAAATAAGAACATCCCCCAATCCATCGGAAGACCTTCAAAAACGCCGTACATGGCCAGGTAGAAGATCGTACGGAACCGAGTCCAGGGCCGATGTGCGAGCCAGAAGGCATCGACTTAGAATAGTCGCCATACATCGATAGCGACCCCTGGAAGGATTTCACCTTGTATTCCTTCCCTTTGGATGTGCACCCCATAGAAGCCGCCATCGGTTCGGCATCCGGACGCTGTGGTTCACCAAGAGGAAGGTGAAGAGCGGCGCGGAGAACAGCCGGAGTGATGATGATGGATTCGCCGCGGACATGAGAGGTTATGGAATCGGTAGTGCAGCGAATCCGTTGGTAATACTCAAGAATGTCATCGATAAAAAGATCGATGGGATTGGAGACCAGGTTGAGTATGTGCGAGGCTTCAAGAAGATGGCGAAGATGGTGAAACCAATCCGGAGGATTAGAAACAGCATTCCAATCAACTAGATGGCCAGGATTAACGCCGGAAAGAAAGATTCTGGGTGCCATTGCAGATTCGATGGGAAGGAAAAGAGGAAAGGTGAGGTCTTGACAGTAGAAGGAGCAACGAGAGGGTTAGGGATTTGAAATAAGCAATACTCGTGCTTCGCAGGAATGATCCGAACATATAAGACCAAGTCCGCAAATGTCAGCGGGTCTAGGAATGTGGGAGTGAGGTGGGGACCCGCGCGACATGCTGATGTCACTTGTCTGGATATCGAGGCGTCTCCGAATAAAACGATGTCGTGGAGACCGCATGACCAAGTAGCGATGACAACTGGTTGCCATCCAGAGAAGTGTGTGTGCAACCCGAGATAGGCATTTAATGAATCATCATTATTCCTCCTCAAAAGCATGCGACATATGAGTATACGTGGATTGTCACAATTGAACAAAGTCGGGAGTCCGGAGGAAAGAGCCGACACTCATCCGGAGTTAATAATATTCGTGAAAGAGTATCCGGATGAATAATAGACCTTGTCCTGTCGTAAACAAAGTTTGGTGAGAATGTAGAGTAGATTCCTTTGCGATCAATAAGTCAAAGAGAAGAGAAGTACCACAACACTTCAAATCCGAGACTATGGACTGGATTTATCAATACGATTGCAAAGAAAATCTGAACCCGTAGCTAAATAAAAATATCCTGAAAATACAAAAGCTTAACAGGCAAAGATTAGTACAGATTAGAGAAGATAATCAATGAAAAACAACATAATCCGAACTAATAAGAAAAGAACTCATGCATGGCTAAGAATGTAGTAGACGTACGCAATGTGAACTTGATCAATATTACCGAGTCAGGGCATATGTCGGATAGCAATACACAGGTTCATATAGGTCAACATAGCGAAACCGTCTTCGTTGAACAGCGTAGCTAAGATTAATTAAAGGTCAAATGATTTGGCTTCATTAGGATTCATGAGTGTGAGATGAAAAGGTGAACACATGTCAAAAGAATGCAGATGATTAATCGATTAAAATGCATGGTTGAAGGAAGAACATACATCCACACATGCCACTTTTCCGATTTAAAACAGCATGTCCAGTCAGATCCGAAGTAATAGCGTAGAGAAGGGAGAATCCGAGACATATTAGGGGTTCATTGCTGCTCCCCCGTAGATCATTTAATCCTCTCAATGAAAAGCTCCCCCTCGGATAGACATCAAGGAAAAAGGTCATGAGACATATACGGGGGTATTACTGAATAAAATATAAAGCATTTTCTCCCCGTAGATTGTGCAATCCTCTCGGTTGACCGTTCCAATTTGTAGTTCAAAGACCCGTCTATCTTATTAGAAGACTATACTTGAGCTGATCGGAATGCGTTTGTGTATTCATCCACCAGGCATTCCAAGCTAGCCCATTTCACTCCTTCAACTATGCACGTTAATGGAGTAATCTAAATGAACATGCTTTGATCATGTGGTGATTAATGGATATGAAGATCATGAATCCGATTGAGGTAAATCATATAAACCGTAATTATGTTAGCTTTAAACGACTTCATCGGGAAACGCAAGCATCCTCCCATAATGAGGTTGAGATTAACATCGAAACATGGAACCGTGGAGTCGGTAAGTATGATCGGCAATGCAGTCTTTCTACTACTTTCAGTAAACATACAATGCATGGTTTGTGAGAGAATATCTGTTGTGAAATTTAAATGAGAAACTATGCAGAGAAGTCGAGCATACCTAATTGGAAGAGTAGTTCGGAAAACCTCGCATCGGGGAGGGGCTTTGTAAATATGTCTGCTAATTGATCTTCGGTGGCAACATGTTCCAGTGAAATATGCTTTTTAAGAACATGATCGCGTATGAAGTGATACCTGACCTCAATGTGCTTCGTCTTAGGATGCATGACAGGATTGTTGCTGATGGCAATTGCACTAGTGTTGTCACAGTAAAGTGGAATAGAGGACATGTTGAATCCGTAGTCGGTAAGTTGACTTTGCATCCAAAGTAGTCGTGCGCAACAACTTCCAAAGAAACGATATATTCCGCCTCAGCAGTAGAGGTTGATACGGAATTCGCTTCTTATTGAACCATGAGATCAATCTATTTCCAAGAAACCGACACGTACCGCTTGTGCTTTTCCTGTCGATGCGACATCCAGCCAAGTCGGCATCGAGTACCCCGATAAGGTGAAGTTGGACTCCTTTGAGTACCAGAGTCCCAAATTCATCGTCCCTTTGAGATACCTTAAGATCCGTTTTACATGAAGCATATGTGACTCCTTGGGATTCGCCTCGATATCGTGCACAAATGCAAGTTGCAAACATAATGTCCGGGCGACTTGTGTAAGATAGAGCAAGGATCCGATCATCCCTCCGTAGTCGGGTCACATTTACCGATATGCCGTCCATATCCGGATCTAACTTGGCACCGACAGGCATTGGAGTTTTGACGGGAGATGAACCTTCCATACCAAACTTCTTAATAAGATCGCGAGTGTACTTAGCCTGATTGATAAAGATTCCTTCCTTTAATTGTTTGACTTCAATTCCAAGGAAGTAGGACAGTTCTCCCATCATGCTCATTTCAAACTTGCCTGTCATCAACTTAGCAAACTCTTCACAAAGCTTCGGATTTGTTGATCCGAAAATGATATCGTCCACGTATATTTGTACGATCGAGTGTGTCCTTTCTCTTGTCGTAGAAATAGGGTGGTATCTATCTTCCCTTTTTGGAAGTTATGAGCAAGTAGGAATTCGACGGTGTGTCGTACCAGGCTCGGGAGCTTGCTTCAAACCATATAGAGCTTTCTGAAGTTTGTAGACAAGATGTCCTGCCTTAGGTTCAATGAAGCCGGGAGGTTGTTCAACATACACCTCCTCTTGAAGGTCTCCATTCAGAATGCGCTCTTGACGTCCATTTGATAAACTATGAAGTTTTCATATGAAGCATACGCCAGAAACATTCGGATTGCCTCAAGTCTTGCGACCGGAGCAAAGGTTTCATCATAATCTATTCCCTCTTCTTGACGATATCCTTTGGCTACCAGCCTGGCTTTGTTCCGGATTACTATTCCATCCGTATCAAGTTTGTTCGGAACACCCATTTAACGCCAATGACTTGCTGAGACTTAGGCCTTGGTACTAAGGTCCACACATTATTTCTCTTAAATTGATTCGATTCTTCTTGCATGGCTTCTATCCGGTTTGAATCCTGAAGAGCTTCATCTACCACCTTTGGTTCTATTTGAGATAGAAAGCATGAGTGAAGACTCATGTTTGAGGTGGCTGCTCTTGTTCTTACACCAACAGTAGGATCACCAATCACTTGATCGAGGGATGGTTTCGAGTCCATCTATAATTCTGTGCGTGTGTTGGTTGTCCTTGAACAATTTGAAGCTCTTCCAGATTGGGTGGTTCGGTTGTATCAACTGGTTGGGCTTCGTCCGGAGTAGATGTTTCCGTATTTAGAGGTACGGATGAACCGATTGGTTCTTCAACACTGTTTCTTTCGGTGTTAACTAGTCCGGACGGACTTGAAGGTGCTCCGGAATTTTGTGTATCTGCAGGAGTTTGTCCGGAGCTAAGTGGTAGTCCGGAGTTAAGTGGTAGTCCGGAGCTAAGTGGTAGTCCGGAGCTAAGTGGTAGTCCGGAGTCCGAGTCATCCGTAGCATCATCCACAAAATTCCGTTGTGTTTCGCGGATGCCACGTGGTTGGTCAGGATACCGGTCAGGATGTGTAGCAGGAATATTCATAAACTTTGAGTAATCGACGTTTCGTTTATGACCTGCGCAGATTAGAATTTGAAGGACCGACTTTTGACCAATCGAGATTAGCTTCATCAAAGGTTACATGGATAGATTCTTCAACTTTAGAAAGTTTTCTATTGAAGACCCGATAAGCCTTGCTATGAAGTGAGTACCCGACAAAAATCCCATCATCGATTTTGGTTCAAATTTATTCGGGTCTCTTTGCCATTGATCGGTATATAGCAAGTACATCCGAAGGCTCGAGATGTGAAATTGAAGGTTTTCGACCTCTCCACATCTCATAGGGTGTTTTCATGGTAGATTTATTTATTAGAGTTCTGTTTCGAACATAGCAGGCGATGGACACAACTTCAGCCCATAGAGCGAGAGGAAGCATTGCCCCTGCTAACATGGATCTACCAGCTTCAACTAAAGTTCGATTCTTGCGCTCAACTACCCCATTTTGTTGTGGGGTTCTGGGCGCAGAAAAGTCATGTTGTATGCCCTGTTCGGAACAATATGATCTCATTTCGGAAAAATCAAATTCTGTACCATGATCACTCCTGATGCATTTAATGCTCGGTCCTTGTGAGTTGCTTATCCAGTTGAAGAGATCTACAAGATGTTCAAAAGTTTGATCCTTTGATTTCAGGAACATCACCCATGTGTATCTGGTGAAATCATCGATAACCACAAGGGTATATCTCGCACTGACTAGTGATGAAACAGAGATATAGGACCACATAGGTCCATATGAAGAAGTTGCGAGAGGAGCAATTATTGAGTTAACCGATTTGCTCTTAAAGCCGTGTTTGGTCTGTTTACCAAGTTGGCATTCTCGACAGAGAGTGTCTCTGGAGAACTTGAGTTTGGGTAGACCGGTGACAAGATCAAGTGATGCTAATTTAGACAAAGTCTTAAAGTTCAAATGTGCGCATCGCTTGTGCCATAACCAACTATCTTCATTTGTTGCTTTCGTGAGGAAACATACAGGGTCGAAGAATTATTTCTTAAGACCACCGAGTATATGTCCCCATCTCTTGATCCGGATAACTTAACATCTCCAGGATAAGTTTTCTCTTCATTGTACAGGTGTTGGACAAAAAGGAAACAAGAAATCCTTTGTCACATAGTTTACCGACACTTAGCAAATTATGCTTTAAACCTTCGACTAGTGCAACTTTAGTGATTGATACACGGCCGTTAGTTAAAGTGCCATACCCGCAGTCTTACCTTTCTTGTTGTCGCCATATGAGACGGATGGACCTTGTTTATCATTAACTTCTACAAGTAGAGTCTGGTCACCCGTCATATGTCCAGGAGCATCCACTATCAAGGATCCACTTGCTTTGATTTATCTTTAACTTCAAGTGATCCAGGCAATTCATTCCAGAGATGCTCCTGAAAGACAACAATTTACACTTTTGGTGCCCAAACTTGTTTCAGGCAGGTTAGAGTGAGCAACCAGATTGTCAACATTTACGGATTTGATTTTGTTAGGACTCTTAGCTTTCCAAGTTGACATTAACTTGTTAGTTTCAAATGCTTCTTTTATTTGGGATTTCTTGGGAGAGACACTCCTTTTAGATTTAGATTTTGTTTTGCTCGAAGAACCCCTTTTATAAAACTGATCTTTATTTGATTGAAATTGATTACAAAGCCAGCTATCGGATAGACTCCAACATTCATAGTGATAATGACCCATTTCCCTACAGGATGGAACAGACACTATAATGTGAAGTACAAACGGGGGATACAGTCTCTTAGATTTTACTGATTTTCTACTCTGTTCCACGTGGCCTAATCCATTACGTTTGGGTGACGCGCTCTTGGCCCTAAATGCGTCGGCCTTAGCCTTGTCTTTCTTTTTGGGTGCTACGGTTTTGGCTTTAATCTGCAGCAGCCTTCCCTTCATCTTTAGTTACGGGTGCTACCGCTTCGGGAAGTGCAAGAATGACCTCGGCCCACGATCATAAACTATGGTGCCACCTGAAATGAAACCATCCAACGGTTTAGATGTACTAACAGGATATAAGTTGGTTAGTTTAGGAGTGAAATCCGGAGGACACTCGGTGGCTTTAGCTATGGAGGTTGATGGTTCAGAACCTAGACCAGGTTTGACTCGAATGTCGTCAGGATCGGCCCTAAAGGTAGAGGCTATTTCCCCGGATTTTAGCCACTTACGATTTATTTCTTTTTCCTGTTCCAATTCATTTTCGAGTCTTTTAACTATAACTTTTAGGCCTGAGAGATTGGTATTTAAGAGATGATTTTCAGCTCTTAGATCATGATACCAAGCTTCCTTTCCCCGAAGTCGACGACGTCCTTTTCGAGTCTATTAATGGTAAATTCGAGACGTTTATTCGACTTTCCATATCTTTGTACATTTGAGTTATTATTAGTCTCTCATTCTTTTCATGATCACATGCAATAGTAAGAGATTCTAATTTACTCAGGAGCTCAGAGATAGAAGGTACCTCAGTATTTGCCATGAGGCGGACGTTCGGCTTAATGGTCGGCTCATCATCCGAGGATTCCTCCTCTTCTTCCGAGCCACTCATGTATTTTGTCACGAGCGCCTTTCTCTTGCTCTTGCTGTTATCCGAGGTGGAGCGGCGAGAATTTACCTTGTCACTTTTCTCGGCCACCTTTGCTTTGGACCTGCATTCCTTGGCCCAGTGACCGGTTTTCCCACAGTTGAAACATTCCTGGGAACCGGACTCGGGTCGCTCCTTCCGTTGGAACGATGATGATGAGCGTCTCTCGACCCCTTTTCTGCTTTTCCGTAGGAATCGCTCAAAGGATTTGACAAGAAGGGCTATCTCCTCCTCCTCGTCGAATCGGGAATTGTCGGATACGTCCGTATCATCATTCCTCAAGTATGTTTAGACATTCGGTAGCTTTGAGAGCTACCCCTTTTCTTTCCGAGCTATTTTTTCATCTCTCGTCAGAGTACTTAAACCTGACTTCGTGAGTCCGCAGCTCTCCATATAGTTCTTCAAGGGGAACATACCGCGTTTTTGTCGATTGCATCTGGAGTTGTTTGGAGTAGTAGCGATCCGGCAAGGAGCGAAAGAACTTGTCATTGATCCGGGATTGAGAGTAATGCTCATTGACAGTCTTCGGTTCAAGTATGAGCTTGCCGAATCTCCGATAGATGCTTTCAAGTGATTCGCCCGGTTTATGATTAAAACTCTCAAAGTTACGTCCGAGAGTACGAGATCACATTCTGTATCCGGGGACCGACTCCCCTCATAGAGGATTGTCGGTTTGTCCCAAACGACTTTTTGCTATCGTGCAGCCCTGGACGTCGTGGAAAGCTTCGGAATCCAAGGACGATGTAACATAAGCCGAGCCTTTTCACTAGCGCATTGCCAGGCTCTTTCATCGTTGGTAAGTTCAAGATCGGTCTTTGGCCTCCTTACGCCATGTTCTCCGATAGTCATCGGAATTGGAATCTCCTGATGAAGACATGGCCACATAAGATGATCATGGCAAACCATAAACATCTTCATGCGAGCTTTCCACTGGGAGAAAAGCTCAGGTGTGAATTTGGGCGGTTTCGTTAGAGTAAACCCGAACTCCGTGGTTGAGAAGCGGTGGCGGCGCAGCAGGTTGTGGTGGATCGACATTTTCACCGTCGCTTCGATTTGGGATGGGCTCCTGTGCACCTCCGGAGTTAAGGCGAGTGTTGAAAAGCATACTGCTTTCTTCGGCCATTTCTGAGATTGAAAGAGTGGGATCTCTACTTAGAACGAAGTAGAACTTGCTTTGATACCACTTGATGGTCCCTTGGAGCCTAAAGGGGGGGGGGGTGAATAGGCTCTTATTCGAACTCTTTCTTTTCTCTCAAGACACAAAGACTTATCTAGTTTAAGTGATAATATCACTGCGGAAGATAACCAGATAGTGGAAGTATTTTGTTTTATTATCACAAAGTGATTACAACAAAATAGAAGCAAACACTCTCTTACACTCTGTTTACAACTTTGAATTCACACACTAGCCAAGTGCCTTTTCTATTTTTGCACTTCTTCGCTCTCGCTCACTTATTTTCCTTACTCCGCACTTATTGTTACTTGGTTATTTACCAAGTGTTTGACGACACTAACTCTTGTCCGGATCAGGATTATGTATCCTGTCCTTAGCTTTGCTCTCACGAGTGCATCTTTGGATTAGTGACATACCTTCTGCAATGATCAAATAAACACAAAAGATCTCAGATCAAATTACATAAGGCTTTAACGGCATTATCCAAATTCTGGGTTTGATCCAACATGTTCCAAACAAAGGCTCCGTATCTATCTCCATCAGGCTGTTGAGGCACTTGCTTCTTGCTCTAGATCGCCACCTTCAACTTTTTAGTTGGAGCCAAAGGAATTTAACCCATGTCTTCATAAAGCCCGGATTGCTTTACTGCTTCTGTCAGTCGAAGACATAGTGGTTCCAGTTAATTCTTTCTAACTTTGTTATCCATAACTTGGTGAGAATCAATCAGGAGCATCTTCTTTGACGGAATCAGAAAGACAATCAACATGAAGTGCGGCGTCATGACCCGGTACGGAATAAGGACTGAGGAAAGATTTCTCCATGGTTTGCTGTCCTCAGCAGTTCCGTCGATGAAGGTCCGGATGTGGGCTACGTCTGGAAGATAGCCCTTAGACCAACATGGCAAGACGTCAGACAAGTGTCCGTCCTTGTACAAAGAAGATCTCCATCTTTACTACCCGAGAGAAGTTGTCTATATCATCCATGCTAAACAGACCCTTCTCAGAACGTAGAGTCTGAATATCTTCAGGGGAGAAGGGGTACATAACGGATAGACATCTTCGCTCGGCAGTAGATGCGGCATACTTAGTCATTTCATTAAAAATACTTCCACTTGCATCATGTGGATCGCGTTCCGCGTATGATGGGAGGAAGGTGACGGCCGCGGATGGAGAGGTCGAAGGAGGAGCTGCACTTGAGGAGTTGGGCTGAGAGAAGTGGTTGCGTTTGGGGATAGGAACTCCCGGAAGCAGTGTAGATGCAGGCCGCTTACTAGCAGGAGTTGAGGAAGTTGCAGGAGGATCAGATGACACTTTCTCCCCCGTTTTGGCAGATCGCCGAGGAGCGGTAGGAGGACGAGCCGTCGTGTGAGCCAGGTTCGAGGTTGACAAGGAATGCACGGACGAGGCGACAAGATCCATTTTCTGCTCGATGGAAGTGGAAGAGTCAATTAGGGCAGAGAGGTGTTGGGTGCTGAGAGCATCAACCTTGACGGCAATGGCGGCAATTTGGGCGCTCTGGGCCTGGGCGTGGCGGTCTAGTTGTGCAGAGATCACAGTGTCGGAGTGAACCATGCCAAATGAGGTGCGTCCAAGCACAAACTCTGGGGCTTTGGAGGACTCCCCCACATATAGAGGTGCAAAAGTAGGTTGGGCAGAGGAGTCAGCAGCTGGAGAGAGGGGTTGGTTAGTAGCAGTAGCAGAAGGACCACCCGGAGCATCGGAGGCATCCGAGGCATCAGAACCGCTTTGACCAGAGAGGTCAACAACGGGGATGGCTGCAGCAGGGGAAGGAACCCGTGCGTTATGGGCTGGACTGGAGGTAACAACAAAAGGGACGTTAGGAATGGAGGCTGACGTAAGGAAGCCGTAGTCCAGGTTCCAGACGATCATTTTCTCCGGGGTTTTGGTGTTGCGAGTGTAATACACCTGGAGGTCGTTATCGGGGATGGTGGCTGTGCAGGCGAGGCTGAAATGGAACCATAGGTCCATTATGGTGTCGGTGGGGAGATATTCGAGGTAGTCTCTAGGTTGAGAAAGTGGGGGGCAAAAGTGCTTCCGGAGGAGAGGTAGGGACATCAGCCACTGCTGCAGGAACAACAGCATCAACAGCGGCAGCAATAGCGGGAGAATTGGGTGCGGGGACATCAGCAGCAGAAGGTGCTGGAGTATCATCCAGAGGAGAACTTGGTTGAGAAGGGCCCGTAACCTCGGATGGATCGGCACGAATGCTATGCTGGGAGCCTCATGAGATGGAGGGTGCAACTACGGACCGAATCCGTGAGGACCAGTGGGCAGAGTTGACTTCGGGGGTAGAGCTGTTGGCTGTGTCACCAACCGAGCTACCCTATTGTTTCGGAGCAGGGAGGAGGCAGATCGCAGCAAAGGGTCGGCGGGCCATCAGATTCTCATCAGGCATAAGATGGTGAAGGTAGAAGGCCTGGGGAAAGGGTATGACACCATGTCTGTTGAAGTGGGACGGACGCAAGTGCCGGAAAACGATGCTGAGATCCGCCCAAAGGATTGATTCTTTGGGTTGTTCCCCAGCAGCCGAAACAAGAAAGTCCCCCAATCCATCGGGAGACCCTCAAAGACTTTGTACATGGCAAGAAGCAGGTCGTACGGGACGGAGTCTATGGCAGTGGTGCGAGCCAGAAGACATCGGCTCAGGATGGTCGCCATACATCGGTAGCGACCCTGAAAGGACTTCACCTTATATTCTTTCCCTTTGTAAGTGCAGCCCATGGAAGCTGCCATTTGCTCTGGGTCTGGGCGCTGATGAGGACTGGAGGGGAGATGGAGAGTGGCACAGAGGACGTTTGGGGTGATGACTATGGATTCACCCTGAATGGTGGAACAAATGGAATCGGTGGTGCAGCGAATGGTTCGGTAGAACTTAGCAACATCGTCGATAAGGAGATCAACGGGATCAGAGACCAGGTTCAGGATGAAACTTGCTTCCAATAAGGGGCGAAGCTCCAGAAACCATGCCGGAGGATTGGAGACAGAGTTCTAGTTGACTAGATGGCTGGGATTAATGCCGGAAAGAGAGGTCCTGGGTGCCATTGGAAATGAATGCAGAGAAGGGAAAGGAAATTTAGGGTTTGAGAAGATGAAGAGCGACTTCAAAATATGAGAGTGATAAGGCGCTCTTGCATGAAGGCGTAGGATTTATATAGCGGGTCAGTGGATGCCGGCGCGTCTAGGGTTTAAACGAAATGAACAGTAAACCGCCTGACAATCTGATGTTATTAGACTTGATAGTTGGCTCCCCCGAGTAAAGAGATGATGTGGAGGCAGCATAACCAAGCATATATGACAGCTGTTTGCCTTCTTCCGAAAAATGAAGTGACTAATTGCCCGTCTTGTGACTTGCATTTAATGGACCATCATTATTCCTCCTCAAAAACATGCAATGTAAGATAATACTTTGTTTATCGCAATTTGAGAGTTCTAAGAGCTAGGAGGAATTGAACCGACTTTCATTCGGGGTAAAGATAATCCGAAGAAGAATATCCGGATGAAAAACAGACCAAGTCCGTAGAAACAGGTGCTGTAAGAGAAGAATAGATTCCTTTGCTGTCTTGAAGTCGAAGAGAAAAGAAGTACCACAACACTTCAAATCCGAGACATCAGACAAGATACATATCAGTGAAAATGCAAAGAGAATCTAAACCTGTAGCTTCATAAAGATAAACTAAAAAGAATAGAAAGCTTTACAGGTTGGGATTAGTACGGATATGAAACAGATATTCTAAATAAGAACAGCATAATTTGAACTAATGAAAAACAAGCAAAACTTATGTATTAAAAATGAAGCGAGACACATACATACGAGTTAAGGATCATTTTTACTGAAATCAAAGCATATGTCAGATAAGAAACACATAAGTTCATATCGGTCAACATAGCGAAACCTTTATGCTGAATGATGTAGCTAAGATCAATTAAATCTATATGATTTCTCTCACTTAAGATTCATAAGTGAGAATGGATTAAAGAACACATGCCAGAAACAATCAATTAATTATTATATTAAAATGCACAGTTGAAGAAACAAAACATCCAATCATGCCACAATTTCGAGTCAACAATGCATGCCCAGTCAGATCCAAAAGTGAGAGTTTAGAGGGTAGAGCATCCGAGACATATCAGGGGGTCATTACTTAAGTAATAAATGAAGCTTTTGCCCCCTTAGATCGTGCGATCCTCTCAAGAAAGACTCCCCGTCAAATAGACAGCCAAGAAAGAGATCACGAGACATATAAGGGGGGTATTACTTGGATTGATAAAACATTTTCTCCCCCTTAGACCATACAATACTCTCGATGGACATTTCCTGCTTAATACTTAGATCTTGAGAAATTGCTGTCCATCCTTGAGGAAAACTCCACTTCAGAAGTTGATTGTAATGACCCGTGTTTTGGGATATGGAGTTAGTCACAATTTTGCCTTTTGGGGTGGCAATTGTTGGGTTTTAGGGAGTTTTATTCCCACACACATTGACTTAAACACTTTGTATGATGATGGGCAAACTTGAGGTAAGAGATGAGCCCAAGAGGGAACCTTTAGGGGGTGCACGTGACAATGCATGTGACAATGGCTTGTCACGGGTAGTGGTGTTTTTGCATGGGAGCCTTCTAGAAGTTATTCTAAGTCTTGTGGCAAAATCTTAGGGCATTTAGAGCTTGCACGTGACAATGGCCTTTGTCACGTGCAGTTATGTTTTTGCACCATCACCTTGGTTTTGTTATTCTAATAATCTTTTCCCAAAGGGACATGTTTGAATTATGGGTATTATGTCATGTGTGGATGCAGGAAGGTTGTAGCCTATTTAATCAAAACTACGTTGTTTTGATGCAGGGGTTCACTTAATCAAAACTACATCGTTTTGATGTTGAGGTGTCTATATAAAGAGGAGGAGCCCTCTTTGTTTTAGGTTTTAGGGTTTTAGTTGTCAGCCATCGCAGTCATCGCAGAGAGAGAGGGAGAAAGGCAAAGAGAGCTCCTGGTCGTAGATATTGGGGTGACTCACGTGGGTGGACGGCATCTAGCGTGGGAGCAAGGAGGATTTTCCAGAGGTAGGGGTTCTGTTCTTCCTTGAATCTATCCCAGGGTTTTGGCCTTGTGGTAGGCGATTTGTGGCTTTTTAGATATATATATATATATAAATCCATATAAGTGTGATATCCTATATGGATGTTGGCCTTCAATGACATGTTTCGTTTGATTCTGACGTTGAGTTTGGGGTATGGGAACTCTCGAGGTTCGTTGCGGGGCAGTGGGCACCTTAGAGGCCGTTGTGATGTCTGTGGTTCGTTAGGCTTCGTTCCGCTGTAGGATCACGTAGGAAACCTTGGGGTTTTGGGGGGGGGATATACTTGATATAATGATTGTTGATCCAGATGCATGCTATGTGTTTGATTGTATGCCCGTGTGGCTGAGATGCATGCTATGTGTTTGATTGTATGTCTGTGTGACTGAGATGTATGCTATGTGTTTGATTGTATGCCTGAGTGGCTGAGATGTATGCTATGTGTTTGATTGTATGCCTGTGTGGCTGAGATTGGAGCCTATGTGGCTAGAGCCTTTGAGGCTAGTTATGGAGCCCGCTGGCTGTGGAAGCCCGTGGCTGGTTATGGAGCCTGTGTGGCTGTGGCAATGGTTGTACCTGTTGATGTGGCTTGTGTAACGCCCCCAAATTCAGGACCTCCAAACCGGGTGCGTTAGCGGAAATTAAATATATAAATTTCAAACTATTACTTATTTCTTCAAACAAACCAGTAATTATTACAAATTTTAATCCAAGATCTTTAAGGTTTAGGGGTTTAGAGACTAAGTGTCCTTAACCCATTATTACATAACAAGCACACGAGCAATCAAACTTATAACTCTTTAAAACTCTACACAACTTTATTTCCAAGTACTTCTCGACTCCTTATCTTAGTTTCTCCCTTCCTTTAATTACCTGGGGTTGGAAAAGAAATCATAACAAGGGTGAGCTCAAATAGCCCAGTAAGGGTAAACATAAGTGGGTAAGGAGAATCATAAATATATCGAACATAAGAAATACCATAAAAGATTTCATAACATTTGCACATCATATGTGATCAACATTTCACAAGGGAATCATAACATGGAAGATTATGTTTAGACATCGTATCATAACATCATGACCTAGGTTAACTACCCAGATACTGTATCATAACATAACATATTATCTGCTGGATTGACACTCTCCAGTGATGTTCTTTACCCAATGCATTGGAGGTCTTTCTGGAACCACCCATCATAAACTTACTTTGTCCAAACATAAGAGATTATAACAACTTTAGCATACATAACATGAGGCATATCATAGAATTCCAATAAAACATTCAAGGTTAACAAGGATAACCACGAATATCAAAATGGTTATCTACCCCAATCAATAGCATAGATTATCAAGAGAGAGATTAAAAAGAGACTAATGTTCTCAACAATAAAATGAAAATAGAAGAATAAGAAACATAAAACTCTTACAATAATAATGCCAAATAAAACAAGATAAAGAGGAAGAGAAAAGTCCCTTATAATAATAATGAAATATAGATTATAATGAAAAAGAAAAAGGGGATGAGAAGAAAACCCTTACAATCGCTTGTCGTTCTCCGCGTTCTAAACCTTAAAAAATATCAAAACACTAAATTAGCATTAATGCTTGAAAACTTCAATATCACACATATCTCCTTTATATATATATATATATATATATATATATATATCATACTTTAACTTATATCTTTTAATAGGCATATCGTGCTTGTGGGGTTGAATATTAATTTGGGTTCCCACTTCTATTGCTGTTCTATCTCCTATTTCGATCCCATGCATCGTAAGCCTTGAGTTGTGCACTAACTAGGTTATATGCTTTGAGAGTTTTTGAATAAGATTTACTCTTTGTATTGGGTGAACAGAAAAGACGTTCGATAAGCTTATTTTTCCTACGTGTCTTCCACCTTAACCATGAGGGGATATTAGACACGGGTCTAAAGGGAAGATTAGGAGGAGATAAGGATGGAGATAACTGTGAGGTTGAAGCATTAACAATTGGGGTTACAGAAGAAGAAGGACGATTGCCGGGGGAATTCATTTTGGAAGTCGTTCCTTACGATCTTCCGTTATCTAGACCCTTAAAAATAAAAATAAAAACATAAGTTAATATTCTCATCTTTTCACTTGAATTATAGAATGACAATGCTATGATAAAATACTATAATTTAAAATAATTACACAGGTATGTATATGAGGTGGCAAGGCCAACCATGTATGTATATACGAGGTGGTACAACCAATTATATAAATAACATATGTAAGGTGGTAAAACCAACCATATAGATCTACATAATAAATAAGAAGCGACTTCAAAATTTTAAAATCTTAAGTATTACCTTTCGTAGAACTTCGACGCTTGGTAAGTACCAAAAGCAAAAGGGGATTTGAGTAGAGTATTTGAGGGTGTTAAGAGGGCTTAAGGGAGTGTTTTTAGAGGGAATTTCGTGGTGTGGCTTGAGGGATTTGTGCTTAAGAGGAGAGGCAAGACACTCCTTATATAGGCAAGGATGGTAGGTGTAGTAGTGTGAAAAATAGTGTACGAATTTGACTTTGGCCTTAAATTAAATTATTTAAAATATATATAATACTTTATTTTCTTCAGATTATCTCTTATTAAAAACGTGGTTATCTCCTCCTACCATTAAAAAAATGTTTTAAGACTTTTAAACCTAGAAGGTTCCTTTGGCATCAAAAGTCCACATTGGTGTACTCCCTACTAATTCAATTATAACGTTTTTAATTTTGTAGTTTTTGACAAATGGCCAATTTTATTGCATTACTAACTCAAATATCTACAAATGGGTATCAATTTTATAATTTTTAAATATGTATAACAAAAGTTATTGAATTTTAAAGTCATACTAAAATGTTTACCCATTCATACTGAACCTATGTGTAGTATTTTAAATTCTGGAATTGATTGGCTTCATATTAAATTCTGAAATTTCTACATGTTTTAGCTAAGTCATAAATGAACAAATGGGCTTTGGTTTCATGTCAATTGGAGCTGTATAATTCAAGTTATGGATTTTTGAATGGGACCTCCAGAATCTGCCTCATTTAAATTTTTGGGCCTTACCTATGTTTTATAGTTTTGGTAAAGTTAAGGCTTGTAATACTTACTTACCCATAGTAATTTGGCTTAAGAAACTAAATGACATAATATATAGCATCTAAACTTTTTATGACATATAAAAAATTATTTTATTTTTTATAACGTATTTAATATTTACGCGGATAAAATAATATAATTGCATAATCAATAAATAATAAAGTAAGATAACATTATAGCATAAAATATTATAAACCTAAATATAAACATTAATATCATATTCTATGGTCTTCGTAAAATTTCTTGAATTGTATTAGCGTATGTGCGTAGGACGTGTTGTGCTTGGCAAGGGAGCCGCACAACCCTTCGGCTAACATTGTCGTGGTTGTCGCACGAATAACCTCAAACTTCTCCCTGTGTCTCATCGCATTATATTGCAGCCATTGGACACGAGCATTTAGCTCATCTATAGCAAAGCATAGCTTTGTAACTTCAAGTCGTATTGCTCGCCGATCTTCATCGCGTACACTATTCTCGGATGGCAGTACTTGAGAACTTGATGCCATAACTCTTATTATTCTTCTTCTTACTTTTATACTCTCTTATAAATAAAATCTCATGCTCATACCTATTTATGGAAGTCCAAACAAATACTATTCATAACGGACGGATACTATTCATAACGGCTACTTACTAGTCACATGCTATTTGAATGACTATATTGGGTGCTTATTTTTATCGTGATAATATCTAAAATATCCTTTCTAACTATTGTTAACAATAACATTATTATTATTTTATTATTATTACTCTTTAAGGAAGAACTTAAATAGCTAAAAATTTTGCGGGTCTTACAGCTTGTTTGTGTATAAATATTGATTATGGCCTGTCTGTATAGTATTGCCACGACACTGCACTCGTGCACCTCAACATGTAGATGTTAGGAGCGTGGGATGGGTTGGGGAGACATGATCCCTACTGAGCTGTGGTTGCTCACCCCTCCCGTTGTGTTTTGTTTTCTTTTCAGGAACCTACAAGCGTTAGGTGAGAACACCAAGGTGGAAGACAGTTCTGCTTTATTGTTTTGTTTAATATTATTTTGTGTTGTTATTTTTGTGGGACCTTTGTAACCCCAGTGGGGAGATATTGTAAGGGAAAATTTAATTGTAATAAAGGCATGTTTGGTTTGTAAACGTTAATTGTGTTTCAAATCTAATAAAGCTAATTAAATTGCCTTGATGATTATTTGATGTGGAGGTTGTGACATCCTGTGTGGAACCTTGTATCCTACCCCCTTATCTACCGCGTGGGTAAAGAGGAGTCACGAACCGGTTTCCTCGGGTTGGAAATCTGGGGCGTGATAGTTTCGTATCAGAGCATGGTCTAGTTGGCCTAGGGTAGTGGGCGGATCTAGTTATCTTGAGTCCTTTGGAGGAGCCTGGAGGGACGTGCCTAATCAACATGGTCCTCTTTGAGCCTCTAAGGTGTACTTGGGGTAGTCCAGTCCTGCGGTAGGATTTGCATGCATTGGCATTAGGGCACTAGTTGTATTTGTTGTTATGTGTGAGTGTGGATAACTGTTAAAATTGTAACTGTAATAAAAGAAAAAATGTGAATAATGTGATAAAGTATGAATTGTGCAACTCTGATTTTTCTTGGAATACCTTGAGCATGACTATAAGGAAAAGTCCTTTTGTATTTGAGCTGTATGCAATGTGGATTGAGCTGTGTGCAATGTGGATTGAGCTGTGTGCAATATGGATTGATGCAACGTGTGCAATGGGTGTAATGCCATGTGATAGTAGAATTGATAAATGGGGTAGAGGAAGTAAGACTCGATAGATTCGAATTCATTTTGACGTTTGTGTTCCTTACTTCGTGTAGTAAGAATGCCACCGAGGAGAGTGATACGTGCGTTCGGGGCAGTGGCTGATGAGTCATCTGCCCATGAGGGACTAGGTGCGGGGCAGCCCGCTGGAGGACATACGCTGTTGTTGGCATAGCTGTGAGAGGGCATCCGACAGGAAGTCCAAGAGCTGAGGGAGGGTATTCGGCAAGGGGTTTGGGAGGAGGTGCGCCATGAGATGGCAGCACAGCAGGTGCCACCGCCACCACCACCACCAGTGGGGGAGTTGCCCCGTGAGCGTGAGAGTTCGCTAGGTGGCGTACCGATTCTTGTAGAGGATGACGTGGTGATGAGGTTCCGAAAGGAACAACCTCCGAGGTTCAAGGGAGAAGTGGATTCCGTGGTGGCTGAGTATTGGTTGAGGCAGATCGAGCATATGTTTCCCTTTCTCCTACCCCGAGAGGAGGATAAGGTGAGGCTGGCCATTCGGCAGCTGGAGGGGAATATTTTAGAGTGGTTGCAAAGTGTCACGGGAAGCCGTGCAGTGCAGTTCATGCTATGGGAGGAGTTCTTACAGCTCTTCCATGATGAGTTCTTCCCCGAGTCGTTGAGGTGGCAAAAGAGGGAAGGATTTGGCAGCTTGAAGCAGGGATCGAGGACAATGCCCGAGTATGAGTGGGAGTTTCGGAGCTTGAGTAGATTTGCTCTTGAGACTATAGCAAAGGGGGACCTGAAGGCCCACAAGTTCATCTTGGGTCTCAGGCCAGTCCTTAGATAGAGGGTGACGATTCTGCATTTGAGGACTTATGCTGAGGTTGTTGAGACAGCTCGTATAGCTGAGAGGGAGCTGGATGATGGGAGGCTGGCCCATCAGGGTTGCCAGTTGCAGGGTGGGTCTGAACGTCATTCAGGGTCCAAGAGGCCCAAGACTGAGGAGAGAGATAACAGTTCCTTTCACAACCGGGGTCAACCATCTGTGAACCCAGGGAGGTTCACCTTTGGCGATAGTAGGCAAGGAGGTTCAGCAGGAGGTCTCCCCAGTGATTGTCATTGCTATGGGGAGCAAGGCCATTTTAGGAGGGAGTATCCCAAGAAGGACTGGCGATGCAAAAGTTGTGGACAAGAGGGTCATTTGAGCCGGGTTTGAAGGAGTGGCAACAGGGGAGCTAGAGGCTTGGCATCCAGCATGAGGAGTGATGTTAGTTTCCGTGCACCAGCAGAGAGACCAGCTCATCAGTGGCAGGCTAGTCAGGCAGGATCTAGCCAGACCCAAACTCAGGGGAGGCCGGAGCGGAAGTAGACTGAAGCTGGAGGCAGCCATGGCGGGAACCGCCCAGTGGGTGAGCCGACTAGTGGCACGGGCCAAGGGAGGGTGTTTGCGCTGAATGCGACACCCCAGGAGGAGGCTGAGCTACCACCTCCACCGGCGGAGGGTGGGGCAGGACCTTCGGTGGTTAGAGGTACCCTTTTGATCTCTCGTACGCTTGCTTTTGTTCCTTTTGATACGGGTGCATCATGTTCTTTTGTTGCTGAGGTTGTAATTGATGGCTTGGGATTAGTATGTGTTGAGGCAGCAAGACCCCTAGTTGTTGAGTCTTTGGTGGGAGGTATGATTGAGGTATGGCGTGTTTGTCGTGACTGTGTGTTAACCATAGGAGATGTGAAGCTTAACGTCGATTTGCATGTGTTGTCATTGAGGACGTTTGATCTGATCTTGGGCACGGATTGACTTATGGCTTTCCAAGCCAAGATAGATTGTTATCGGCGGCGTGTATCATTCGTGTCACCTGCGGGTATCTCTTGTACCCTGCAGGGAGAGTGGGATTGTGAGGCGAGTCGAGCTGGGCCAGTGATGGACCAGTGGGGTGCCATTACCCATAGGTTGGTAGCTCTGACCTTTGCGGAGGAAGGAAAAGTGGGAAAGAGGGTGTGGCTAGCAGTTGTTGACCAATTTCAGGATGTCTTTCTTAAGAAGTTGAGGAGCCTACCACCTAAAAGGAGTGTTTATGAGCATTATGGGTGGATAGTGATGCCTTTTGGGCTCACTAATGCACCAGTAGTGTTTACGCATTTGATAAACTAGATTTTTGCTCCATACTTGGATTCTTTTGTGGTGGTGTTTATAGATGATATCTTGGTGTATTCCAAGACCGAGAGGGAGCATGTGGAACATTTGGTAACATTGTTGCAAACTTTGAGGGACCAACGGTTGTTTGCTAAGTTTAGCAAATGTGAGTTTTGGATACAGGACGTTCGTTTTCTTGGCCATGTAGTGTCAGCTGAGGGAGTTAGGATAGACCCAGCTAAGATTAAGGCTGTGTCATCGTGGGAGAGGCCAACCAATGTCTTCGAAATTCGTAGTTTCCTTGGCTTGGCGGGCTATTACTGTCGTTTTGTAGAGGGATTCTCCCGTTTGGAGGCTCCTATGACGGCGTTGACCCGAAAGGGAGTGAAGTTTGAGTGGACTGACGAGTGTCAGCTGGCGTTTGAGGCTCTCAAGACCCGTTTGACCACTGCATCGGTTTTGAGGTTACCTAGGGAGGACGTCCCATATGAAGTGTATTGTGATGCAACCAGGATTGGTTTGGGGTGTGTGCTTATGCAGGAGCACAGTGTAGTAGCTTATGGGTTGAGGCAGTTGAAACCTCATGAGCAAAATTACCCTGCTCACGATCTTGAGTTGGCGGCTGTCATCTTTGCCTTGAAGAGTTGGCAGCATTATCTCTTGGGGAAAAAGTTTGAGGTGTTCTCAAACCACAAGAGCCTTCAGTACATCTTTACTCATAAGGACTTGAATCTGAGGCAGAGGAGATGGGTGGAGTATTTGCAGACCTTCGACTTTACTCTTGCCTATACCCCAGGCAAGGGTAATGTCATGGCTGATGCGTTGAGCAGGAAAGGGAAAGCTGAGGTGGCAGTGAGAGAGTGGAAGCTGATGGAGCAATTGGCGATGTTGCAGTTGCAGCCTATTGCTCATGATGGTAGGACAATGCTGAGTCCTATTGTTGTTGTGCCTGAGTTGTACCAGCGAGTCCGGGAGGGACAGTTGGGTGATATTGAGTGTGAGGTTCTCCGTGCCCGTATTGAGGCTAGTGAGCTATTTGAGGACTGGACAGAGGGTCCTGAGCATGAGTTGTCTTTTCAGGGGCGGCAAGTAGTGACTTCTTCTCTCAGAGATGAGGTGATGAGGGAGTTTCATCAGTCTAGAGTTGCTGTGCATCCAGGGGGTACGAAGATGTATCATGCACTTCGGGGGCATTTTTGGTGGCCTGGGATGAAATGTGATGTAGCTGCTTTTATTTCGAGGTGCCTCACGTGTCAGCAGGTGAAGGCTGAGCACCAGCGGCCAGCAGGTATGTTGCAACCATTGCCAATAGCCGAGTGGAAGTGGGACTACATAGCGATGGACTTTGTGACTGGTCTTCCACCCATCACTGGGAGGAAAGACATGTTGTGGGTGATTATGGATCGGCTAACCAAGTCGGCCCATTTTCTTGCCGTTCGAGAGTGGGATTCCATCGGGGCCTTGAGTCAGCTGTATGTGCACGAGATTGTGAGACTGCATGAAGTAGGGTATGGGGACAAAGCTTAACTTGAGCACAACCTTTCACCCTGAGACTAATGGTCAGACTGAGAGGACGAATCAGACATTGGAGGACATGTTGAGGGCCTATGTGTTAGATTTTGGGGGTTCGTGGGCAACTCACCTTCCTTTGGTGGAGTTTGCCTACAACAACAGTTATTAGGCATCCATTAGGATGGCTCCTTTTGAGGCGTTGTATGGCAGACCGTGCCGATCACCTTTGTGTCGGACTGAGGTAGGAGAGGCAGCTCTCTTGGGACCACAGTTGGTTCAAGAGGCTACTAAGAAGGTCAAGTTGATTCGTTAGCGCTTGTTGTCCGCGCAGAGTCGACAGAAATCTTATGCAGATCAGCGGCGGTGACCTTTGGAGTTTTCTGTGGGAGATCAAGTGTTTCTTCGTGTTTCTCCACGTTGTGGACATCGGCGATTTGGGAGAGGTTCCAAGCTATCTCCGCGGTTTATTGGTCCTTTTGAGGTTATGGATCGTGTGGGGCCAGTGGCCTACTGGTTAGCGTTGCCACTGCGATTGAGTCGGGTGCACAATGTGTTCCATGTATCCCAGTTGAGGAAGTATCATCCTGACCCCACTCATGTAATTGATTGGTGGACATTGGATATTGAGGATGACATGTCCGTTGTTGAGGCCCCTATCCATATACTAGATCGGCGGGAGAAGCTTTTGCGTAGTTGTGCTATTCCTTTGGTTCGCATGGTGTGGCAGCACTGTGGCATTGAGGCGGAGACATGGGAACGTGAGTCCATGATGCGTGAGCAACACCCAGAGTTGTTCGAGGACGAACAATCTTAAGGGTGGGAGGTGGCTGTTGGCTAAGAGATACTGATGTGCTTTCCTTTATTAGTTGTTCATAATCTGGTGTATTTGTATTGTCCTTTAGACATGTATTTATATTTGAGATGTGTTTTGAGATGTGTCTTTGTGCCATGCGGGTATGTGTTATATGCATTGTGATGCATGTGGTTATGAATTGTGGTGGTGCTTTATTGAGTTTGCGGACGTATGTCCAGTTATATGTTGTGTGCGGTGTATGACCCATTTGGGGTATTGTGGCTTGCCATTCTGAAAATGGGTAGCATGTGTTGGTTATTCCTTGCATGTTGTTTCTTTTCGTGGACCAAAAGTCTTAAGGGAGAGAGGATGTAATGACCCGTGTTTTGGGATATGGACTTAGTCACAGTTTTGCCTTTTGGGGTGGCAATTGTTGGGTTTTAGGGAGTTTTATTCCCACACACATTGGCTTGAACACTTTGTATGATGATGAGCAAGCTTGAGGTAAGAGATGAGCCCAAGAGAGAACCTTTAGGGGGTGCACGTGACAATGCACGTGACAATGGCTTGTCACGGGCAGTGGTGTTTTTGCATGGGAGCCTTCCAGAAGTTATTTTAAGTCTTGTGGTAAAATCTTAGGGTATTTGGAGATTGCACATGACAATGGCCTTTGTCACGTGCAACAATGTAACGCCCCGAATTTTCAACCCGAGGAAATCAGTTCGTGACTCCCCTTTACCCATGCTGTGGATAAGGGGTTGAAGTGGAATAACTCCGGACAGGGTCACAACCCACATCAAAAATTCACCAAGGCAAAACAAATGACATTATTAGATTTAAAACACGTCAACAAAGCAAGCATGCCTTTATTATATTATTACAATTTAGTCTCCTTTACAACATCTCTCCACTGGGGTTTCAAGGCCTCACAAAAATAACATAATACAGATAACATTAAACAAGCCACAAAACAGAACTGTCTTCCACCTTGGTGTTCCCACCTAACGCCTGTAGGTTCCTGAAAGAAAACACATTACAGTAGGAGGGGTGAGCAACCACATCTCAGTAGGGATCATGTCTCCCCAACCCATCCCATGCTCCTAGCATCTACATGAGGACGTGTACAAGTGCAGTGTCGTGGCAATAAAATATAAGTAGATTATAATCCAGTCAAGCACCAACACATAAGTCACAGAACAAGAACAACCTTTGCCACAGCCACATAGGCTAACATAAACAGTCCCGGGCTTCCATAGCCACCGGGTTCCAAAACAGTCTCGGGCTTCCACAGCCACCGGGTTCTAAGCAAACACACAGCACACTTAGCCATACAGGTAAAACATCAAACACTAAACATGCACAGCCTCACAGGCATGACATTGAACACATAGCATGCACACATTCACAAGCTCACAAACTCAACCACACAGGCATAAAATCGAACACTGAGCGTGCACACATTCACAGGCTCACAAACTCAACCACACAGGCATAAAATCAAACACCTAGCATGCATAGCCACACAGGCATAAAAACAAACACCTAGCATGCGTAACCCCCAGCCTCACGGGCATATATACAAATATCCAAGCAAAATGCGCTATATAGATTTATATATATATATCCAGAATATACAACAGACTGCTTATCACAACATCAAAACCCTGGGATAGGTTCAAGGAGGAACAGAACCCCTACCTCTGGAAGATCCTCCCACGCTAGATGCCGTCTACCCACGCTAGACACTCCAGCAGCAACCAGGAGCTCTCCTTCTCTCTCTCTCTCTCTCTCTCTCTCTCTCTCTCTCTCTCTCTCTCTCTCTCTCTCTCTCTCTCTCTTGCGACGGCTGCAGTGGCTAACCAAAAGAAGAACCCTAAACCTAAGAGACCTCCACCTCTTTATATAGATACCTTATCATCAAAACGATGTCGTTTTGATTAAGTGAATCTCAGCATCAAAACGACGTAGTTTTGATAGAACATGCTACAACCTTCTCGCATCCACACAAGATAAAATATCCATAATTCCAACATGTCCCTTTAGAAAAAGATAATTAGAATCACAAAACCAAGGTGATGGTGCAAAAACATGGTTGCACACCATAATGCACGTCATATCCCCATATGACGTGCAGCTCCAAATGATGTGAAATTCTACCCCAAGCTTCCTTGAATCATGTAGAATACAGGCATGAAATAAAAACCTTGCACGTCATAATGCCCCATATCACGTGCACTCTATTTCTGCCTCCCTAGGCTGCCCTCTTTCGTCAAAAGTTCCCTATTTGGTAAATAAAATGATTTGGTTAAAGTCCATGAGTAGAAGTTCCCCAAAAACTAGAAAATTGCAACTCAAAAGGCAAAACTGTGACTAACTGTACACATCCCAAAACACGGTTCATTACATCCTCTCTCCCTTAAAACTTTTCATCCTCAAAAAGAAACATGCAAAAAAAAACAAACACAAGCTACCCATTTGCCAAACGGCAAGCCACGACACCCAAATGGGTCATATATCGCATAGAGCATGTAACAGGGCAAACTCACAAGGTACCACCACAATTCATAACCGCTTGCATCACAATGCATAAAACACATATTCGCATCACAAATCACATCACAATACAAATACAAGTCTAAAGGACAATACAAAAGACATACCCCAGATCAAGAACAACTAATACAAGAAAACACATTGCTATCCCTTGGCCAACAGCCACCTCCCACCCTTAATATTGTTCGTCCGTGAACAACTTTGGGTGCTATACTCACACATCATGGACTCACGTTCCCATGTCTCCTCCTTACCTAACACATATTTCACAAGTAGTCACATGTCACGACGGTGTAAGACATATACTCCCATCCCCAACACGTTTAACAAATCACATAGGTCATAGACCAAGTCACAGCATAAACACCACTACAAGGAACAACTCACAAACAAAACACTACTACACGTTTAACATTCCTCTGCCCATTCGCCAACACCATACAAACTCATCCGCAGGGAGTTTCCTCACAACCTTCTCACCTTTGGACTTTTCGTCCCCGAAAAGAGAAACCAAGTAACAAACATCACGAGAAGATCAAAGTAACACAATGCAGTCATTACCACAAACGTTGTTAGAAATTGCCAAATGAGTACCTCCATTTAGTCAACACGAACTTAACACTTATGAGTCGATCAAGAACTAGAGCTTGGCCAAAGAGCACACTGACAACAGCACACGTGAGCAAGTCTGATAACCGTGAGGTTGAGAAACCTCCCAAAGCACATAAGCCCATGCGTGAAGTAGCCATTCATGAGATTGCATAAGATTGAGCGAGAAGTCACTGCATCGCATAGTGGGGTATGCTGCTGGAGACACCTACTCATGTCACAATGGAACCAACACTCCACAATATGTACAATACCCAACAATGACCCACCAATTGGGATTTGAAGTCAACGAACACCAACAATTTACAATGCAGCCACACCTCATATGTAGACCTTGCCCTCACCGTAAACACTATGAGGTTACAATAAAACACAAACAGACAGGATAATAGCATGATGCAAACCACAATCACATTCCCACACAGGGATATCACCACAGCAGCACCATCATCACGGCGGAAATCCCCTCACTCAAACGCAAAACATGCTTGGGAATCCGAGGAACACATCCTCAATCAAGGAACAGTGGAACCAAATCAACGCCAATAGTGACTCAAGATGACTTACAATCCAGGACACCACTATACGAGGATGGAGTTCGCCCTCAACCATTCGGTTACCGTCATGACACCCAACGAAGTCCAAGGATGAACTCAAAACAGCAAATTCAGCACCACACACAACCATGGCAAGACCAAAATCCACTATCGGACTATCACCAGTCACCGACCTTGAGAATCAACATCCTTGATCACGGTCAAATAGGGATCCACCAAGGTCCCACACAGCCTTCACAGTTGAGGCTTACTCTAGAGCCCAAGTGATAATGTCTCACCACGTTGGCAGACATTCCCTGTGATAGGAATCCTTTGACGTTGGGTAGTTACCAACAACATAGTTCTCTCCACCCTAGAAAATTCTCCTACCTACAACATGACAACAACGGAATCCTCTGTGTCACCACTCACCGGTCACAAGGAAATCCTTTGCCTCCAGGACATACTCCACCTCATGGCCCACCGACTCCGCTATACCATCCATCACGTTCTATCTCAACACACTAACAAAACACTCAAATGGACCAAGAAATACTCAGGCTCTAGCTGTAGCTTAATGTGGTCACTGCAATTCCTTCGGGTAGGCATAGGAAACAAGACATGCAAACTCCTGATTCGGGACTTTCACGTCGCTCCCAAACACACCAACACCTTGATGGCGTGAACCATCTCTTACCGCGTGATATTGCACATGAAAGGTTTTCAAGGAGAACAGATATAGGTCATCCGCCTACCACCACCGCTCCAAAACATACACCTTTGTGATATCTACCCTACATAAATCTCTCCCCAAGGAGTAGCACTAATACCCCTTCCAAGCAAAAACCATCACAACTGACTCAACTATGGGAATCAAATAACCCCCTTTGTTTTTTTTAGCGCATTATCACTTTAATATTTAACTGAGCTGGCCATCGCACCAGACAAGGAATAACATAAACAACATCACATCTAACACTCTTCATCCTCACACCATATTTAATACACAATACACCACACCTCATCCTACTCTACATATATATGTCACAACACCCACACGTAGCAACTCTACTATATACCTCTACCATAGATGAAACCCATACAACAACACAATACCACACTTTCAGCACATTTTCAACACATGCAACGAAACACAAAAGACCTGAAGAGTAGAACATACCAGCCTTACACCTTCTCCCCTCCTTTAAGCCTACTTCCACAAGATACGAACCAAAGGAATGACCCTACCATGCAAAAGTACACCCTCAGCCCCTAGAGAAGCGTTTTCTAGATGTGGGTAAAAAGCCCGAACAAGGCCTTCCGAATCTCACTTGCTTTCCTCTTTTTACCGATTGGGTGCGCCGGGCACGATCCTCGAAAGCCACCCATAGCCGAAAGTTTAGTTCTAGAACACTTCACATTTTGTGCATGCGCATACCCATTTCACAACATATCTAGTGAACACTACACAAGGTCTTTCACACACTACAAGCATGACACATGGCCACTGCTTGGCCATCCGAGAACTCAGAACACCCATATAGTCACTAACCAAAATTTGCAATGACCTCTCTAGCCAACAAGATAACACCTCAAGGACTCAAGGAGTGAGTTATACTTGTGACAATTCCTCCCTCAGCCCCCAAACTTGGAAAGGTTACCAAAAGAACATCCCTCCCAGGTAGCACTTTTACATATACTGCTACTCCGATGAAAACATACTTTTATTAGTCAAAGTTGCCACTGGGGGGTCACATATTACCCGCAAGCCATAATTTATGCCTCAAGCGTTCTAGGCTAGCCAGTTTAGAGGTAATTCTCACTTACACTAGAGTATTAGGAGTAACACAATGGCATTTATGACTTTAGACCACATTAAAACCACCAACTCTTTCTAATAACTATTTATCGAACCACGAGAATTGAAATCATACCCTTTATTAAAGAAAGTTCTATCTTGCTCTTCTGCTGGCCTCACTAGGTAGTCTTCCTGCCTCCAATCGGGGCTCGACGTTGAGCTTTACCCCTAGCTCGCTGAGCCTGCCCCCTAGCATCACTCCTGGTCCTACTATAACAGACTACACGGAGATGTCCTACTTTTCCACAGAGGCGGCACCAGTACTGCTTCTTGGCACACTCTCTTTTCCAATGTCCCAGTTGTCCACAGCAAGCACAACCCTTTGGGAAACTGGTCTCAAATGTGAGTGTTGAGGATTGACCCCCATCTTGAAACTTGTGGCCATTCTCAAGTTGCGCCCGTTGCCTTTTAGGTCCTTTCTGTTGATTGGGAAAATTTGGCTTCCGTTGATCCTCACCCAAGCTCCTCTCAATGATATGGATTGACAGCTCCCGGCGTACCTTGCTCCCAATCAATTGTCGAATCTCATCCCTCACCTCTTGAATAATCGAGTTCAAGACGCCAACCTCTGCCATGATTAGATTATCACCTTCAGCCTGCAGCCCTCCCACTTGTCCAACCTGAGTTGTAGGCTCCTCTGTTACCTCAATAGTCGCACGATTTACAGTTTTCGGAGACATTGGCTACACGAAAAGTTAGCGCTCCAGAGTAACACTCAACGATCTCAACAATCTCGAGACCACTACCGACTAAGCAATTTAAGCTATAAAACGCATTATCACTACACAAATCCATAGATTCACATTTCACAGACTATGCAAATTCACACCCCATCCCATTGCTCATAACCTCGTTTATTCCACACAATACCACACAAATCACATGCTCAATCATTCACAGAGCACCAACATTATTGTATTTTAGTTTTTTTTATGTTATTTTATTTTATTTTATTTTATTTTTCAGTTCGTTCACATTTCACAAGCTTCAAGTTCACAAGCACACATTTTCAATACCACAAATTCTTTTCCATGCTTTCATGCTCAAATCATCACAAAATTTCAGAGTTGCACAATTGAAACTTTATCACGTTCAAACCATTTATCATGCAATTACACATAAGCAACAAATGCAACTAGTGCCCTAATTAATGCCAATGCATGCAATTCTTACCACAGGACTGGACTACCCCAAGTACACTTTAGAGGCTCAAAGAGGACCGTGTTGATCAGGCACGTCCCTCCAGGCTCCTCCAAAGGACTCAAGATAACTAGATCCACCCACTACCTTAGGCCAACTAGACCATGCTCTGATACCATATTGTCACGCCCCGAATTTCCAACCCAAGGAAATCGGTTCGTGACTCCCCTTTACCCTCGTTGTAGATAAGGCGTTGAAGTGGAATAACTCCGGACAGGGTCACAACCCACATCAGAAATTCACCAAGGCAAAACAAATGACATTATTAGATTTAAAACACGTCAACAAAGCAAGCATGCCTTTATTATATTATTACAATTTAGTCTCCTTTACAACATCTCTCCACTGGGGTTACAAGGCCTCACAAAAATAACATAATACAGATAACATTAAACAAGCCACAAAACAGAACTGTCTTCCACCTTGGTGTTCCCACCTAACGCCTGTAGGTTCCTAAAAGAAAACACATTACAGTAAGAGGGGTGAGCAACCACAGCTCAGTAGGGATCATGTCTCCCCAACCCATCCCATGCTCCTAGCATCTACATGAGGACGTGTACAAGTGCAGTGTCGTGGCAACAAAATATAAGCAGATTATAATCCAGTCAAGCGCCAACACATAAGTCACAGAACAAGAACAACCTTTGCCACAGTCAGACAGGCTAACGTATCCACAGCCACACAGGCTAACATAAACAGTCCCGGGTTTCCACAGTCACCGGGTTCCAAAACAGTCCCGGGCTTCCACAGCCACCGGGTTCCAAGCAAACACACAACACACTTAGCTACACAGGTAAAACATCAAACACTAAACATGCACAGCCTCACAGGCATAACATCGAACACATAGCATACACGCATTTACAGGCTCACAAACTCAACCACACAGGCATAAAATCGAACACCTAGCATACACACATTCACAGGCTCACAAACTCAACCACACAGGCATAAAATCAAACACCTAGCATGCATAGCCACACAGGCATAAAAAAAAACACCTAGCATGCATAACCCCTAGCCTCACGGGCATATATACAAATATCCAAGCAAAATATGCCATTAAAGGCCAACATCCATATAGGAGATCACACCTATATGGATTTATATATATCCAGAGTATACAACAGGCTGCCTATCACAAGGTCAAAACCCTGGGATAGGTTTAAGGAGGAACAGAACCCCTACCTCTGGAAGATCCTTCCATGCTAGATGCCGTCCACCCACACTAGACACTCCAGCAACAACCAGGAGCTCTCCTTCTCTCTCTCTCTCTCTCTCTCTCTCTCTCTCTCTGCGATGACTATAATGGCTAACCAAAAGAAGAACCCTAAACCTAAGAGACCTCCACCTCTTTATATAGACACCTCATCATCAAAATGACATCGTTTTGATTAAGTGAATCCCAACATCAAAATGACGTAGTTTTGATAGAACATGCTACAACCTTCCCGCATCCACACAAGACAAAATACCCATAATTCCAACATGCCCCTTTAGGAAAAGATAATTAGAATCACAAAACCAAGGTGATGGTGCAAAAACATGGCTGCATGCCATAATGCACGTCATATCCCCATATGATGTGTAGCTCCAAATGATGTGAAATTCTACCCCAAGCTTCCTTGAATCATGTAGAAGGCAGGCATGAAATAAAAACTTTGCACGTCATAATGCCCCATATCACGTGCACTCTATTTCTGCCTCCCTAGGCTGCCCTCTTTCGTCAAAAGTTCCCTATTTGGTAAATAAAATGATTTGGCTGAAGTCCATGAGTAGAAGTTCCCCCAAAACTAGAAAATTGCCATTCAAAAGGCAAAACTGTAACTAACTCCACACATCCCAAAACACGGGTCATTACAAGCAATGTTTTTGCTCCATCAACTTGGTTTTGTTATTCTAATAATCTTTTCTCAAAGGGACATGTTTGAATTATGGGTATTATGTCATGTGTGGATGCGGGAAGGTTGTAGCCTGTTTAATCAAAACTACGTCGTTTTGATGTTGGGGTTCACTTAATCAAAATTATGTCATTTTGATGTTGTGGTGTTTATATAAGGAGGAGGAGCCCTCTTTGTTTTAGGTTTTAGGGTTTTAGTTGTTAGCCACCGCAGCCGTCGCAGAGAGAGAGGGAGAGAGGCAAGGAGAGCTCCTGGTCGTAGGTGTTGGGGTGACTCGCATGGGTGGATGGCATCTAGCGTGGGAGCAAGGAGGATTTTCCAGAGGTAAGGGTTCTGTTCTTCCTTGAATCCATCCAAGGGTTTTGGCCTTGTGGAAGGCGATTTGTGGCTTTTTGGATATATATATATATATATATATATATATATTTAAATCCATATAGGTGTGATCTCCTATATGGATGTTGGCCTTCAATGGCATGTTTTATTTGATTCTGACGTTGAGTCCGGGGTATGGGAACTCTCGGGGTTCGTTGTAGGGTAGTGAGCATTAGAGGTCGCTAGGATGTCTGTGGTTCGTTAGGCTTCGTTCCGTTGTAGGATCACGTAGGAAACCTTGGGGTTTCCGGGGGAGAAATATACTTGATATAATGATTGTTGATCCAGATGCATGCTATGTGTTTGATTGTATGCCTGTGTGGTTGACATGCATGCTATGTGTTTGATTGTATGCTTGTGTGGCTGATATGTATGCTATGTGTTTGATTGTATGCCTGAGTGGCTGAGATGTATGCTATGTGTTTGATTGTATGCCTGTGTGGCTGGAGCCTTTGAGGCTGGTTATGGAGCTCGGTGGCTGTGGAAGCCTATGGCTGGTTATGGAGCCCGGTGGCTATGGAAGCCCGTGGCTGGTTTTGGAGCCCGGTGGCTGTGGAAGCCCGTGGCTAGTTATAGAGCCTGTGTGGCTGTGGCAATGGTTGTACCTGTTGATGTGGCTTGTTTGTGTATAAATGTTGATTATGGCCTGTCTGTATAGTATTGCCACGACACTGCACTCGTGCACGTCAACATGTAGATGTTAGGAGCATGGGATGGGTTGGGGAGACATGATCCCTACTGAGCTGTGGTTGCTCACCCCTCCTATTGTGTTTTGTTTACTTTTCGGGAATCTACAGGCGTTAGGTGGGAACACCAAAGTGGAAGACAGTTATGCTTTATTGCTTTGTTTAATATTTTTTTGTGTTGTTATTTTTGCGGGACCTTTGTAACCCTAGTGGGGAGATATTGTAAAGGGAAATTTAATTGTAATGAAGAAATGTTTGGTTTGTGAACGTTAATTGTGTTTCAAATCTAATAAAGCTAATTAAATTACTTTGGTGATTATCTGATGTGGAGGTTGTGACATCCTGTGTGGAACCTTGTATCCTACCCCCTTATCCACCGCGTGGGTAAGGGGAGTCATGATCCGGTTTCCTCGGGTTAGAAATTCAGGGGCGTGACACTGATCAGACTGCAACTGTGATTTTATCCACCAGACATTCCGAGCTAACCCATTTCATTTCTTCAATCAGGCATATTAATATTGTAATCAATATAAAAAGCATTAGACATGTGGTGAGAGATGAAAATTGGAATCATGAAATCCTAAGGAGGTGTTAATCATATATCTTTAATTATGCTAGCTTAAACGACTTCAGTCGGGAAACGCAAGCATCCTCCCACATGTGCAGGATCATACGGACATGATTGACTACTCATTTCAAACATGCTCCTGCCATTACTCGTAATGAATGACCAAACACCAGAGATACAAGAAGAAATGACACTGATGATGCTTCCAAAGATTCGGACTCAAGACTTCCACTCAACTCCGGACCAATTGATACGAACATTTAAAACACCGGTGAACCTTCAAGTCCGTCCAGATCAGTTAATACTGAAAGTCACAGTGCCGAAGAACCTCAAAGTACTTCTGGAACTATTCATCATACGGATACAACTAGCCCGGAAGAAGCTCAACCAGCCGATGTACAAGATCCACCCAATCTGGCAGAGTTTCAAATCATTGATTACTCATCACCACTTGCGCAGAACTATCGGTGGACTCGAAACCACCCATCAAATCAAGTGATTGGTGATCCTACTGTTGGAGTTAGAACGAGGGCAGCCACCTCTAACCCGTGTCTCTACTCTTGTTTTCTATCACAAATGGAGCCAAAGGTGGTGGATGAAGCCCTTCAAGATTCAAACTGGATAGACGCTATGCAAGAAGAGCTTAATCAGTTCAAGAGGAACGAAGTGTGGACACTCGTACCAAGGCCGAGGTCGCAACAAGTCATTGGAGTTAAATGGGTGTTCCGGAATAAACTGGATACTGATGGAATTGTAATCCAGAACAAAGCACGACTGGTAGCTAAAGGATATCGTCAAGAATAAGGCGTTGATTATGACGAAACCTTTGCTCCAGTTGCGAGACTTGAGGCGATCCGAATGTTCCTAGCGTATGCATCATATGAAAACTTCACAGTGTATCACTAGTGCTCTCCCTGTCTATGCGACACCCGGCAAAATCAGCATCTGAGTATCCGAATAAAGAGAAGTTGGACTCCTTTGGATACCAAAGTCCCAAATTCACTGTCATTTTGAGATACCGCTGTCATCACTGGTTTTCGTCCGGGCCCGTTTGGGGTGAGCTCAAACTAAACCAATGGTGAGAAAATTTAGAGTCGCCACCAACTGTTTTTGGGGTACAGTTGGATACCCTCTACTTTGAGTAGTCTTAAGTGTGTGGTCTGCGTTATCAGAGATGGGTTCGGGAGTTGGTTACGTGTAGGGAAGGATTAGCACCCCTACAGCGCCCTTTCGGTATCTAATTTAGGAGGAGGAGGTTTTTCTTTTATTTGTACTGTCATAACTGGGTTAAGTTTCCTAAAAAGTCTATGATTTTTATTTAGCTAAGTTATTTAAAGTTATGGTTAAAATGGATTTATCCTAAATTTCTAAAAAAGGGAATCCTAAAAATTTTGGGTTTTTGTTTTGAAGTGAAGAATGAGATCCTATGGGTTGGTTTTGGGTTTTTGGTTTTGTTTTGGAGTCCTAGAAAATGATTTTTATTATTTTCCCTTTTTTTGTTTTTTTGTTTTGTTTTTTTGTTTTTGAAAGACATTTGGAATACATTTTATGAAAACATTTTCAAAACATGTTATTGAAGAGATTTTTAAAAAAATATTTTATTAAAAAAAACATTTTGTTTTGTTTTGTTTTTTGTTTTTTGTTTGTTTGTTTTTTTTGTTTGTTGTTTTTTTTGAAAACATTTTGAAAATTATTTATTGAAAACGTTTTTTTTTAAAAGACATGTTTTTTTTGTGTTTCTTTTTTTTTTTGAAATTGAAAATGCATATATCAAAATAGATGTGGAGTGTGTGAGTGTGACATCCACAAAAATAAAATCATTCTTTTTTCTTTTCTTCTTTTTTTTCATCTTTTTCTTCATCCTTTCCCTTTGCTCTCTCTCTTTTTTCTTTTATTGTTTTTTTTTACACTTTACATATTACACATACACATAAGAAGAAATACAGGGAAAATGCAATAGAAAAAGGTTGAAAAGCAATTACATCAAATATAGATAAACTAAAAAAACAAAAATTAAAAAAAATGCTAAAACAAATACACCAAATATAGATACAAGTCAGCTGAAAAAAGGAGTGAAAAGATAAGGGCTGAACCGACTTTGAATCTTCTGCTTGAGCTCCCGGTCACCACCTGCTTGGAACCAGCAAGATTTGACAACGAGGTTTGTGAGGGGGGGTTTTTTGGTATTTCAAGAGATGAATTTTCTGGGTTTGAGATAGGAGGGCTGAAGTGGGCGTGAGAGAAAGGGGACTGGAAAAGGATGGGTGTCTGTTGTATTTTTTGCTTGCTGAACACGCAGGAAAAGGGGGCTGAAATTGGGATTGTTTTTGTGTTTTTTTTTGTTTGCTGAAAAAGAAAAAGCTGGCGTGAGAGGAGGGAAAGAGGATGAAGGGGCGATGTTGATTGCAGAAAAACTGGGCGTTTAATTTGAGAGGATGGCAGTCAGGGAGGCGTGGAGGAGTGATCTTCCTTTTTCTATTTTTTTTTTTTGAGTTTCTCTCCTTTTGATTCTCTGTTTCTTCTCTTTTCTCTCTTTCTTTCTCTCTTTTTCCTTAACGAATTTTTTCCTCAAAAAAGAATCCCCCTTGCGCAGGGACTGTCGAATACCTCTTAAAGTGCTGCAGAAAAGTTTTTGGCTCCACTGTCATTAATTGCTGTATTATTTGATGCAGTATTTTTAATTTGCAGGTTTGATGCCTTGTCGGGAGGACGGTGTGTGCGGGAAACGGGGCAGCTCGTGATTGCCTTTTTTCAAGTTTGTATTTTAGCAGCACATGTGACCGACAGGTATTAAAAATGATGTTTTGTCAGATGGCCAGCACATAAAACAGGTCCCGTGAACGACCAGCGAGAGAAAAAAAGGAAACCCGTGAGAACAAGCCGACGCGAAAAGCCAGCGAGAAAAAAGATCAGCGAAGGCAGAAAGGGTCGGAGGTTCGAAGTGTCGGCAGGTCGGAGCGTCGGCAGGTCGAAGCGTCGGCAGGGTCGAAGCTTCGGTGGGTCGAATTTCGGTGGGGCAAAAGTCAACGGTCAACGGGTCGAAGTGTCGGCAGGTCGAAGGTCAACGGTCAACGGGCCGAACACTTACTGGTATTGTAGGTCAAGGTTCGAAGGTCGGAGTGTCGGCAGGGTTTAGGCTTCGAGGCTTCGAGGCTTCGGGGCTTCGAGCTTCGGGACTTCGAGGCTCCGAGCTTCGGGTTTCGGGGCTTCGAGGCTTCGGGGCTTCGAGGCTTCGAGCTTCGAGGCTTCGGGCTTCGGGACCTCGAGGCTTCGAGCTTCGGGCTTCGGGGCTTCGAGGCTTCGAGGTCAATGGGTCGAAGTGTCGGCAGGTCAACGGTCAACGGTCAACCCCGTTTTTTTTTTTTTTTTTGGCTGAAGTCCATGAGTAGAAGTTCCCCCAAAACTAGAAAATTGCCATTCAAAAGGCAAAACTGTAACTAACTCCACACATCCCAAAACACGGGTCATTACAAGCAATGTTTTTGCTCCATCAACTTGGTTTTGTTATTCTAATAATCTTTTCTCAAAGGGACATGTTTGAATTATGGGTATTATGTCATGTGTTTTAATTACCTTTTTACCCCCACCAAAAATGCAAAAATGGATGACCTTCCAGGGATTGTTTGGGGAGATCCGTATTCACCTACATAGGCCTTTTGAAGAGTTTCGCATGATCACTTTTGCGGGCAGTTTGACCAGGGGCATTGACCGTCTTTTGGCAAGTTTAACTTTTCCCAATGAAAGTTGTTTTGGCCATAACTTCTTCATTTTAAGTCCGATTTGAGCTCGGTCAAGTGCGTTGGTCTCCAATTTTCCTCCTCCATCACCTGGTGTTGGTCTTGGGATGCTTCAAGGACTTGTAGCAAAAATCATTAATTTTGAACTCCCCCATCCGTGTCAATCGTATCCATCTCGTGCAGATTGAGGTAAACCATTCCTTGGAAGTATGGGATCATTGTGGACCTGTTCAACAAGGTATATGGCATGGGCAGAAAGGTATATTAAATGGGGTTAGTATGTCCAACCCGGACAAAATGGGGTCCAACAACCGCAATATCCGTTTTACATGAAGCATGTGTGACTCTTTGGGATTCGCCTGATATCTTGCACAAATGCAAGTTGCAAACATAATATCCGAGTGACTTGCTATAAGGTACAGCAATGATCCTATCATCCCTCTGTATTCAGTCACATTCACTGATTTTCCGTCAGCATTAGGATCTAACTTGGCACTGACTGGCATAGGCGTCTTCACGGGAGTTGAGTTTTGCATTCTGAATTTCTTGATTAAGTCCGGTGTGTACTTAGCTTGGTTGATGAAGATTCCATCTTTCATTTGTTTAACTTCTATTCCAAAGAAGTACGTTAATTCTCCCATCATGCTCATTTCAAACTTGCCAGTCATCAACTTCGTAAACTCTTCACAAAGCTTCGGATTTGAGGATCCAAAAATGATATCGTCCACATATATATGTACGATCAGAGAATGACCCTTCTCTTTCTATAGGAATAATGTGGTGTTTATCTTCCCTTTTTTGAAGTTGTGTTCAAGTAAGAATTCTGACAGTGTGTCGTACCAGGCTCTTGGAGCTTGCTTCAATCCGTACAAGGCTTTCCGTAGTTTATACAGTATATGTTCAGCCTTGTGTTCAATGAAGCCCGGAGGTTGTTCAACATAAACCTCCTCTTGAAGATCTCCATTAAGAAAAGTGCTTTCGACGTCCATTTGATAAACTGTGAAGTTTTCATATGATGCATACGCCAGGAACATTCGGATTGCTCCAAGTCTCGCTACTGGAGCAAAGGTTTCGGATCGAAGAGGAAGACTCGTAGACTCGTAGAAAGGCTACGAGCCAATATCTCGAGGCTGTGGCTTGTGAAAGGAACGGACCGCGCTACAAAGGAGTGAAACGTGTGGACGCTCACCATTTTAGTAAGCCGTTACCCGGGCAGTGATTTTAAGTACACTAAGTACTGCAAAACACGTGGACGTCATCCGAGAGGGGTTTAACTTGTTTCTACGGTGAAGAGCACAGGCTGAAACATGCTTAACCCTAGCTAGAGGGTTTCGGACTTCGGCTGGCCTATAAAAAGCAAAGAATGTGCTTGACGTAAATAGAGAGCGCCGAATAATATTCTTTGTGCAGTGATGAAACGTATCTGCAGAGATACAAGAGGCGTCGTAGAGTAGTTTATACAAATAGAGAGAGAGGGAGATTCAAAGAAAGATAACAATGAGTTCATCCATCTTTCTTCCTCATATATTTGGTGAACAAATTGTGAGTCCGGCAAAGGAGTGATTGAAGGTTGAGCATAGCAAACAGTCATCAATGCAGGAGCAGATTGCACAGATAGATTTTTACAGTGAGTAAAGTCTAGAGCAATACTATTTTTGTATTTGCATTGAAAATAAGAGAGAGTTGATCCTATTTGTAAAAAGGGCTAGACCCTACTGTACTACAAGATATATAGTGGATTGGACTTGGTGTAGGAACACCCTCAGCACCGTGGAGTAGATCACATTGATCGAACCATGTATATTGTGCGTCTCTGTCTTTTCTTTCTCATACATGCTTGCTTGTGACTGATATTGCATGAGACATTAAAATATCATCCAAACGAAGACCACATCTATTAAAGCAAACTCTCCAAAGTATCCTACTCATAAAACTTAAGGAAAAGTTTTATAGTATACAGATTCACCCCCCTCTCTGTATACAAACCCTTACTTAAAGATAACTGTGCTTGAAACCTGGGAATATCAGATTAGTCACTAGTGAGCTGGCCTTGGGGCTGGTGTTCGGAAATGGATGTCACTTTGTGTACCTAGAGTCGGTTCATCAGTCTCAAAACTTTCTCCCACGTTGAAATAAACCTTACCGAAATGTCTTGCCTTTCCACAAATAATAAACTCAAAGTTCTGCTTGGGGCACTCTCATTTCATGTGTCCCAAAGATAACCCCTAGGGAGGCTTCGAGCGGAGCTTTCCGTCCACCAGTGAAATGGGACCAAGATATGGCTTCTGATACTTGGCCCATGTCCCTGGAAAAAGCATCGACACTTAATTTAGTCATTAACCTATTTGTTTCCCCCTGTTTTTCTTGCATTCTTTCTACTTGATAGGGATGACAATGGGTCGGGTCGGCACCAAATACTATCTGATCTGAACATGTAAAGACCCGTATTTTAGGTATTATTAAGAGATAGCCATTCTATGAGAATGCAGTTATTTGGACGGTGATATAACTGTCAATGTGAGTGTTTTGACACTAGTTGGGCCTAATTTGGAGCCATAGCCTCGACTGGCTCAATTGTTGACTTTTTGAGGCTTTGTTGATTGACCTTGCATTTAAGTAGTTAATTAAGTTGGGAAACATTTGGATAGTAATGTGCTCATTATTTTGAGCGTTTTGACTATAATTGAGCTTAATTTGGAGTTCGTGACCCAAGAGGTCAATTATTATTTTTGGAGATTTACTGCTATACTAAATAGCAGAAAATATAAATAAAAGAGAAAAAGGAAGAGCTTTCACATTACACAGTCATACGTACGTGTTTGAGGAAAAGAGAGAGAAAGAGTGAGAGCTTGAGGAGGAAGCATAAAGCCTTGCGATTTGTGGCATTTTGAGCTCGTTCGACCCACAAAAACCATTCTAGGTAGGTGTTCCATCGATAATCGACTTAGATATGTATGAATTGAGTAGGATTTAATGTAGTTAGCATGAACCCTAGGATATTCAGGGAAAACTAAAATTGAGCATGAAATCTTGATTATTTAGGTTATTTTTGTAGTTTAATGTGGCTAGGATGTGTTAGAGACCCATTATAGGGGTGAATTGATGTTAAAAATAGCATATTTGGGGTCTTTGGACTGTATTTCATCAAATGGTGGCGTTTAGAGTTGATTGGAAGGGATGAGCAGTCGACGTGGTCAACTAAAGGACTTGGTCAACTGAATTGGGTGGTTTGGTCAATTGGTTTGATCGCGATCGGGTGATTTTCCTGAGCGTTTTGAGGTTTGGTTGACCAAGGGCTGTCAAGTGAGGCAATGGTCGAGGGAAGGACCAGTTTTGATCAACCAAGGTCATCGAGTGAACATTGGTTGAGTAAGGAGAGCTTGTTTTGATTAACCAACTCAGATTTCAATCCTGTTTCCAGTTGTGGTCGACCAAGGTGGTTGTGTAAGTGGGGGTCGACCGAAATGCTTTTTTTAGTCGACCAGTAGCCTTTTTATGCTTCTTCTTCACGGTTTAGCTCCAAAGCTTTGCCTTTTTAAGGGTACTAGATATTGGTCTTTGCTTGGCATAGCATGTTAGATGATTTGAATACAGATCTAGATTGAGCTCCTCATAATTTTTATGGGCCCAGAGGTTAGCCATTTCCTGGTATTTGGTGGTTGAACTTGTATATTTGGCAATTGAGCTTGTATTGACAGGTAGCTAAGGTCCCTAAATTGAGGTACCCTTGAGTTGGGTGTAGCAGGCTGAGGCCTAAGATGAGCTCTTGGTGAGCAGATGTTGTACCTTGTTGGGTGAGGCAGTTGTTAGGTTGTTGTAAGACAGACTGAGGCATGGGTTGAGCTATTGAGCTTGTGGTGCTTGGGCTGAGTGCCCTAAGCTGAGGATCCTATTGGTGATCATGGATAAGCTAAGTCCTGTTGTGAATAAGTTGGGTCCTGATATTGTATGTAGACAGAGTCTTGATGTTTGTACACACTATACAATACGAGTACACTGAGCATGTAGCATAGACATGTTTGTTTGCATAATAGGGTAATATAGAGCTACGGGTCACCTAATGAGCTTAGTACTATTTATGTATTGATTATTTGTTTTATCCCTGACATGAGTTTGTAAACAGTTGTATTTGCAAATTTACTATGATGTGATGTATGTATGATTATTTGACATATTGTATGCATGATAATGTATGGAAAAGTATAAAATTACCCTTGATGCATGACTGTATAAGTTTGCATGATTGAGATAGCACCCGCAGTGTAGTCTTTATTGGTGTTTGTCACCAACTCTTTGATCTTTCGGGTGCGGGCAAGGGGAAGTCATGTTCCCAGTTCCGGGTTCTGTAGAATTCGGGGGTATGATAAGTCTAACTTGAACATGTATAATCCTGCCTCGAACTCGACCCGCCCCAGTAGTTTGGGCAATTCAGGACGAGGTGAGGTTTTTTAGCTTAATTTTATTTAAAGATATAATAAAATATTGGGCCAGGGCGAGGTGAGCAAGACTCGAGCCTGACCCGATGGCTTGTCAGGGTGAGTCAAATTAGGGTGGCTGTGGGCTGAGTTGAGGCGAGTGTCATGCCACGAACAGTGTGGTGCTGGTGGGCATCTCCCAAGTGGCGCAGGTGCGCGTTACTTGCGAAGGGGCAAGGCGGAAAGCGTAGCTGGTGCGGATGGGATAGGCTCCACGACAGTTCATGTGGGAGATCGATGGAGCCCCTTTAGAGTTCAGACGTACTGACCCGGTAAAATGCGGGGAGTACGCTGCTAGTCTCGGACTTGATGATGAAGAGGGGACTTGGCCATCCCTACACAAACTGGTCAAGAATTGGAGCCGTTCTCTTGATGAGCCCAAGGATGGGCGAAACCAGTCTACGTGTGCCCCCGATCGGTATGGCTTACTCAGAGCATCCACCAGGGTGGCCGAGTGTCACACGGGTGAAAACCTTGACCCCGTGACAAAGTGGTATCAGATGGGTTTTAGCCCGTATCCAAAAGCTCGCCGAAGTACTCTCATGGAGATATGCGTGGTCCTTGATCCCAAGTTGGGAGGGAGCCCTTAACAGATGGGGGTCGACCAGACGAGGCCTTGCATGCATCGTATCCACCAAGTTGTTGGCCGCCGAGCCAAGGTGGAGTACCCGAGGATGGGATAGAGTAGTGCTGCAGTTGAGAGGAGCGCGCCGTCGAGCGATCGTGGTTCCTCCGAACTCGCTAACGCAAAGAGGACGTTGCGAAATCAAGTGGGGGAGGATATCACGCCCCAAACAGTGTGGTACTGGCGGGCGTCTCCCAAGTGGCACAGGTGCACACTACTTGTAGAGGGGCAAGGCGGAAAGCGTAGCTAGTGCGGACGGGATAGGCTCCATGACAGTTCGTGCGGGAGATCGATGGAGCCCCTTAGGAGTTCAGACGTACCAACCTGGTTAAATGCGGGGAGTATGCCGCTAGTCTCGGACCTGATGATGAAGAGGAGACTTAGCCATCCCTACACAAACTGATCGTGAACTAGAGTCGTTCTCCCAATGAGCCCAAGGCAAGGCGAAATCAGTCTACGTGTGCCCTGATCGGTATGGCTTACTCGGAGCATCTACCAGGGTGACCGAGTGCCGCAAGGGTGAAAACCCTGACCCCGTGACACGAGGTAGGGCAATATTGCCATCCATAGTGCCTAATGCTCTTGATTAGCTTGCCCTTTATCTAAGCCACTTTCAACAATTGTTGCAGTCTCTATAACCTTAGCATATGTTTGCAACTACAACATCTCTACCCTTTGCTTTGGGACAGGCCTAATCCTTAAAGTAGACTTGTGGATCGATCTTAAGGTCCTCTCTTATAACAGTCTCCGATGCGAAGTGGCTCAAGTTTCAAAATTCCCATGCATATTTTGACACTATGTACAAAACTTGTCTCAAGCTATTGATTTCTTCCCTGTTCTACCACTGTAGTGAATTGGGGAAGTACTCCTCATGAAACAGTTGTGGGAACTCATTCCATAACATAACCTATACATCACAACTATTGGCTACATTGGGCCACCACTCCAAGGCTTCCTCCTCTAACTGCCAGATGGCTAGCCTCATCTTGTCCTGCTATCGGAGTAAAAGGAATGAGAAGATGTGCTCAATGTGTCTTAACTAATGTTATGTTATTACTAGGTTAGACTCGCCTTTGAATCTTGATGGTTCCTCTTTCCTAGATCGAGTAACAATGTTCTCCTCCTCTCATGTTGTTGGTATCCCCTAATCGCATGGAAACTCCCTCTCTAGGGGTGGAGGAGGCAACTCAGTCTATTGCGTCGTCATCTCCTGATATATTTTGTCCTATATTTCTAACTTGATCTTGTAATGACCTATGTTTAGGGGTTGAGGAGTTAGCCTTATTATGAGGTAATTATTTTGATGAACCAATATTAGTATGACGTCGTGTGTGCCGAATGGAGAAGTTTGACTGTGACTGGGCTCGATTTGGAATCAAGGCCCCAAATGGTTATTTTATGGGATTACGATATTTTCACGTGGTTTTTCAATTCGGGCTGGTATTTGAGAATGAGTATATTTATATGGTGTTGCTCCTGTCAAATAGAACGTTTTGATTGTAGTTAAGCCTAATTTGAAGGTCAAAGTCCTGGGAATAACACTCTATTTGTGTATTATTAATAAATTAATTATAAGCAAGTATAAAAAGAGGCAAGGAAAGAGAACCCTAACCTAATCAGTCAGTCATCGCGTTCATGAAGGGGGAGAGAGAGAGAGAGAGAGAGAGAGAGAGAGAGAGAGAGAGAGAGAGAGAGAGAAGGGGGGCTTAGAGCTTGGAGGAAGAGGAGTTCTTGTGATTCAGATCAACACCATCCGTATTTGAGGTAAGAATTTTGTACCAGATTAACATATGTATGTGTCCACTGCTACCGTATTTTTTGACACGAATGCAAGGGGATTGTAAAAAATAATATTTTAAACAAGTTTTGTTCTTGCACGTGTTGGAAAATAAGTGGCTATCATCGACAAATTCATGGACACGTGCACCCTTATTCTGCTCCAAAACGACACTGTTTAGTTTAAGTATGAACTTGTAATTTTTAATCAAGGTTAGAAGGGGGATTACACTTGTAATGGCGGTATTAGGTTATTTCTAGTGGATGGGTATAAATTAAAGAAGGAGGCAGATGGTTGGAGGAGGCTGGCAAACCCTAGAGAAAAGGGGGCACTGGTAGAGGAACCCTAGAGGTGTTTTTGACTTGGGGAAGGAGAGAGAATCCTCCATAGCTCACTTGTAACGCCATATTAGAGAGGACTAAAGTAATACTGTCTTGTATTTGCATTTAAAAGAAGAGAGAGAGTTAATCTAGTTGTAACAAGGGCTAGACCCTATTGTACTGAAAGCATATAATGGATTAAACTCGGTGTAGGTTCACCCTCACCACCGCGGAGTATATCACATTGATCGAACCACGTAATCCGTGTGTCTCTGTCTTTTTCTTCTCATACATACCTGTTGTTAACTGATATTGCATGAGACACTAATATACCATCCTAAATACCAACTACATCTGTAAAATACCTATGAGTATTACATTATTCTTAAAACTACAAGGATCGCCTCAAGTCTCACTACTGGAGCAAAGGTTTCGTCATAATCAATGCCTTCTTCTTGACGATATCCTTTGGCTACCAGTCGTGCTTTGTTCCAGATTACTATTCCAGCAGTATCCAGTTTGTTCTAGAACACCCATTTAACTCTAATGACTTGTTGCGACCTCGGCCTTGGTACGAGTGTCCACACTTCATTCCTCTTGAACTGATTAAGCTCTTCTTTCATAGCGTCTATCTAGTTCGAATCTTGAAGGGCTTCATCCACCACCTTTGGCCCTATCTGTGATAGAAAACAAGAGTAGAGACACGGGTTGGAGGTGGCTGCCCTCCTTCTAACTCCAACAGTAGGATCACCAATCACTTGATCTGATGGGTGGTTTCGAGTCCACCTATAGTTCTGCACAAGTGGTGATGAGTAATCAATGATTTGAAACTCTGCCAGATTGGGTGGATCTTGTACATCGGCTGGTTGAGCTTCTTCCGGGCTAGTTGTATCCGTATGATGAACAGTTCCAGAAGTACTTTGAGGTTCTTTGGCACTGTGACTTTCAGTATTAACTGGTTCGGACGGACTTGAAGGTTCTCCAGTGTTTTGAATGTTCGTATCAATTGGTCCGGAGTTGAGTGGAAGTCCTGAGTCTGAATCTTCGGAAGCATCATCAATGTCATTTTTTCTTGCATCTCTAGTGTTTGGTGATTCATTAGGAGTAATGGCAGGAACATGTTTGAACTGAGAGTAGTCAATCACGTCCGTATGATCCTGCACAATTGGATTTGAAGATCCTACACTTGAACAATCAAGGTTAGATTCATCAAAATCAACATGGATAGATTCTTCAACTATTAAATGTTTTCTATTGAAGATGTGATAAGCCTTGTTATGTAACAAGTATCCGACAAAGATCCCACCATCGGATTTTGGCTCAAATTTACTCCGGGCCTCTTTGCCGTTGTTTAACACGTAGCAAGCACACCCAAAAGCTTTGAAATAAGAGATTGACGGCTTCCTACCTCTCCACATCTCATAGGGTGTTTTCATGGTAACCTTATTAATAAGAGTTCTGTTCTGAACATAGCATGTAGTGGACATAGATTCAGCCCATAGACTGAGAGAAAGCTTTGCCCCTGCTAACATTGATCTACCAGCTTCGACTAAAGTGTGATTCATACGCTCAACAACTTCATTTTGTTGTGGAGTCCTGGGCGCAGAGAAGTCGTGCTGAATGCCCTATTCAAAACAATATGATCTCATATCGGAAAAGTCAAACTCTGTACCATGATCACTCCTGATGCATTTAATGCTCAGTCCTTGTGAATTGCTTATCCAGTTGAAGAGATCTACAAGATGTTCAAAGGTTTGATCCTTCGATTTTAGGAACATCACCCATGTATACCTGGTGAAATCATCGATAACCACAAGGGTGTATCTCGCACCAGCAAGAGAAGCAATAGAAATGGGACCACAAAGGTCCATATGAAGAAGTTGCAACGGAGCAATTATTGAATTAACTGATTTGCTCTTAAAGTTATGTTTGGTCTGCTTGCCGAGTTGGTATTCTTGACAGAGAGAGTCTCTGGAGTATTTATGTTTGGGCAGACCATTGACCAAGTCAAGCGACCCTAGTTTAGATAAAGTTTTAAAATTTAAATGAGCGCAACGCTTATGCCATAGCCAACTTTCTTCATCTGATGCTTTAGTGAGGAAGCATACAGGGTCAGAAGAATTATTTCTTAAGACCCCTGAATATATGTGTAATGACCCGTGTTTTGCGGCATGTAAGAAGTTAACCACAGATGCCTTCTGAGTGGAAATTGTTGGGTTTTAGGGACTTTTCTTCCCACACACTTTAGCTACACCTTGAATGTTGATGCACAAGTTTGAGGTAAGAGATGAGCCCAAGAGGGGACTTTTGGGAGGTGCACGTGACAAGTGATAACGTGCATTTTTGCCCTAGGAAGATGCTATTTGCATATACAGGCGCTTTTAGGCTGTTTTGTCAGGTTTTGGAGATTTATTTTGACCAAGTAGATGACCTCAAATTAATTGGCATGCAGAACTAAAGTTTCTCAGAATGATGTCCTCTACCTTCCACAGAAGTTTCAGAGCCAAAGGCCTTGAACGCCAATTGGACCAATTAGCGTGCAAGCATATTACTACATACCAGCCTTCTACATGATACAAGGAAGCTTGGGGTAAAATTTCAGGGTATTTGGACCTACACGCCAATTGGGGATATGGCGTGCATTATGGCGTGCAGCCATATTTTTGTACCATCACCTTGGTTTTCCCAAAGGACCATGTTGGAATTGTGGATATTTTGTCGTGTGTGGATGCGGAAAGGTTGCAACTTGTGTGACCAAAACTACGTCATTTTGATGTTGGGATTCATTTAATCAAAACTACATCGTTTTGATGTTGGTGTGCCTATATAAGAGGTGAAGGACTCTTAGGTTTAGGGTTCTTCTTTTTGGCTAGCCTTTGCAGCCGTTGCAGAGAGAGAGAGAGCTAGAGAGAGGGAAAGAAGGAGAGCTGCTAGTTGCTGCCAGAGCGTCTTGCGTGGGGAGGACAACGTCTAGCGTGGAAGTAAGAGCAGGAGGACGTTTTCAAGGTAGGGGTTCTGTCTTCTTGTACCTGATCCGGGGTTAGGCCCTGTGGTGAATGAACCGTTGGATATCGTCCTTGTTATCATACTATTTATATGTAAATTCATATAGGTGTGATCTCTTATATGAATGTTGGCCTTCAATGGCGTTTTGGTGTGATTCTGACAATGAGTAGGCAGTGCATGTTAGATGTTTGATAAAATGCATGTGTGAACCTGTTTGTGTGACAATGCCCAGTATGTGTTTGATAATATGCCAGTAAGGCTGGAATTGTGAGTTGGTAAAGGTGTGCATGCCAAGTGTTTGTTTTTATGCCTGAATGGCTGGGTTTGTACACTTGTGAATGTGTGCCCGCTAAGTGTTTGGTTTTATGTCTGAGTGGCTGTGTGTACTGTTTTGTGAAACCCGGTGGCTGTGGAAGCCCGGGACTGTTTTGTGAAACCCGGTGGCTGTGGAAGCCCTGGACCGGTTTTGTGAAACCCGGTGGCTGTGGAAGCCCGGGACTGTTTTGTGAAACCCGGTGGCTATGGAAGCCCGGGACTGTTTTGTGAAACCCGGTGGCTGTGGAAGCCCGGGACTGTTTTGTGAAACCCGGTGGCTGTGGAAGCCTGGGACTGTTTTGTGAAACTCGGTGGCTGCGGAAGCCCGGGACTGCTCATGTGCTAGCTGGTGCGGCTGTTTGAAATATTTGTTTTTGCTGATGGCTTACCGTTATATTGGTTGAAATAATTGTATCACGACACTGCACTTGTACACACGGCATATAGATGCTAGGAGCATGGGATAGGTTGGGGAGACATGATCCCTACTGAGCTGTGGTTGCTCACCCCTCCTACTGTGTTTGTTTTCTTCACAGGGACCTACAGGCGTTAGGTGGGAACACCAAGGTGAAAGACTTTCTGCCTTGTGGCTTTACTCCTTTTGTTATTTGAGTGTTTTGTCAAATGTTATGTTGAGACTATTGTAACTCCAATTAGAGATGATGTAATGGATTTTGGAACTTAATAAAGATAAGTGGTTTGCCTTTTTGCTATTTATTGTGGATTATTATAAATGTGTTGGATTTTGTACATCTATTCCTGGCCCACCGGGTGGGTAAAGGGGAGTCACGAACCGGTTTCCTTGGGTTGGAAATCTGGGGCGTGACAATATGGTATCAGAGCATGGTCTAGTTGGCCTAGGGTAGTGGGCGGGTCTGGTTATCTTGAGTCCTTTGGAGGAACCTAGAGGGACGTGCCTGATCAACACGGTCCTCTTGGAGCCTCTAAGGTGTACTTGGGGTAGTCCAGACCTGAGGTAGGATTTGCATGCATTGGCATTAGGGCACTAGTTGCATTAGTTGTTGTATGTGAAGGTGTGGATAACTATTAAAATTGTAATTGTGATAAAAGAAAAATGTGAATAATGTGATAAGGTGTGAACTGTGTAACTCTGATTTTTCTTGAAGTACCTTGAGCATGACTACAAAGAAAGGTTTTTGTTTATTTGAGCTGTGTGCACTGTGAATTGAACGGTGTGCGATGTTGATTAGTGCATTGTGTAAAATGTGTGTGATGCCATGTACTACTTGACTTGATAGTGGGGTAGAGGTAGTGAAATTTGATAGTAGTCAAACGCGTTCTGACGTTTGTGCTTCTTACTTCATGTAGTAAGAATGCCACCGAGGAGAATGACACGTGCGTCCGGGGCAGTGGCTGATGAGTCATCTGCCCATGAGGGCCCGGGTGTGAGGCAGTCTGTTGGAGGACATGCACTGTTGCTGGCGCAGCTGCGAGAAGGCATCTGGCTGGAGGTCCAAGAGCTGAGGGAGGGTATCCGGCAAGAAGTCCAAGAGGAGGTGCGCCGTGAGATGGCGACACAGCAGGTGGTGCCACCACCACCGCCACCACCAGCGGGGGAGTTACCAAGGGAGCGTGAGGGTTCGCCGAGTGGCATACCGACTCGTACAGAGGATGACGTGGTGACACGGTTCCGAAAGGAACAACCTCCGCGATTCAAAGGGGAGGAGGACCCAGTGTTAGCTGAGCACTGGCTGAGGCAGATCGAGCATGCGTTTTCCTCCTACCCCGGGAGGAGAATAAGGTGAGACTGGCCATTTGGCAGTTGGAGGGGAATGCTCTGGAGTGGTGGTTGAGTGTCGCGGGGAGCCGTGCGGTGCAGTTCATGCTTTGGGAGGAGTTTCTACAGCTCTTCCATGATGAGTTCTTCTCGGAATCTTTGAGGTGGCAGAAGAGGGAGGAGTTTGGCAGCCTGAAACAAGGATCAAGGACGGTACTTGAGTATGAGCGAGAGTTCCGGAGCTTGAGTAGGTTTGCTCCCGAGACTGTGGCAAAGGAGGACCTGAAGGCCCACAACTTCACTTTGGGCCTTAGGCCAGCCCTTAGGCAGAGGGTGGCAATCTTGCGCTTGAGGACTTATGCTGAGGTTGTGGAGACGGCTCGTATTGCTAAGAGAGAGCTGGATGATGGGAGGCAGGCCCATCAGGGTCGCCAGTTGCAAGGCGGATCTGAACGTGATTCGGGACCCAAGAGGCGCCCCAAGACCGAAGAGACGGACAACAGTTCCTTCCGCAGCAGGGGACAGACATCGGTACACCCAGGGAGGTCTAGCTCTGGCGGTAGCAGACTGGGAGGTCCAGTAGGAGGTCTCCCCAGCGGTTGTCATTGCTGTGGGGAGCAAGGCCACTTCAGGAGAGAGTGTCCAAAGAAAGACTGGAAATGCAACAGATGTGGGCGAGAGTGTAACGCCCCCAAATCTGGACTTCCAGACCGGGTGCGTTGGACAAATAAGATATTACAATTATAATGAATAGTAATCTATTACTCAACATAAATTCGATGGTTTATTTATTACATCAAGACTCATCACAAGATCTTTAAGGTTTAGCGTTTAGAGACTAGGTGTTGATAACCCATTATAGTTTACATGACATATAAATACTACATGCATAATCTTCTTATGATTTTATTCCAAGCATTCTGGACACCATTATCCTAGCATCCTTGCTTTCTCCTAGTTCCCTAGGGTTGGAAGAAAACATAAAGGAAATGAGCTCAAATAGCCCAGTAAGGTTAAAAGTAACGAATAATATATGGAGAAAAATCATCTCATGAAAGAATAAGAATATCTACTCATCTAGGTTCACCACCTAGATGTCATGCATAACCTGTTATCAACTGGATTGACACTCTCTAGTGATGTTCTTTACCCAATGCATTGGAGGTCTTTCTGGAACCACCCATAAACATATTGCCAAACATAAAACATATCTTCACAAAATTTCAAACAACCACATCAATGGTAAATTTCAACGTAAAGGAAGGTCTTACAATAATAGCCCCAATAAGTAAAAGGGTTATTCACCATTCAATAAATTAGATTACCAACTTTCCAAGAAGTGTCAAAGAAAGTTAATTATTAAATATCGAGATAGAAATATAGAGAAGAAATAGGAAATGAATTTCCACGTCGGAGATCGTGGTAAGGAAAGGGAGAGTGGATCCTTACAATCTTTTTGTCTTCCGCGTTTATAAACCTTGAAGCAAAATTTAAAAGTTAATACTTTAGTTTTAATAATAATAGTATATTCATAAGTAATATATTGAGAGACATATATAAGTATATTATGGTGGAAAAACTTTTCATGATAATAATAATAATCTATACGTATACATATACATATATAATATACGTATATACTATATAATATACATATATATATTAAGGGGTAAAGCCATCCATAATATATATATGTATGAGGAGACTTAGTCTTCCATGGAATAATAATAATCTATATATACACATATACGTATCATATACATATATATTGAGGGGCAAAGCCATCCATAATATATATATGTATGAGGAGGCTTAACCTTCCATGGAATAATAATAATATATATATACACATATACATATTATTTAATAAATATATATATATATATATATTGAGGGGCAAGGCCATCCATAATATATATATGTATGAGGAGGATTAGCCTTCCAAGAACATGATTAATATATGCTTGAAATATTTATCTTTTGGAACTTCCAACGGGTGAGAGGAAGATTGAGAGAAGAGAAGGCTTGGAGGACTATTGGGGTGTTAATAGAACTTTTTGGAGAGTATTTGGAGGAGAGTGTTGTGGCTTATTTGAATGGAAAGAGTGCTTGAGAAGGGAAGTGAGGCATGCTATTTATAGGTAAGGTGGTAGGTGTAATAGTGTGAAAAATAGTGTACGAATTTGACTTTGGCATTAAATTAAATTATTTAAAATATATATAATACTTTATTTTCCTCATATTATCTCTTATTAAAAACGTGGTTATCTCCTCCTACCATTTAAAAATGTTTTAAGACTTTTAAACCTAGAAGGTTCCTTTGGCATTAAAAGTCCACATTGGTGTACTCCCTACTAATTCAATTATAACTTTTTTAATTTTGTAGTTTTTGACAAACGGCCAATTGTATTGCATTACTAACTCAAATATCTACAAATGGGTATCAATTTTATAATTTCTACATATGTATAACAAAAGTTATTGAATTTTGAAGTCATACTAAATGTTTACCCGTTCACACTGAACCTATGTGTAGTATTTTAACTTCTGGAATTGATTGGCTTCATATTAAATTCTGAAATTTCTATACGTTTTAGCTAAGTCATAAATGAACAAATGGGCTTTGGTTTCATGTCAATGGGATCTGTATAACTGAAGTTATGAATTTTTGAATGGGACCTCCAGAATCTGCCTCATTCAAATTTTTGGGCCTTACCTATGTTTTATACTTTTGGTAAAGTTAAGGCTTGTAATACTTACTTACCCATAGTAATTTGGTTTAAGAAACTAAATGACATAATATATAGCATCTAAACTTTTTATGACGTATAAGAAATTATTTTATTTTATTTTATTTATTTATTTTTTTTATAACGTATTTAATATTAACGCAGATAAAATAATATAATTGCGTAATCAATAAACCATAAAGTAATATAACATTATATTCCATGACTTCTTACTTTATAAACCTATAAAGTATAATATTATAAAACATTATTACATACTCATACCTATTTATAACAATTCAGACGAATACTATTCATAACGGTTAGTTACTTATTCCAACGGTTAATTACTATTCTAACTGTTAGTTACTATTCTAACGGCTACTTACTAGTCACATGCTACTTAAATGACTATATTGGGTACTTATTTTTGTTGTGATAATATCTAAAATATTCTTTCTAACTATTTTTAGTAATGACATTATTATTATTACTATTTAAGGAAGAGCTTAAATTTTTGCGGGTCTTACATTATACCCTACTATTTAAGAATTTCGTCCTCGAAAGTATCGCGTACCTTAATCATGGAAAAGTTTAGGATATTTTTGCCTCATTGTTTCTTCATGCTCCCACGTTGTCTCCTCGGTGATTTGATTCCTCCATAACACTTTCACGAGTGGAATTCTTTTCGTACGTAACACTTGTTTCTTGCGGTCAAGGATTTGCACCGGATGTTCTTTGTAGGTCAAGTCAACATCGAGTTGGACAGGCTCTTCTGTTAAAACATGTGATGGATCTGGTATGTACTTTCTTAGGAGAGACACATGGAACACATTGTGCACGTGTTCCAAGTGTGGTGGTAGGGCTAGGCGATATGCTGTTGCTCCAATCTTTTCTAGTATGTCAAATGGTCCAATGTATCGGGGGCTTAACTTCCCTTTCTTTCCAAATCGCATGACTCCTTTCCATGGTGAAACCTTTAGAAATACATGATTGCCTACTTCAAACTCCAAGTCCTTTCGTCGGTGGTCCGCATAGCTCTTCTGCCTGCTTTGAGCAACTCGCATATGGTGCTGAATTAGACGCACTTTTTCTGTTGTTTCTTGCACCAAATCAGGGGCAAGTAGTTTGCTTTCTCCTACTTCATCCCAACATGTTGGTGTTCGACACCTTTTCCCATATAGAGCTTCATATGGTGCCATTTGTATGCTTGCGTGATAGCTATTATTATAGGAGAACTCCACCAAGGGAAGGTTTCTCCCAATCTCCTTGAAAGTCAATAGCACAAGCTCTAAGCATGTCCTCCAAAGTTTGGATTGTCCTCTCTGATTGCCCATCTGTTTGAGGGTGGAAGGCAGTACTAAACTTTAGTTCGGTACTTAAGGCATGTTGAAGGCTCCTCCAAAACTTAGATGTGAATCTTGGATCATGATCGGAGACGATTGATTATGGCACTCCATGCAATCGAATGACTTCCTTGATGTATAGCTTGGCTAATTGATCCAACGAGAAATCGTCGTGGATAGGGATAAAGTGAGACATTTTTGTCAGGCGATCCACTACGACCCAAATCGCATTGTGTCCTTTTGATGTTCTGGGCAGACCCGTGACAAAATCCATAGTTACATTCTCCCACTTCCATTCGGGTATTGGAAGTGATTGCAATACTCCACTTGGTTATTGGCATTCAGCCTTTACTCTTTGGCACACCAAGCACCTGGATATAAATTCCGCGATTTCTCTCTTCATGTTGTCCCACCAATAGTTCTTTCGTAAGTCTCGATACATCTTGGTGCTTCCTAGATGTATAGAGAATGCGGAGCTATGTGCTTTGGCTAGTAACTCCCTTTTTAGTCCAGAAGATGATGGTACACAGAGTCTTGTACCAAATCTTAAGAAACCACCTTTATCGATGTTGAACTCAGGAAGTCCACCTTTTTGTGCTGCTTCCCTCTTTCGTTGTAGCTTGGGATCTTCTTGTTGTGCCACCTTTATCCTCTCCAAAAGTGTTGGTTGTATGGTCATGTGGAATAGGTAGCTTCTTTCTCCAGGTTTTACGATTTCAACATCCAACCTCTTCAGATCTTCAATTAGAGGCCTTTGCGAAGTGATCAATGTTGCCAAGGTTCCGACATGTTTTCGGCTTAGTGCATCTGCCACCACGTTTGCCTTCCTAGGATGGTAGTTGATGGTGCAATCATAGTCTTTTAATAATTCTAGCCACCTTCTTTGTCGCATGTTGAGTTCCTTTTGGGTGAATATGTATTTTAGACTTTTATGATCGGTATAGATCTCACATTTCTCCCCATAAAGATAGTGACGCCAAATCTTTAGTGCAAGGATGATTGCTGCTAGTTCTAAGTCGTGTGTGGGATAGTTCACCTCGTGGGTTTTTAGTTGTCGTGATGCATAGGCAATTACTTTACCATTTTGCATTAACACACAACCAAGTCCTTCCTTCGATGTATCTCTATAAATTGTGAAGTTTTCTCCTCCTGAAGGTAGTGCCAGCACAGGTGTACTAACTAGGCGCCGTTTTAGTTCTCGAAAGCTTTCCTCACACTTCGTGGTCCACTCGATCTTAGCACCCTTACGAGTTAACTTTATTAATGGGCCTGCCAGTCTCGCAAAGTTTTCTACGAACCTTCGGTAATAGCCTGCGAGTCCGAGAAAACTACGAACCTCCGTTGCTGTTTTGGGTCTTGGCCAGTCTTCTATTGCCTTTGTTTTTGCAGGATCCACGGAGATGCCTTCATGAGTGACAATATGTCCTAAAAATGCGACTTGTTGTAACCAAAATTCGCATTTGCTGAATTTGGCATATAGTTTCTTCTCCCTGAAGGTTTGCAGTACGCTCCTTAAATGCTCTTCATGTTCTTCGCGACTCTTGGAGTAAATAAGTATGTCATCAATGAAGACAACGACACACTTGTCCAAGAAGTCATGGAATATTCTGTTCATCAGGTCCATGAATATTGCGGGGGCATTGGTCAATCCGAAAGGCATTACGACGAATTCATAGTTGCCATACCTCGTTCGGAAGGCCGTCTTGGGAATGTCCATCTCCTTCACCCTTAATTAATGGTAACCTGATCGAAGGTCAATTTTTGAGAAGTATTGAGCGCCTTTAAGTTGATCGAAGAGATCATTTATCCTTGGTAAAGGATATTTATTCTTGATGGTGACGTTGTTTAATCCTCTATAGTCAATGCAGAGCCTCATTGAGCCATCCTTCTTCTTCACGAACAAGACCGGTGCTCCCCAAGGTGATGCACTAGGCCTAATGAATCCTTTGTCCATCAAATCTTGCAATTGCTTCTTCAATTCGTTTAACTCTGTTGGTGCCATCCGATAAGGACTTTTGGAGATTGGATTTGTCCCAGGAAATAGATCGATGGAGAATTCAACTTCTCGTGGCGGAGGAGGTCCTGGCAATTCTTCCGGAAACACATCTTCATATTTGCAAACGATAGGGACTTCTTTTAATGTAATCTCACCTACACTTGTGTTGACCGAGGAAAGATATCCCTCTTTTGGATGGTTAGATACATCCTCTCCATCCTTTTGACACGTAAACACCAACTTAGGTTGGTTTGGGAGATTAAAAATTACTCTTTTTTGAGTACACTCTATGGTGGCGTGATTGGATGTTAACCAATCCATCCCTAATATAACATCAAAGTCCACTATTTGTAAGGAGATTAGGTTTCCGGGAAGTACCCTATCACATATAGTAATGGGGCATGCTTTATATATCTTAGTGGCATTTATGGTGATACCACTTGGTGTCATTACTGTTAATTCCACTTTTAATCTCTGATGTGGAATATCCATATGTTCAGCATACTTTGGTGAGACGAAAGAATGTGTTGAACTAGAATCAAATAAGGTATAAGCGTTTCTTGAACTTTTGAGCAAGGTACCTTTCACCACATCATTGTTTGATTCTTCTTCCATTATTGGCTCCACTTTGCAGCTTGTAATGGCGCACTTGCGAGCTGGTGCCCTAGGTGGTTGTTGCGGCTGCTGTGGTTGTGGCTGTCGTTGTGGCTGTACATGTCGAAGTGGTTGCTGCAACGGTTGTCGATAATCCCCCATAGTTTTTGCCTGTGGGCACTGATTTGCATAATGTCCAAATTCATTGCAGTTGAAACATTTGACATCGGGCGTATACTTGGTTCTGGTCTTGGTGCATGTAAAGGGTTACGCATACGAATGGGATTAGGACCCATTTGGGGCCCTTGTTTAGGCCTTTCCCGGCATTCACGTGCTTGATGTCCAGCTTTACCACACTTGAAACATTTTCCCGATCCTTGGAGACATTCACCAGAGTGTCTTTTACCACATTTAGGGCAGGTGGAATGTACTACCTCCTTCATACTAGGCTTTGTGATCTCCGATCCATTAGTTTGGTGTTTCCTTTTCTTATCATTTTGACTACGATTTTGGTGGTAGTTAAGATGTTCCATTTCTACTTTGATCGCGCATCGAACAACAGCTTCATAGTCGGGGAAGTCAAAAGCTGCCAACGCTCTCCGTATGCTTGGTTTCAACCCATGGTAGAACATTTGAACTTTACTTTGCGTTTCAGCTACGTACTGAGGTGTGTACCTTGCTAACTTGGTGAACTTTGCCTCATACATGGCCACAGTATCATCATCCTTTTGTTTAAGATTGAGGAAGTCCCTCTCCATCTTACTCCTCAATGGTCGAGGAAAATACTTTTCTAGTAAGATCCCTTTGAAAGCTTCCCAGCTTAGAGCTTCTCTCTCTCCCTCAGTTTTGGTATTTTTAACAAGGGTCCACCATTGGTTTGCCTCGCCCTCCATTCTGTAAATGGCAAACTTTATCTTTTTCTGGTCAGGACATTCCAATACTGAGAATATCTTTTCTAACTTATTAATCCATTCCTCCATGTGAGTGGGATCAGTTGAACCAGAGAAGGTTGGGGGATGCTGCTTCATAAATTGGTCAACTGTCACCTCTTTTGGTTGAGGGTTTATACCTTGCTCCGGTTGACCGACGGGTGTGTTGGGTTGAGTCATATTTGCTGCCATCGTTTGTGCCATTTGCATAAGAAATGCCATCAGGTTCTCTGTGCTTACACCTTGTGGTGCTGCCATGTTTGAAGGTTGCCCATTTGGTGGTAGTGTTCCCGCAACCTGTCCGCTAGAGGAAGAGTTCATTGGTGTTGAACCCTCTTGAAGTTCATTTGCCATACCGTTATTCCTTGTGGAGTTGTTCCTGTTTCCTCCGTTCCTTGTTTCAACCATTTTGGCCCTTTAAGCACACACGTTACTCGAGGTTAGGTTAGTTCAAAATTAACCATATAACCACAATAATACATATGTAAAATAATTTACTATAATTGTTCTAAGCTTAGGACTCTATACTATGTTATTTATAACTAGTCTCTATACCTAACTAAACCTTTGCTCTGATACCAGCTGTAACGCCCCCAAATCTGGACTTCCAGACCGGGTGCGTTGGACAAATAAGATATTACAATTATAATGAATAGTGCTCTATTACTCAACATAAATTCGATGGTTTATTTATTACATCAAGACTCATCACAAGATCTTTAAGGTTTAGCGTTTAGAGACTAGGTGTTGATAACCCATTATAGTTTACATGACATATAAATACTACATGCATAATCTTCTTATGATTTTATTCCAAGCATTCTGGACACCATTATCCTAGCATCCTTGCTTTCTCCTAGTTCCCTGGGGTTGGAAGAAAACATAAAGGAAATGAGCTCAAATGGCCCAGTAAGGTTAAAAGTAACGAATAATATATGGAGAAAAATCATCTCATGAAAGAATAAGAATATCTACTCATCTAGGTTCACCACCTAGATGTCATGCATAACCTGTTATCAACTGGATTGACACTCTCTAGTGATGTTCTTTACCCAATGCATTGGAGGTCTTTCTGGAACCACCCATAAACATATTGCCAAACATAAAACATATCTTCACAAAATTTCAAACAACCACATCAATGGTAAATTTCAACGTAAAGGAAGGTCTTACAATAATAGCCCCGATAAGTAAAAGGGTTATTCACCATTCAATAAATTAGATTACCAACTTTCCAAGAAGTGTCAAAGAAAGTTAATTATTAAATATCGAGATAGAAATATAGAGAAGAAATAGGAAATGAATTTCCACGTCGGAGATCGTGGTAAGGAAAGGGAGAGTGGATCCTTACAATCTTTTTGTCTTCCGCGTTTATAAACCTTGAAATAAAATTTAAAAGTTAATATTTTAGTTTTAATAATAATAGTATATTCATAAGTAATATATTGAGAGACATATATAAGTATATTATGGTGGAAAAACTTTTCATGATAATAATAATAATCTATACATATACATATACATATATAATATATGTATATATTATATAATATACATATATATATTGAGGGGCAAAGCCATCCATAATATATATATGTATGAGGAGACTTAGTCTTCCATGGAATAATAATAATCTATATATACACATATACGTATCATATACATATATATATTGAGGGGCAAAGCCATCCATAATATATATATGTATGAGGAGGCTTAGCCTTCCATGGAATAATAATAATATATATATACACATATACATATTATTTAATAAATATACATATATATATTGAGGGGCAAGGCCATCCATAATATATATATGTATGAGGAGGATTAGCCTTCCAAGAACATGATTAATATATGCTTGAAATATTTATCTTTTGGAACTTCCAACGGGTGAGAGGAAGATTGAGAGAAGAGAAGGCTTGGAGGACTATTGGGGTGTTAATAGAACTTTTTGGAGAGTATTTGGAGGAGAGTTTTGTGGCTTATTTGAATGGAAAGAGTGCTTGAGAAGGGAAGTGAGGCATGCTATTTATAGGTAAGGTGGTAGGTGTAATAGTGTGAAAAATAGTGTACGAATTTGACTTTGGCATTAAATTAAATTATTTAAAATATATATAATACTTTATTTTCCTCATATTATCTCTTATTAAAAATGTGGTTATCTCCTCCTACCATTTAAAAATGTTTTAAGACTTTTAAACCTAGAAGGTTCCTTTGGCATTAAAAGTCCACATTGGTGTACTCCCTACTAATTCAATTATAACTTTTTTAATTTTGTAGTTTTTGACAAACGGCCAATTGTATTGCATTACTAACTCAAATATCTACAAATGGGTATCAATTTTATAATTTCTACATATGTATAACAAAAGTTATTGAATTTTGAAGTCATACTAAATGTTTACCCGTTCACACTGAACCTATGTGTAGTATTTTAACTTCTGGAATTGATTGGCTTCATATTAAATTCTGAAATTTCTACATGTTTTAGCTAAGTCATAAATGAACAAATGGGCTTTGGTTTCATGTCAATTGGATCTATATAACTCAAGTTATGAATTTTTGAATGGGACCTCCAGAATCTGCCTCATTCACATTTTTGGGCCTTACCTATGTTTTATACTTTTGGTAAAGTTAAGGCTTGTAATACTTACTTACCCATAGTAATTTGGTTTAAGAAACTAAATGACATAATATATAGCATCTAAACTTTTTATGATGTATAAGAAATTATTTTATTTTATTTTATTTTTTTATAACGTATTTAATATTAACGCAGATAAAATAATATAATTACGTAATCAATAAACAAGAAAGTAAGATAACATTATATTCCATGACTTCTTACTTTATAAACCTATAAAGTATAATATTATAAAACATTCTTACATACTCATACCTATTTATAACAATTCAGACGAATACTATTCATAACGGTTAGTTACTTATTCCAACGGTTAATTAATATTCTAACTGCTAGTTACTATTCTAACGGCTACTTACTAGTCACATGCTACTTAAATGACTATATTGGGTACTTATTTTTGTTGTGATAATATCTAAAATATTCTTTCTAACTATTTTTAGTAATGACATTATTATTATTACTATTTAAGGAAGAGCTTAAATTTTTGCGGGTCTTACAGAGAGGGCCACTTAAGCCAGGTGTATAGGAGTGGCAACAGGGGAGCAGGAGGCGTGGCATCCAGTATGAGGAGTGATGCTAGCTTCCGTACACCAGCTGAGAGGCCAGCTCGTCAGTGGCAGGCCAGCCAGGCAGGATCTAGCCAGACCCGACCTCAGGGGAGGCTAGAGCGACAGCTGACTGAAGCTGGAGGCAGTCATGGCGGGAAGCGCCCAGTGAGTGAGCCGACCAGTGGCACAGGCCAAGGGAGGTTGTTTGCGCTGGAGGCGACGTACCAGGAGGAGGCTGAGCTACCACCCCCACCGGCTGAGGGTGGAGCAGGACCATCGGTAGTTAGAGGTACCCTTTTGATCTCCCGTACATTAGCTTCTGTTCTTTTCGATACGGGTGCATCGTGTTCTTTTGTTGCCGAGCTTGTGATAGATAGCTTGGGGTTAGCTTGTGTGGAGGCAGCGAAGCCCCTAGTTGTTGAGTCTCCAGTGGGGGGGGGGGGTATGATTGAGGTGCGGCATGTTTGCCGTGGCTGTGTGTTAACCATAGGAGGTGTGGAACTGAGCTTCGACCTGCATGTATTGCCCTTGCGTGCTTTTAACCTGATCTTGAGTATGGATTGGCTTATGGCTTTCCAGGCCAAGATAGACTGTTATCGGCGGCGTGTATCCTTCGTTACACCTGCAGGGATCTCTTGAACCCTGCAGGAGGAGTGGGAATGTGAGGCGAGTCGGGCGGGGCCAGTGTTGGACCAGTGGGGTGCCATTACCCACAGGTTGGTAGCCCTGACCTTTGCTGAGGAAGGGAAGGTGGAAAAGAGAGTGTGGCCAGCAGTTGTTGACCAATTTCAGGATATCTTCCCTAACCAGTTGAGGAGTTTACCTCCTAAGAGGAGTGCAGAGTTCACCATTGAGTTGGTACTGGGGACTGGTCCAATCTCCCAAGTAGCATATCGTATGGGGCCAGCCGAGCTGAGGGAGCTTCAGCGGCAGATAGAGGAGTTGGTGGACCAGGGGTATATCAGACCGAGTACCTCACCTTGGGGTGCTCCGGTGCTCTTTGCAAAGAAGGCTGATGGCACGCTATGCCTTTGCATCGACTATAGGAAGCTGAATTCGGTGACTGTGAAGAATAAGTATCCGTTGCCTCGGATCGATGACCTGTTTGACCAGTTAAGTGGAGCCCGGTGGTTTTCCAAGATAGATCTACGGTCGGGGTATCATCAGTTAAGGGTTAGGGAGGAGGACATCCCTAAGACTGCTTTTCGGTGCAGGTATGGGCACTATGAGTGGGTAGTGATGCCTTTCGGGCTCACTAATGCACCAGCAGTGTTCATGCATTTGATGAACCAGGTCTTTGCTCCATATTTGGATTCCTTTGTTGTGGTGTTTATAGACGATATATTGGTATATTCCAAGATGGACAGGGAGCATGTGGAGCATTTGGCAATAGTGTTGCAAACCTTGAGGGATTAACGGTTGTTTGCTAAGTTTAGCAAATGCGAGTTTTGGATGTAGGAGGTCCATTTTCTTGGCCACGTAGTGTCAGCTGAAGGGGTTAGAGTGGACCCATCCAAGATTGAGGCAGTGTCATCATGGGAGAGGCCAACCAATGTTTTCGAGATTCGTAGTTTTCTTGGCTTGGCAGGCTATTACCGTCGCTTTGTAGAGGGATTCTCCCGCTTGGCAACGCCTATGACGGCGTTGACTCGGAAGAGAGTGAAGTTTGAGTGGACTGACAAGTGTCAGCAGGCATTTGAGGCTCTCAAAACCCATTTGACCACTGCACCAGTGTTGAGGTTACCTCGGGAGGATATCCTATATGAGGTATACTGTGATGCATCCAGGGTTGGTTTGGGGTGTGTGCTTATGCAGGAGCACAGTGTGGCAGCTTATGGGTCGAGGCAGCTGAAGCCTCATGAGCAGAATTACCCTACCCATGATCTTGAGCTGGCGGCTGTCATCTTTTCCTTGAAGAGTTGGAAACACTACCTTTTAGGGGAGAAGTTCATAGTGTTTTCCGATCACAAGAGCCTTCAGTACATCTTTACTCAGAAGGACTTGAATTTGAGGCAGAGGAGATGGGTGGAGTATTTGCAGACCTTTAACTTTACTCTTGCCTATACCCCGAGCAAGGGTAATGTTGTGGCTGACGCGTTAAGTAGAAAAGGGAAAGCTGAGGTGGCCGTGAGAGAGTGGAAGCTGATGGAGCAGTTGGCGATGTTGCAGCTGCAACCTGTTGTTTGTGATGGTGGGGCAGTCCTAAGTCCTTTGGTGGATGTGCCTGAGTTGTACTAGCGCGTCCGGGAGGGACAATTGGGTGACATTGAGTGTGAGGTTTTCCGTGCCCGTATTGAGGCTGGTGAGCTATCTGAGGACTGGACAGAGGGTCCTGAGCATGAGTTGTCTTTTTAGGGGCGGTTAGTAGTGGCTTCTTCTCTCAGGGATGAGGTGATGAGGGAGTTTCACCAGTCTAGAGTTACTGTGCATCCAGGGGGTACGAAGATGTACCATGCGCTTCGGGGGCATTTTTGGTGGCCTGGGATGAAACGCGATGTGGCTGCCTTTGTTTCGCGGTGCCTCACGTGTCAGCAGGTGAAGGCTGAGCATCAGCGGCCGGCGGGCATGTTACAGCCATTGCCCATAGTGGAGTGGAAGTGAGACCACATAGCGATGGATTTTGTGACGGGTCTTCCACCCACCACAGGGAGGAAAGATATGATTTGGGTGATTGTGGATCGACTCACAAAGTCGACCCATTTGCTGGCTGTTCGCGAGCGGGACTTTATTGGGACCTTGAGTCATCTATACATGAACGAGATTGTGAAACTACATGGAGTACCATCAACGGTTGTCTCTGACCGGGATTCGAGGTTCACTTCCCGTTTTTGGGCAGGTTTGTAGGAGGCTATGGGGACCAAACTTCACTTGAGTACAGCCTTTCACCTTGAGACTGACGGCCAGACAGAGAGGACGAATCAGACTTTGGAGGACATGTTACGGGCCTGTGTGTTAGATTTTGGGGTTCGTGGGCAACTCACCTTCCTTTGGTGGAGTTTGCCTATAACAACAGTTATCAGGCATCCATTGGGATGGCTCCTTTTGAGGCGTTGTATGGGCGGCCGTGTCGATCACCTTTGTGTTGGACCGAGGTGGAGGAGACAGCTCTCTTGGGACCACAGTTGGTTCAAGAGGCTACCGAGAAGGATAAGTTGATTCGTCAGCGGTTGTTATCAGCTCAGAGTCGGCAGAAATCTTATGCGGATTAGTGGCGGCGACCTTTGGAGTTTTCTGTGGGTGATCATGTGTTTCTCCGTGTCGCTCCATGACGTGGACATCGGCGCTTTGGGAGAGGTTCCAAACTCTCTCCCCGGTTCATTGGTCCATTTGAGGTTATAGCTCATGTGGGGCCTGTAGCTTACCGGTTAGCATTGCCACCGCGATTGAGTCGGGTGCACAATGTGTTCCACGTGTCCCAGTTGAGGAAGTATCATCCTGACCTCACTCATGTGATCGATTGGGGGACATTGGACATTGAGGATGACATGTCCGTTGTTGAGGCCCCTATCCGTATCCTCGATCGGCGAGAGAAGCTTTTGCGTGGTCGTGCTATTCCTTTGGTTCGCGTGCTGTGGCAGCACCGTGGCATTGAGGAGGAGACATGGGAACATGAGTCCATGATGCGTGAGCAGCACCCAGAGTTGTTTGAGGACGAACAATCTTAAGGGGGGGTGGCTGTAGTGATATGTTTTCTTGTGGTTCATGCTTTAGTGTATTTGTATTTCTACTTGTAAACTGGTATTTTTATTGAGATGTGTTTTGAGATTGCAAAATGTGTTTGAGATGTCCTGTTATGTTGTGTGATCCATCTGGGCGTTGTGGCTCGCTGTCTTGCAAATGGGCCGCATGTGTTTGTTTTCCTTGCATGTTATTTCTTTTCGAGGACGAAAAGTCTTAAGGTGGAGAGGATGTAATGACCCATGTTTTGCGGCATGTAAGAAGTTAACCACAGATGCCTTGTGAGTGGAAATTGTTGGGTTTTAGGGAGTTTCCTTCCCACACACTTTAGCTACACCTTGAATGTTGATGCACAAGTTTGAGGTAAGAGATGAGCCCAAGAGGGGACTTTTGGGAGGTGCACGTGACAAGTGATAACGTGCATTTATGCCCTAGGAAGATGCTATTTGCTATATACAGCGCTTTTTAGGTCGTTTTTATCAGGTTTTAGAGGTTTATTTTGACCAAGTAGATGGCCACAAATTAATTGGCGTGCAGAACTAAAGTTTCTCAGAATGATGTCCTCTACCTTCCACAGAAGTTTCAGAGCAAAAGGCCTTGAATGCCAATTGGACTAATAAGCGTGCAAGCATATTACTGCATACCAGCCTTCTACATGATGCAAGGAAGCTTGGGGTAAAATTTCAGGGTATTTGGACCTGCACGCCAATTGGGGATATGGCGTGCATTATGGCGTGCAGCCATATTTTTGTACCATCACCTTGGTTTTGTTATTCTAATCATCTTTTCCCAAAGGACCATGTTGGAATTGTGGATATTTTGTCGTGTGTGGATGCGGAAAGGTTGCAACTTGTGTGATCAAAACTACGTCGTTTTGATGTTGGGATTCATTTAATCAAAACTACATCGTTTTGATGTTGGTGTGCCTATATAAGAGGTGAAGGACTCTTAGGTTTAGGGTTCTTCTTTTTGGCTAGCCTTTGCAGCCGTCGCAGAGAGAGAGAGAGCTAGAGAGAGGGAAAGAAGGAGAGTCGCTGTCACGCGCGCGAGCGTCTTGCATGGGGAGGACAACGTCTAGCGTGGAAGCAAGAGCAGGAGGACGTTTTCAAGGTAGGGGTTCTGTCTTCTTGTACCTGATCCGGGGTTAGGCCCTGTGGTGAATGAACCGTTGGATATCGTCCTTGTTATCATATTATTTATATGTAAATTCATATAGGTGTGATCTCCTATATGAATGTTGGCCTTCAATGACGTTTTGGTGTGATTCTGACATTGAGTAGGCAGTGCATGTTAAATGTTCGATAAAATGCATGTGTGAATCTGTTTGTGTGACAATGCCCAGTATGTGTTTAATAATATGCCAGTAAGGCTAGAATTGTGAGTTGGTAAAGGTGTGCATGCCAAGTGTTTGTTTTTATGCCTGAATGGCTGGGTTTGTACACTTGTGAATGTGTGCCCACTAAGTGTTTGGTTTTATGTCTGAGTGGCTGTGTGTACTGTTTTGTGAAACCCGGTGGCTATGGAAGCTCGGGAGTGTTTTGTGAAACCCGGTGGCTGTGGAAGCCCGAGAGTGTTTTGTGAAACCCGGTGGCTGTGGAAGCCCGGGACTGTTTTGTGAAACCCGGTGGCTGTGGAAGCCCGGGACTGCTCTTGGAAACCCGGTGGCTGTGGAAGCCCGGGACTGCTCATGTGTTAGCTGGTGTGACTGTTTGAAATATTTGTTTTTGCTGATGGCTTACCGTTATATTGGTTGAAATAATTGTATCACGACACTGCACTTGTACACACGGCATGTAGATGCTAGGAGCATGGGATGGGTTGGGGAGACATGATCCCTACTGAGCTGTGGTTGCTCACCCCTCCTACTGTGTTTGTTTTCTTCATAGGGACTTATAGGCGTTAGGCGGGAACACCAAGGTGGAAGACTTTCTGCCTTGTGGCTTTACTTCTTTTGTTATTTGAGTGTTTTGTGAAATGTTATGTTGAGACTATTGTAACTCCAATTGGAGATGATGTAATGGATTTTGGAACTTAATAAAGATTAGTGGTTTGCCTTTTTGCTATTTATTGTGGATTATTATGAATGTGTTGGATTTTGTACATCTATTCTTTGCCCACCGGGTGGGTAAAGGGGAGTCACGAACCAGTTTCCTTGGGTTGGAAATCTGGGGCGTGACAATATGTCCCCATCTCTTAATTCGGATAACTTAATATCTCAGTATAAATTTTCCCTAACTGTGCAGGTGTTGGACATAAAGGAAACAACAAATCCTTTGTGACATAAATTACTCACACTCAGCAGATTATGCTTCAAACCTTCGACTAGTGCAACCTTAGTAATTGATACACAGCCGTTGGTTAAAGTGCCATACCCCACAGTCTTACCTTTACTGTTGTTGCCATATGATACGGATGGTCCCCGTTTGTCAGCAACTTCTACAAGCAGGAACTGATCACCCGTCATATGTCTGGAGGATCCACTATCGAGTATCCACTTGCTTTGATTGATGTTTGACTTCAAGTGGTCTAGCAATGAATTTCAAAGATGTTCCTGCAAGACAATAGATTACACTTTTGGTGCCCAAACTTGTTTCGGGCGGTTAGGAGAAACAACCACAGTGTCAACAGTTCTGGATTTTGCTTTGTTAGGAACTTCAGCTTTTCATGTTGACTTTACTTTGTTAGTGTCAGATGCTTCTTTTATTCGGGTTTTCTTTGGAGAGTTACTCCTTTGAGATTTAGATTTAGATTTGCTAGAAAACCCCTTTTTGATAAACTGATCTTTATTCATATGAACTTGATTACAAAGCCAGTCATCAGATAGATTCCAACACTCATAGTGATAATGGCCTATTTATCTACAGATGGAACAAACACTATGATGCAGAGCACAAACCGGGGATACAGGTTTCTTAGGTTTTACAGGTTTTCTACTCTGTTCCCTATGGCCTAATCCTTTGTTATTGGGTGACGCGCTCTTGGCCCTAGATGCATCAGCCTTAGCCTTTCCTTTCTTTTTGGGTGCTACAGTTTCGGCTTTAACTGTAGCAGCCTTCCGTTCATTGTTAGGTACGGGTGCTACTACTTCGGTATTAGCAGTAATAGCCTCTCTTCCACAGTCATATACTATGGTGCCACTTGAAATAAAACTATCCAACGGTTTAGATGTACTAACAGAATAAAGGTTGGTTAGTTTTGAATTAAATTCGAGGGACACTTAGTAGCTTATGTGGAGGTAGATGGTTCGGAGCCAAGGCCAGGTTTAACTCGGATGTCGTCCAGATCAGTCCTAAACGTAGAAGCTATTTTCCCCGATTTTAGCCACATACGATTTATTTTATTTTCCTTTTCAAGTTCGTTCTCGAGTCTTTTAAGATTAACAGTTAAGCCGTTTAGGTTGGTATTCAACAAATGATTTTTAGCTCTTAGATCGTGATACCAAGCCTCTTTACTCCTAAAGTCAGCTATGTCTTTTTCAAGTCTTGCAACAGTAAACTCAAGACGTTTAGTTTGACCATCCATATCTTTGTACATTTGAGTAATTATTAGTCTCTCATTCTTTCCATGATCACGTTCAGCAGTAAGAGATTCTAATTTACTCATGAGCTCAGAGATAGAAGGTACCTCAGTATTTGCCATGAGACAGACGTTTAGCTTCGCAGTTGGCTCATCATCAGAGGGATTCCTTCTCTTCTTGCGAGCCATTGACGTACTTCATGACAAACGCCTTCCTCTTGTTCTTGTTGTTTTCTGAGGTGGAGCGTTAGGGTTTTACCTTGTCACTTTTATCAGCCGTCTTAGATTTGGATTTACAGTCCTTGGCCCAGTGACCGGGTTTCCCACAGTTGTAGCAGTCTTGGGAACTAGACTCCGATCGCTCCTTCCTTCTGGATGATGATGATGAGGAGCCTCTTCTGAATCCTTTTTTGCTTTTCCGCAGGAATTGCTCGAAGGATTTGACCAGAAGAGCTATTTCTTCTTCAACAACCGAGTCAGAGTTCTCTGACTCTTCCGTATCATCATCCTGCTGTATGCTTAGACATGCTGTAGATTTAAAAGCTACCCCCTTTTCTTTCTGAGCTATTTTCTCATCTCGATCAGTGTATCTGAACCTGACCTCATGAGTCCGTAGCTCTCTGTATAGTTCTTCAAGGGGAGCATACTGTTGGAAATGTAGGATTTGATGAAGCTGCCAAAATATAGTCTAAGTCTGGAGACTCGAAGAACCGAAGGTAGTAGGGTCGAAGAGTCGAAGTTCGTAGAAGTGAAACTGTCATAGGACGTATTGGCAAGAGACTCGTAGACTCGTAGAGTCTAGAGACTCAAGGCGAAACATTGACAGAACATTGCGACTCGTAGATCCAGGGTCGAAGGTCGTACAGTCATAGTACGGAAAATAGAGTGTTACTGTAAGCGTTAATAAGTTCGGAGACTCATAGAGTCGAAGAATTTTTAAGAATAGTAACCAAAGCTAAATGACTCGTAGACTAGTAGACTCGTAGCATGCAAAATCGTAGAGTCCCCATAAATACTTAAGTCAATTAACAGAACTTAAATTGCCACTAGACTCGAAGACTCGTAGATTCGTAGAGTCAAAACCTTCAAACACTGTTAAGAAAACAGGACTCGTAGACTCGTAGATCGAAAGTCACAGAGTCGAAGCCTTCGAACAGTGTAGAGAAAACCGGACTCGTAGACTCATAGATTGAAAATCGTAGAGCCAAAGCCTTCGAACACTGTTAAGAAAACTGGACTTGTAGACTCGTAGGTTGAAGGTCGAAGAGTCGATGCTATAAAGACTGGCAAACAAATGAAATTGTAACTCAAGGGTCGTAGAGTCGTAGACTCATAGACTCAAGGGACACAGTCACTATAGAGAAATTGCCACACTTCCAGACTCGGAGATCGATGGCGGAGAGTTGTAGCTAAAGGGTCGTACCTATACAGAAACTTAGTTTATGAGCCTCTGTGAAAGACTAAGGAAGAAAAGTGAAGTTGAAGACTCGTAGAGTCGAAAATTTTTAGACCACTTAGTCAAATATAGTAAACTGAGAGACCCGAAGGTCGTAGACCCGCAGAACTAGGGTCGTAGACTCGTAGCTACAATAACAGGTAGATTAGATGGACTTGAAGAAGTCACTCTAAGCGTTATTCGAAGAGTCGCAAACTCGTAGACTCGCAGAGTCATAGACTTTAGTTAACAGAGTGACACAAAAGGCTAATCCAACCTGACCTCTAGCCTCGAAGACTCGAAGATGTGAGTCGTAGACTCGTAGAAACACCATAAAGCCTGAAGCAAAACTTCGCAACTTTCTACAGGTGCTAATTGAAATCTTCGAGTCACCGAACCTACGAGGCATCTACCTCCGAGGCAAAATTACAACCCTAAACACAGCCACTTAGCGATATTGTCAGCTAGGGTTTGTACAGCAAGTCGGCGCCATTCCGAGCAGTTGAGCGCATTAATGACGCATTAATTGCTGCCAACTACCATCCACGGATGAACGGTCAAGATCGACTGCATGCCAAATACGCAGTATGGGCATCTAATCTGCAAATCAAAGTAGATCAACCCATCCCCTGACATTCCGCATTTTCAATTGCGGGAAGTCAGCCTGTCGGGATGGACATCATGGCGCACGAGCACTTTAATCTTAAAAATATATCTCTCACGCACTAAACGACAAAATTAATTAAGAGTTTAACCTCTCTCTCTCTCTCTCTCAAAAGAAGGAAACACACAGAACACTAGATAATGGTTCTGACAGACTTAGAGAAAAATAATGTAAGGACCCGTACCTTGAGTTAGTCAGTTTTGCCTCCTGAGTAGAGTTTTTCTAGATTTTGACCTAGTAGTTGGACTCCAATGAATTCACGTGCAAAAGGAAAGATGCTTAGAATGATGTCCTCTATCTACCACGAAGTTTCAGGACCAAATGGACATGTATGTGAGGTGCACGTGATATGGGTCCAATTCACGTGCAAGTGTAATTGTCTTCCAAATGATGCAAGGAGGCTAGGGGTGAAGTTTGAAAGCATTTGGAGTTCATATGGAGTTGCACGTGAATTGGGAATTCACGTGCAAATTGGCGTGCAGGCATATTTTTACATGGGTCCCTTGGTTTTGGCATTCTAAGGAACTTTCTCCAAAGGACCATGTTGAAATTCTGAATATTTTGGTGTGTATGGATGCGGAAAGGTTGTAGCTTGTGTAATCAAAACTACGTCGTTTTGATCCTGGGTTTACTTAATCAAAACTACGTCGTTTTGATGTGAATGGTGTCTATATAAGGAGGGCTTGAGTTTGAGTTAGGGTTCTTGTGTTCCTTTTCGTGCACTGCCGCCTGAGAGAGAGAGAGAGCTAGAGAGAGAGAGGGAAGGGGAGTTCTGGTTGCTTTGCCGGAGCATCTTGCGTGGGGAGGACGGCGTTTGGCGCGGGAGCAAGGAAGATCTGCTTTAAGGTAGGGGTTCTGTTCTTCCTAAACCCTCCTGTCCTAGGGTCCTAGGCAGATTCCGGGCCGTATCTGTTTATATATATATATGTAAATTCATATAGGTGTGATCTCCTATATGAATGTTGGCCTTCAGTGGCATTTTGGTGTGGTTCGTGATCTATATGCTATATGTTTGATGAAAAGCCTGTGTGAATATAGTTATGTGTATATGCCTGCCAAGTGTTTGAAATTATGCCTGTGAGGGCTGTGCATGTTATGTGTTTGTGGAAATGCCTGTGTGGCTGGGTTTGTGAGCTTGTGGATATATGCATGCTAAGTGTTCGAGGTTATTCCTGTGTGACTAAGCATACTTAGTGTTTGATGTTATGCCTGTATGGCCATGTGTCTTGCGTGTTTGCTTGTACACCCGGTGGCCGTGGAAGCCCTGGGACTGTTTTGTGGAACCCGGTGGTCGTGGAAGCCCGGGGCTGTTTTGTGGAACCCGGTGGGCCGTGGAAGCCCTGGGACCGTTTTGTGGAACCCGGTGGTCGTGGAAGCCGGGGCTGTTCTTGAAACCCGGTGGTTGTGGAAGCCCGGGAGTGTTTATGTACTAGCCCATGTATGATTGTGTTTCTTTGTTATAGCTTGTAACCATATCTGGTGGGATAATTGTATCACGACACAGCACTTGTACACAAGGCATGTAGATACCAGGTGCATGGGATGGGTTGGGGAGACATGATCCCTAGCGAGGTGTGGTTGCTCACCCCTCCTACCATGTTGTTTTCTTTTCAGGAACCTACAGGCGTTAGGTGGGACCCCAAGGTGGAAGACCTTATTTATTTAATTTGTTTATGTTATTTTTATTATGAGAATCGATGTAACCCTGAGTGGGGAAAGGATTTTGTTGTAATAAACTGGATTGGATTGCTTTTAATGAATATTACTTTCTTGAATGTTGTGGATGTTTAAAATGTTAAATTCTTGTTTTGTATCCTACCCCTTTGCCCTCCGTGTGGGTAAAAGGGGAGTCACGTACCGGTTTCCTCGGGTTGGAAATCCGGGGCGTGACAATATGGTATCGTAGCATGGTCTAGTTGGCCTAGGGTAGTGGGCGGACTTGGTTATCTTGAGTCCTTTGGAGGAGCCTGGAGGGACATGCCTGATCAACATGGTCCTCTTTGAGCCTCCAAGGTGTACTTGGGGTAGTCCGGTCTTGTAGTAGGATTTGCATGCATTGGCATTAGGGCACTAGTTGCATTTCTTGTGAATGTATGCTAAACCGTGGATAAAATCATATGATTAAGTGAAATGTGCAACTCGATTTGTTTGGCAATGTGTACCGAATCGTGCAATGTGATTGATGCAATGTATGTGTGTAACATCACGTGATAGTGGAATTGATCGGTGGGGGTAGAGGTAGTGACGCGATAGATTATAAAATTGTTTTGACGTTGTGCTTCTTACTTCGTGTAGTAAGAATGCCGCCGAGGAGAGTGACACGTGCGTCCGGGGCAATGGGCGATGAGTCATCTGCCCATGAGGGTCCGGGTGCGGGACCATCCGTTGGAGGGCATGCGTTGTTCCCGGCACACTGCAAGAAGGCATCCGGCTGGAGGTACGAGAGCTACGGGAGGGACTCCGGCGGGACGTTCGGGAGGAGGTGCGCCGTGAGATGGCAACACGGCGGGTGGTGCCACCACCACCACCACCAGGACGAGAGCCGCCTCGTGAGCGTGAGAGTTCGCTGGGTGGTGTACCGACCCGTGCGAGAGGATGACGTGGTGACACGGTTCCGAAAGGAACAACCTCCGCGATTTAAGGGGGGAGAAGATCCTGTGGTAGGCGAGCAGTGGTTGAGGCAGATTGAGCACGTGTTCTCCTTTCTCCTGCCCGGGAGGAGGATAAGGTGCGACCGGCAACCGGCAGCTGGAGGGGGACGCTTTGGAGTGGTGGACGAGTGTTGCGGGGAGCCGTGCGGTGCAACTCATGTTTTGGGAGGAGTTCTTGCAACTCTTCCAAGATGAGTTCTTCCCGGAATCGGTGAGATGGCAAAAGAGGGAAGAATTTGGCAGCTTGGACGCAGGGATCCAAGACGGTACCTGAATATGAGCGGGAGTTCCGGAGATTGAGTAGGTTTGCTCCTGAGATCGTGGTAAGGGAGGACCTGAAGGCCCACAAGTTCACCTTGGGTCTCAGCCAGCCCTTAGGGAGAGGGTGGCGATTCTACGCTTGAGGACCTATGCCGAGGCCGTGGAGACGGCCCGTATAGGCGAGAGGGAACCGGATGTTGGGAGGCAGGCCCATCGGGGGCGCCGGTTGCAGAGTGGGCCCGATCGAGATGCAGGGTCCAAGAGGCTCAAGACGGAGGAGAGGGATAGCAGTTCCTTCCGCAGCAGGGGACAGACATTGGCGAACCCAGGGAGGTCTAGCTTTGGCGGTGGCGACAGGGCGGTCCAAGCAGGGGGTCTCCCCGGCGGTTGTTACTCGCTTGTGGGGAGCAAGGCCACTTGAGGAAGGAGTGTCCAAAGAGGGACCGGAAATGCCATAGATGTGGACGAGAGGGCCATCTCGAGCCGGGTTTGCCGGAGTGGCAACAGGGGAGTTGGAGGCATGACATCCAAGACAAGGAGTGATGCCGTTTTCGTGCACCAGGGCGAGAGACCGGCTCGTCGGTGGCAGGCCACCAAGCAGGATCCGGTGGACCCGACCTCGGGGGAGGCCGGAGCGGCAGCAAGACCGAGGCCGGAGGCAACCTTAGCGGGAAGCGTCCAGGTGAGTGAGCCGACTAGTGGCACGGGCCAAGGAAGGGTGTTTGCGCTGGAGGCGACATACCGGGAGGAGGCCGAGCTACCACCCCCACCAGCCGAGGGTGGGAGCAGGACCATCGGTGGTTAGAGGTACCCTCTTGATCTCCCGTACCTTAGCTTCGTTCTTTTCGATACGGGTGCATCGTGTTCGTTTGTTCTTGAGCTTGTGATAGATAGTTTGGGGTTAGCTTTGTGTGGAGGCCGCGAGGCCCCTAGTTGTGGAGTCTCCGGTGGGAGGCATGATAGAGGTACGACGAGTGTGTCGTGATCGTGTGTTAACCATAGGAGAGGTGGAGCTGCGTTTTGACTTGCATGTGATGCCTTTGAGGGCGTTTGACCCGATCTTGGGTATGGATTGGCTTATGGCTTTCCAGGCCAAGATAGATTGTTATCGGCGGCGTGTATCCTTTGTGACACCTGCAGGGACCTCTTGCACCTGCGCAGGGGGAGTGGGATTGTGAGGCGAGTCGGGCTGGGCCAGTGTTGGACCGGTGGGGTGCCATTACCCACAGGTTGGCAGCCCTGACCTTGCCGAGGAGGGTAAGGTGGAAAAGAGGGTGTGGCCCGCTGTTGTGGACCAATTTCGGGATGTTTTTCCCGAGCGGTTGAGGAGTTTGCCACCTAAGAGGAGTGTGGAGTTCACCATCGAGTTGGTGCCGGGGACAGTCCAATTTCCCAAGTAGCGTATCGTATGGGGCCAGCCCGAGCCGAGGGAGCTTCGGAGGCAAATCGAGGAGTTGGTGGGCCAGGGGGTATATCGGACCAAGTACCTCACCTTGGGGTGCTCCGGTGCTCTTTGCTAAGAAGGCCGATGGCACGCTTCGTCTCGCATCGACTACAGGAAGTCGATTCAGTGATCGTGAAGAACAAGTACCCGTTGCCTCGGATAGATGACCTGTTTGACCAATTGAGTGGGGCCCAGTGGTTTTCCAAGATAGATTTACGGTCGGGGTATCACCGGCTCGGGGTTAGGGAGGAGGACATCCCTAAGACGGCTTTTCGGTGCAGGTATGGGCATTATGAGTGGGTAGTGATGCCTTTCGGGCTCACTAATGCGCCAGCAGTGTTCATGCATTTGATGAACCAAGTCTTTGCCCCATACTTAGACTCGTTCGTGGTGGTGTTTATCGACGACATCTTGGTGTATTCCAAGACCGAGAGGGAGCACGTGGAACACTTGGCAACAGTGTTGCAAACCTTGAGGGACCAGCACTGTTTGCTAAGTTTAGCAAGTGTGAGTTTTGGCGCAGGAGGTTCACTTTCTTGGCCATGTGGTGTCACCGAGGGAGTTAGGGTGGACCCGACCAAGATTGAGGCCGTGGCATCGTGGGCAAGGCCAACCAACGTTTTTGAGATCCGTAGTTTTCTTGGCTTGGCGGGGTACTATCGTCGTTTTGTAGAGGGGTTCTCCCGTTTGGCGGCGCCTATGACGGCGTTGACTCGGAAGGGCGTGAAGTTTGAGTGGACGGACAAGTGCCGGCAGGCGTTTGAGACTCTCAAAACCCGTTTGACCACCGCACCCGTGTTGAGGTTGCCTAGGGAGGATATTCCGTATGAGGTGTACCGTGATGCGTCCGGGGTTGGTTTGGGGTGTGTGCTTATGCAGGGGCACGGTGTGGTAGCTTATGGGTCAAGGCACTGAAGCCTCATGAGCGAATTATCCTACTCATGACCTGGAGTTACCTTGTCATCTTCGCCCTGAAGAGTTGGCAGCACTACCTCTTGGGGGAAAAGTTTGTGGTGTTCTCGGATCACAAGAGCCTTCGGCACATCTTTACTCGAAGGACTTGAATTTGAGGCAAAGGAGATGGGTGGAGTATTTGCGGACCTTTGATTTTACTCTTGCCTATACCCCGGGCAAGGGTAATGTTGTGGCCGATGCATTGAGCAGAAAAGGGAAAGCCGAGGTGGCCGTGAGGGAGTGGAAGGCGATGGAGCGGTTGGCGACGTTGCAGCTGCGGCTTGTTGTTCGTGATGGTGGGACAGCCCTGCGTCCTTTGGTGGTAGTGCCTGAGTTGTACCGGCGCGTCCGGGAGGAACAACTGGGTGACATTGAGTGTGAGGTTCTCCGTGCCCGTATTGAGGCTGGGGAGCTATCCGGGGGGACCTGGACAGAGGGTCCTGAGCATGAGTTGTCATTTCGGGGGCGGTTGGTAGTAGCTTCTTCCCTCAGGGATGAGGTGATGAGGGAGTTTCACCAATCTAGGGTTCTTGTGCATCCAGGGGGTACGAAGATGTACCATGCGCTTGCAGACATTTTTGGTGGCCCTGGGATGAAACGCGATGTGGCTGCCTTTGTTTCGCGGTGCCTCACGTGTCGGCCAGGTGAAGGCCGAGCATCGGCGGCCGGCGGGCATGTTACGGCCCTTGCCCATAGCGGAGTGGAAGTGGGACCATATCGCGATGGACTTTGTGACGGTCTTCCACCCACCACTTGGGAGGAAGGACATGATTTGGGTGATTGTGGATCGACTCACAAAGTCGGCCCATTTTCTTGCTTGTTCGCGAGCGGGACTCCATTGGGACTTTGAGTCAACTGTACATGAACGAGATTGTGAGACTGCATGGGGTACCATCATCGGTTGTCTCCGACCGGGATTCGAGGTTCACTTCCCGTTTCGGGCCGGTTTGCAGGAGGCTATGGGAACCAAGCTTCACTTGAGTACAGCCTTTCACCCTGAGACGGACGGTCGACCGAGCGGACGAATCGGACCATGGAGGACATGTTACGGGCCTGTGTGTTAGATTTCGGGGGTTCGTGGGCAACTCACCTTCCTTTGGTGGAGTTTGCCTACAACAACGCCTATCAGGCATCCATTGGGATGGCTCCTTTTGAGGCGTTGTACGGACGGCCGTGTCGATCACCCTTGTGTTGGATCGAGGTAGGAGAGGCAGCCCTCTTGGGGCCACGATTGGTTCAAGAGGCTACCGAGAAGGTCAAGTTGATTCGTCGGCGTTTGTTGTCGGCTCGAGTCGGCAGAAATCTTATGCGGATCGCGGCGGCGACCTTTGGAGTTTTTCGTTGGTGATCATGTGTTCCTTCGTGTCTCTCCACGCCGTGGACATCGACGGTTTGGGCGAGGTTCCAAGCTATCTCCGCGGTTTATTGGCCCTTTTGAGATCCTGGATCGTGTAGGGCCCGTAGCCTACCGGTTAGCGTTACCACCGCGGGCCGAGTCGAGTGCACAACGTGTTTCACGTGTCCCGGTTGAGGAAGTATCACCCTGACCCCACTCATGTGATTGATTGGGGGACGTTGGACATTGAGGATGACATGTCCGTCATTGAGGCCCCTATCCGTATCCTAGATCGGCAAGAGAAACTTTTGCGTGGTCGTGCTATTCCTTTGGTTCGCGTGCCGTGGCCGCACCGTGGCATTGAGGAGGAGACATGGGAACGGGAGTCCGTGATGCGGGAGCAAGACCCGGACTTGTTCGAGGACGAACAATCTTAAGCGTGGGAGGTGGGTGTTGGCCAAGGGATAGTGATGTTTCCTTGTGATGTGTTTTCTTGTATTAGTTGATGTATTTGTATTGTCTTTTAAAGACATGTGTTCTTATTTGTGATGTGCTTTGAAATGTGTATTCGTGCCATGTGGACATGTGTTCGTGCATTATTGTGGTTATGGATTATGGTGGTATCTTGTTATGTCTTTGTTGTCTTGTGTGTGGTGTATGACCCATTTGGGTGTGGTGGCTTGCCGGGTGGCAAATGGGTAGTTTGTGGTTGTTTTCCTCGTATGTCATTTCTTTTCGAGGACGAAAAGTCTTAAGGGGGAGAGGATGTAAGGACCCGTACCTTGAGTTAGTCGGTTTGCCTCCTGAGTAGAGTTTTTCTAGATTTTGACCTAGTAGTTGGACTCCAATGAATTCACGTGCAAAAGGAAAGATGCTTAGAATGATGTCCTCTATCTACCACGAAGTTTCAGACCAAATGGACATGTATGTGAGGTGCACGTGATATGGGTCCAATTCACGTGCAAGTGTAATTGTCTTCCAAATGATGCAAGGAGGCTAGGGGTGAAGTTTGAAAGCATTTGGAGTTCATATGGAGTTGCACGTGAATTGGGAATTCACGTGCAAATTGGCGTCAAGCATATTTTTACATGGGTCCCTTGGTTTTGGCATTCTAAGGAACTTTCTCCAAAGGACCATGTTGAAATTCTGAATATTTTGGTGTGTATGGATGCGGAAAGGTTGTAGCTTGTGTAATCAAAACTACGTCGTTTTGATCCTGGGTTTACTTAATCAAAACTACGTCGTTTTGATGTGAATGGTGTCTATATAAGGAGGGCTTGAGTTTGAGTTAGGGTTCTTGTGTTCCTTTGCTTTGTTGCCCTAGAGAGAGAGAGAGCTAGAGAGAGAGAGGGAAGGGGAGTTCGTTGGTTGCTGCCAGGAGCATCTTGCGTGGGGAGGACGGCGTTTGGCGCGGGAGCAAGGAAGATCTGCTTTAAGGTAGGGGTTCTGTTCTTCCTAAACCCTCCTGTCCTAGGGTCCTAGGCAGATTCTGGTCGTATCTTGTTTATATATATATATGTAAATTCATATAGGTGTGATCTCCTATATGAATGTTGGCCTTCGTGGCATTTTGGTGTGGTTCGTGATCTATATGCTATATGTTTGATGAAAAGCCTGTGTGAATATAGTTATGTGTATATGCCTGCCAAGTGTTTGAAATTATGCCTGTGAGGTCGTGCATGTTATGTGTTTGTGGAAATGCCTGTGTGGCTGGGGTTTGTGAGCTTGTGGATATATGCATGCTAAGTGTTCGAGGTTATTCCTGTGTGACTAAGCATACTTAGTGTTTGATGTTATGCCTGTATGGCCATGTGTCTTTGCGTGTTTGCTTGTACACCCGGTGGCCGTGGAAGCCCGGGACTGTTTTGTGGAACCCGGTGGGTGTGGAAGCCCTGGGGCTGTTTTGTGGAACCCGGTGGTTGTGGAAGCCCGGGACTGTTTTGTGGAACCCGGTGGCTGTGGAAGCCCGGGGCTGTTCTTGAAACCCGGTGGCCGTGGAAGCCCGGGAGTGTTTATGTACTAGCCCATGTATGATTGTGTTTCTTGTTATAGCCTGTAACCATATCTGGTGGGATAATTGTATCACGACACAGCACTTGTACACAAGGCATGTAGATACCAGGTGCATGGGATGGGTTGGGGAGACATGATCCCTAACGAGTCGTGGTTGCTCACCCCTCCTACCATGTTGTTTTCTTTTCAGGAACCTACAGGCGTTAGGTGGGACCCCAAGGTGGAAGACCTTATTTATTTAATTTGTTTATGTTATTTTTATTATGAGAATCGATGTAACCCCAGTGGGGAAAGGATTTTGTTGTAATAAACTGGATTGGATTGCTTTTAATGAATATTACTTTCTTGAATGTTGTGGATGTTTAAAATGTTAAATTCTTGTTTTGTATCCTACCCCTTTGCCCTCCGTGTGGGTAAAAGGGGAGTCACGTACCGGTTTCCTCGGGTTGGAAATCCGGGGCGTGACAAATAATCCTTGGCAGAACTAACAAAGTGTGTTCCAACACTAGAGAGAGAGATTTCGAGAGAAATTGAAGAAGTGTTGTGCGCCGTGTGGCTCAAGAACAAAAGCAATCTAGTTGAGTATTCACGAATCTCTTGTTCATCAAAGATCTAGCACTTTCATTAAGTCTTGATCTCAGTATTGTTTGTTTTCCACACTTCGATCTATCATAAACCATCTCTTTCACAACTGAGATCTGTTGAGAGAAGAGCATTTACTCTTATCTTAGTTTTGTCTGATAATTCATTATCACTCACTTTATCCTCACAATACTTCTGTCATCTTCTCCATAAATACTTCCATCATAGTCATCGCTAAAGTAATCCAAAACCAGCCAACAGTCTAGCTTCCGCGCACGACGAAAGTCTATTCACCCCCCCTCTAGACTCACTTTGGGACCTACAATTGGTATCAGAGCAGTTCTACAACTCTTTAGAGATCCCTAATGGCTGATATGGATTCCAGCAGTGCAGCTCCAGCTCCCGAGCAAGCTCCAGTTCCTGTTGAGGAACTTGAAGCCAGTCGTGTTCCAGAGGAAGGAGCGACTGGAGACCAGGAGCAGGAAGAACCGAGTACCAGCAGCAATAAGAAAGAATAAGAAGACTTCTATGATGTTTTGCCTGGTTCATCCTCCCAAGTACCTATATGCACACCCGCGCGCTTTTCCAAATGGAAAGCGAGAATGAGAGCACACCTAGACATGCTCGACACCTATCTCTGGGAAACAATAAAGAATGGACCTTTCACACCAAAGAGTATGCAAAGAGGTCGGCTAATGATGAAAGACCCAGATAGTTGGTCTAAGGTGAAGCAGAGGAAAGTAAAGCTCGACTTCAAGGTAAAAGCCATACTTTTCTCTGCACTCGATGATGACATGTTCACAGATGTGCAAGATCTTGAGACTGCTAAAGAGGTATGGGACAAACTCTGTCTCATCTACGAAGGAGATGAGCAAATACAGGACAATAAGATCTCCATGCTCAAACAACAGTATGAAGCCTTCAGATGTGAACCGAAGGAGTCATTGGACAGTATCTATAAACAGTTCACAGGTCTGATTCAATGGATGAAGACTTACAACATTGAGATCTCTTAGAAGGACAAAAATGACAAATTTCTGAGATCTCTACCCTTGAGACTGCTGATAAAGACATCAGCCATCCGTCAGCTGAAGGAATGGAAGACTTGTGCCTTGGAAGCATTATATGGGGACCTCAAGACGTTTGAAATGCAAAAGGAAGAGCTTGAGGCATTTGAGAATCCTTCCAAGAAAAAGGAGAAGTCTATTGCCTTTAAGGCTGCTGCTGCACGGGAATCATCTTCAGAAGAGGAAGAAGATGAAGCTGATGAACTTGGCTTAGATAGTGCCTCAGATGAAGAAGTGGCATTTCTGATCAAGAAACTGCTGAAGAGAAGGGGGAACTATAGAAGGAAAGCAAGGCAGCCTTCCTCATCTTTCTCTAAGGGAAAAGATAAGGACAAGTTGCAATGCTATCACTACAACAAGCCTGGCCACTTCGCTGCTGACTGTTATAAGCTGAAGAGGGAGAAAAAGGAGGTAGCTAAGCAAAAGAAGAAGACCAAAGGCTCCTCAAGCAGAAAGGATGACAAGAGGAAGAAGGCTCTTGTCACTAACAAGTTTAACAGTGAAACTGAGGAGGAAGAAGAATCATCTGATGAGGAGAAGAAGGAAAAAGGTCTCATCTGCTTCATGGCTGACCATTCACCTCCCCTCAAGGTAAGAACCTATGAACAGCTCTACATTGAATATGAAGATACCTATAGAGCTCTTAAAGAAATAGAGGAACAATTTCTTCCTATGAAAGCTGACAAAGAAAGATACTATTCTAAACTGGAACGGCTTTCATGTGAATATAGAGACTCTATAGATGATTATGAAAGAACAGAGAGAAGATTAAGAGCTGAAGTGAGTGAGATGAGAAGCACACACGATAATCTTTTGGACAAAGCTGGTCAACTAAAAATGGCTAATAAAGACATCGATAGGCTTGAAAAGGAACTAGCTGAAACCAAAACAGAACTAGAAAAAGAAAGACAAATCAGTAAAAAGTGGCAAGACTCTGCTGAGATTGCAGCCCACTTTAGGACTACTCCAGATGTTAAAGGTCTAGCCTTAGGTCTAGGTTTCTCTTAAGACCAAATAGCCAAGGCCCAGACTTACCCTGTACAAACCAAGTGTCTTGCTGGCTTTGTTCCTGTTGGCAGTGTGCTCGTTGATTGTGGAAAGGAGGTATCAATGGCTGTTACTAGTTCACCCAAACCAGTAACACCCGAACTCAAAGACATGGGTACTATTGCATCTCAGGACAGTGATGCAGTAGTTGCTAAGAAAGAACTCAAAGCTGAACCTTCAGTCAACCTGTCCTCTACATCCCAATACAAGGGTAAGGGTGTAGTTATCTCAGAGACAAAACCAAGTAGACACACTACTACATTTGAGACTGGTTCATCCAGCAAGGTTGCTTGCTGCCTTCTAGCCTAAGTTTGTCTCTGATGGAAGAGTTAAGAACGGTCTAGGATATGTGAGAAAACCTAGGAAACCTCTTAACACTCCAGCAAAACCCTTGAGACAGAGTGTTCAACCTAAACCTGTCACATGCCCCATTTTCTATGAAGTTGGACACCTCTCCTATCAATGCAGATTCTACCCTGAGTATCTTATGAAGGAGATTGCCACAGAAATCAGGGTAAACCTTAAATAGCTTAATTTCACTAAAAATCTGCAGTGCAACAGCAACTCTGATAGGAAGAAACATACCAGGCACACACAGGCTATCCATTCAAAAGACTTAAAGACCAAGCCTGTGAAGAAACCTGTCAAACCTGTGCCTACTAAAGCTGCCAAAGACAACAATAAGGAAGGAAAACGTGCTGAAGCTCTGAAGATTAACCCTGCTAATAAATCTAATGAAGGATCATCAAGATTAGCATGGAAAGCTAAATCTGCCCCTTCTTATTGGAAACCTAAATTGTCTACTGCAGCTTTCACTTACCCAAAGCCCAATCTTAATTGGGCCCCCAAGACTTAGTTGCTCATTGTGCAGAACAGCATTGCCAAAGCAAGCGGCCACCAGGAAACAAAAGATCAATTCCAGCCAGTGGTATCTTGACAGTGTCTGTTCTGTGCACATGACAGATGATGCCTCTCTATTGAGTGAGGTAAAGGAGGTTGCAGCTTCATCTGTCACTTTCAGGGACAATAAAAAGGTAAGATTGTTGGTAGGGGTACTCTCTCTAATGGTTCTGTGTCCATTCAGAATGTATCTGTTGTTCAAGGTCTTAAACATAACCTGTTGAGCATAAGTCAATTATGTGACAAGGGTTATGAAGTTTTGTTCACTAAACACACCTGTACAGTTATGGACCCTGTCTCCAAAGAGGTGAAGCTAAATGGACATAGATAAGGCAATGTCTACAAGTTGGTCTTTGGTAATGCTCAACCTGATGAACCAATTTGTTTTCTGTCCAAAGCTTCACCTGACATTAGTTGGTTGTGGCACAAGAGATTTGGTCATTTAAACTTTAAGACTATGTCTAAACCGGCATCTCTGATTTCGTTGAGGGCTTACCTAAGCATGTTTATGAGAAAGAACACCCTTGTAGGGATTGTCAGCTGGGTAAGCAGGTTAAACATTCTTTTAAGAGTGTAGATAAAACCTCAATCACACAACCACTCGAACTTCTGCACATGGACCTATGTGGACCAATAAATGTGTCTTCCTTATCTGGTGCACGATACTTTCTTGCAGTAGTAGATGACTATACCAGATACACATGGGTTATGTTTCTCAAAAACAAAACTGAAACATTTGAGAATCTTGTTGAACTCTTCAATTGGGTCACAAATGTTAAGAGTCTCTCTATTAAGTACATTCATAGCGATCATGGCAAGGAATTTGAATTTTCTGATATGTTAGAGTTTTGTACTGAACATGGTATCTAGCATAATTTCTCAGCACCAAGAACTTCACAACAAAATGGAGTAGCTGAAAGAAAGAATCGAACATTAGTTGAAGCAGCTAGAACCATGTTAACAGGAGCTCAGTTCCCAAAATCCCTATAGGTGAAGTTGCTACACGCTTGTTATGTACAAAACAGAACTCTAATTAACAAACGAGCCATAAAAACACCCTATGAGTTATGGAAGGGAAGGGGACCAAACATTGGTCACCTAAGGATCTTCGGGTGTACTTGCTACATTCTGAACAATGGCAAGGATTACTTGAACAAGTTTGATGCCAAATCAGATGATGGATATCTTGTTGGATATTCCATGACTAGAAGGCTTATCGTGTATTTAATAGAAGAACCAAAGTTGTTGAAGAGTCTATTCATGTTTCTTTTGATGAGACTAACCATGGAATATAGAAAGGAGACCCAAATGTAAATGAAGTGCAGGACATTGTCAATGTAGAAGACCAAGACACAGATAATCCCACTATAACAGAATCAATGGAAGATGCACCTGAACCTGATGAACACAGAGCTAAACCGGTTGCTGAGGAACCAAGTCAAAAATCAGCAGAAAACCATGAATCTAACATTCAACCTGTTCAGACTCTGCCACTTCTACCAGCTCAAGAACCTGACATTGAGAAATTGGGCATTCATCATGAAGAAAGAGAAGACCTTCCAAAGACAAGAAGAAGGTTAAAGGACCACCCTTCAGAACTGATAATTGGAGATCCTGCTACACGAGTTAAAACAAGGGCTGCCACACTTCATGAAAATCTGTATATGTGTTTCCTATCACAAGTGGAGCCAAAATCAGTTGATTATGCAGTTCAGGATCACCATTGGATTGATGCAATGCAAAAAGAATTAAACCAGTTCAAAAGACAGAAAGTATGAGAGTTAGTCAGCAGGCCCAGATCACAGCAAGTCATTGGCGTGAAATGGATCTTCAGAAACAAACTTGATGTTGATGGTGTTATCATCAGAAACAAGGCCAGACTGGTTGCAAAAGGATACAGACAAGAAGAAGGAATCGACTATGATGAAACCTTTGCACCAGTTGCTAGATTGGAGGCCATTCGCATCTTCTTAGCATATGCAGCATTCAAGGACTTCAAAGTTTATCAGATGGATGTCAAGAGTGCTTTCTTGAATGGAGACATCCAAGAAGAAGACTATGTTGAACAACCACCTGGATTTCTAGAGCCAAACCAAGAGCACAAGGTATACAAACTGAAAAAGGCTCTTTGTGGACTAAAACAAGCTCCCAGAGCGTGGTATGAAACATTGTCAGAGTTTCTGATCAAAAATAAGTTCAGAAAAGGCAAAATTGACCCCACACTATTTCTCAAGGAAGGAAAAGGATCACCCCCTATAGTCCAAATTTATGTGGATGACATCATTTTCGGATCAAGAGACAAAAAGCAATGTGAAGACTTCTCCCATCTAATGAAAAGTGAATATGAAATGAGTATGATGGGAGAACTCTCATTCTTCCTTGGATTAGAGATCAAGCAGTTGGAGGATGGGATCTTTATCAGTCAAACCAAATACACAAAGGAGATTCTGAAGAAGTTTAAGATGACTGATATGACACATGAAAACTCCCATTCCTACAAACGCCAAACTGGATATGGATGAAGCAGGCAAGGAGGTGGATATCTCAGAATACAGAAGCATGATTGGATCCTTGCTGTACCTGACAGCAAGCAGACCTGACATAATGTTTGCAACATGCATCTGTGCCAGATACCAAGCTAACCCCAAGGAATCCCACTTGTCATATGTCAAGAGGATTATGCGGTATCTGAAGGGAACTGAGAATTTGGGACTATGGTATCCAAAAGAGTCTGATTTTAAACTAAGAGGATATTTAGATGCAGACTTTGCTGGATGCAGGATTGATAGAAAGAGCACAAGTGGAACATGCCAACTTTTAGGCAATAGACTTGTATCCTGGTTTAGCAAGAAACAGAATCCAGTTTCAACTTCAACTACTGAAGCTGAATATATTGCTGCAGGAAGCTATTGTGCTCAATTGCTTTGGATGGCCAGTCAACTTTCAGACTATGGGTTTAACCTGAAGGCCGTGCCTCTGTATTGTGACAATACAAGTGACATTGCAATCTCCAACAATCCTGTTATGCATCCCAAAACCAAGCACATTGAGGTCAGACATCACTTCATACGTGATCATGTGCTAAAGAAAGACATTTCCCTGGAGTACATATCCACTGATGACCAGCTTGTCGACATATTCACCAAACCACTGCAAGAAGTCTGGTTCAATGAACTTCTAACAAAACTTGGCATGTTAGATTTAAATTCATAAGTCTCACAACATGTCTTATGTTTCATTTCAACCTAATTAGCTGTGCATGAACATAAGTATGACACTGTTAATTAACGTTTATGTCTCCATGAAAATTAATAATGGATAAGTGTGATTCATGCATATCTACTGCGGGAAAGTGAGAAATCACATGGATGAAACTTGCCACCTCTGAACCTGGTTCAAGTCTTTTGTGCAATCTGTCATGAATCCTCAAGTCTTGAGTGAAATGAGTGCAATTCCCTTTATGTTTAAATTAGAAGATATTCCCACTACTTGCTATTTTATTCTGAGTGAATATCACCTGTGTGGTATTGCATTCATTAACTAGCAGGAACTGTTGTATCTCATGGTACTGTTGGCTTGCACGGAAAGGATCCTCAATGATTTAATGTTCAAAGGATGATTGAGACTGTAGTATTTGAGAATCATAAAAAGCTTATTACTTAAGAAGAGCCATTACCTTTCACTAGAAAAAGGCAAGGTGAAAAAGGCAAAAGCTAGAAAATAGATTGACTGTCTATCTGAGGGGGAGTCCTCACTATTCTCCCAGTTTGTGTCTCTGTTAGAGTAATAGCTGGAGGTAAAATTGTATGATCATGTGATTCAAAAGATATTGCGTTGAGCTCTGTCCTTGTAAAAAAAAAAAAGCTCATGAATAAGCACTGAAAATTGGTGCTCTACAAAAGAAAAGAGACAACTCACGCAGACAATCTGAATGATCAAACTCCAAACTCTACCTTTACTGTGTTGTAAATTAGATAAGGATAGAGTGTGTGTTCTGATTCTCAATAGGGCCATCTTATCTCTCAAGTCATCTATGCTGAACTGAAAATCATTGTTGGATCAGGGTTGTGGTAAGATTCGGTTGACCATGAGCTTACCAAACAGTGTAATTCTAGTTCCTAAATCAAACTCACATGTTGATCCGAGAGTGAGAGGGTGAGGCCTCCGCTGAGTGAGCTTTGCTAAATATGTGAGGAGACTCAGAATTCATGACTGGGTTGTTACAATTAATAAATCATGGTTTACTGGTTGCTATTCTCTACGAGTGTCTCTTTCTCTCTCTACAAGCTCAATGGCAGGACCAAGCTTATCGATGGCCGACGACATACGCAACATCGTCCCGGGATTCATCATCGACTGGGAAGCCATAGGCGACGCCAAAGTCAGCTGGCTGGACGAATTCAGAAGCCGCCTCGATGAAACCGGTATTGCATCTGTCTGCTCAGGGATGCAAGACTTACTGATAGAAGATGTCTCGGAATTGTACAAGACCATGGCATTCGCTGGAGATAACCTGGTGGGAACTGTACACGGAGTGGAGATTCGTATCTCTGCCGAAACAATCCGAGATGCACTTCCACTCCCGAAAGGTAACTTTGATCCTCTTCCTAGTCCTTCCAGAGAAGAATGTAAGTCTTTTCTTGGGTATTCCAATCCCGGAAAGCAAGGTTAGGGAGCCCTGAAGATTGGGTTTTCCGGTCAGGCACTGACGACTCTCATAGTCACCGGACAGTGCCTACTGTGTAAGAAGACGGCTCATGACTCTGCAAGTCATGAGCAGATGAAGATCATGTGCAGTGTTCTACGGGGAAGACGAGTAGACTAGGGAACACAGATACACTCCATGATCAAAAGCAAGAAGGGACACTTTGGGCTTCTTCTCACCAAAGTCCTAAAGTTCCTGCACCCTGATGTATTCGCGCACGGACCCTCAGTGCCACTGCCGACCAAATACATATTTAAAAGTATTTATGAGGATGGTCGGCTGGAGATTAAGTCGATGAAGAGGCCTGAGTTAGGTGCAAGAAGTCATGCAGGAGATACAGGCAGCTCTGTACGAGCCCCAGTTCGCATACCACGACAGTCGGTTCGTGTCTCACAGACTTCTAGGGGCTCCTCTGCATCCGCCGCAACAATCCATATAACTGAAGTGGTGGAGAACATTGCCAGAACTCAACTCCCCACTAATTCTACACCTGAGGAGGCCCCTACTACCGAGCTGCCCAAGGATACTGCAGAAGTAAGAGAACTTGTAGTTGGAGAGCAGACACCAGCACAGGAAACCCCAGAGGATAGGGGTACTGCACATGTACTGTTGAGCACTCTTGGGGAGTCTGAGCTAGAAGATTTTTATATGGAATATGCCAAGGCTCATATGACCCCCGCTGATTTACGGAAGGTGATAACGTGCATTTTATGCCGTTATTCTAGTGTTTATTTAGGATGTTTAAGAGCATGATTAGAGCCTTATTGCCTCATATTTCATATATATTTGCTCTAACCCCTAGGAAGATGCTAGTTGCAAATACATGCGTTTTTAAGCTGTTTTGGCAGGTTTTGGACCTCACTTTTGACATAGTAGATGGCCTCAAACAAATGGCGTGCAAGAAGCAAAGTTTCTTAGAATGATGTCATCTACTTACCACAGAAATTTCAGAGCATTTGTAGCTGAACATGAATTCACCCATTTCACGTGCAAGCCTATTTTTGCCTCTCAGGCCTCTACAAGATGCAAGGAAGCTTGGGGAGAAGTTTGAGCTAATTTGGAGGTGCACGTGAATTCACCATATCACGTGCAAATTGGCGTGCAGAGATATTTTTGGACCGATCCAATTGTTTTTCCATGCTGATCATTTGTTCCTGAAGGCCCAAGTCCAAATTGTGGATGGAAGATAGAGATTTTAAAGTTTCGAGTGTTACTTATCAAAACTACGCCGTTTTGATAAGTGGGCTAGGTTACACACCTCAAGGCCCATCCAAACTCTATAAATACAAGCCTCCACGCCTCTGCTATGTAGACCTAACCCCCCTACACGTTTTTAGAGAGAGAGAGAGAGGCTCCACGACTTGGAGGTGCTCCTTGACCTAGGAGAGCAGCCGTCGCGCCCGCCATTGCCGTCGTCGCAGCGGCCCGTCGCGGATTTTGGAGCCTGGATTTGAAGCTTGCTTTGTGCGCGTGATCAAGAAGAAGATGTTGAGCTTTTTCGCTTTGGTTTTGCTTGTAATCATGCGTGAGTAGTTCTTTTAATCTAGGGGAGCAATGTAGCCCCCTTGTTGTTTTTCTTTGTGTTTATGAATATTGGGTTTGGATGATTGAAGTTTTGCATGTTTTATGAATCGGTTCTTAATTCTATCTTTGGATGTACACCTTGGTATTCTTAGCCCTAGTCTGGGGGCGGATTGAGATTCATAACTTATTTGTAATTGGTGTGATCATTATCCTTTTGCAAGTATGATTTATTGGCTTTGCATGTTTGTGTGTTTAGATGACCATTCTGGCATACAACTCTTAAAAGGACCTCAATGACCATTTGTTGTCCTTGGCTTGTGTTTAGCATGTTTTCAATCAGACAACCCTAATATCATGAACCAGTAGAGATAACATAGGGAGGTGAAATTGTGACCCTAGATGCTTTTAATCCTTGAATCTTAATCCTAAAATCAGTTTACTTTCTTTGTTTATTCAGAAAACCAAATAAAAATTAGATCTTTAGTTTAAAAAAGAAAACTTTTTGCCAAGACATTTTATAGAACAAGAGTAATTGGGTGATTTGATTTGAGAACTAGAGAACTAGGTTAATCCCTGTGGGTTCGACCCCTTTCTTGCTGCTATTCTTTTAGTGCAAACTTAGGGAATTTATTATTTTGAAGAGAGATTTAACGACATTAGCTAGCTCTTTTAGAGAGGCTAAAAATCTTGTTTGTCAGAAGGCATGGATCACCTTTGGTAAACAGATGGTAGATAGAGACCATCTGATTAATTGGTTAGTCCAGCAGGGTCTTGTAAGAAGAGACCCAGTGGAAGCCGTATCAGTGGTTGCCCCATCTCCTATCATGGTGGACTCACCTATCACATCTACTCCACATGATGCTGAGGTGGTAGGCATTGTAGTAGAAGAAGAAGCAGAAGAAGAAGAAACTCCTGGTGCTGCAGCCAGTGACTCCGATGCAGGAGCTGTCCCACAAGACCGTGAGACTATGGAATGGACTGAGATAGCCACACCATCTGCACATGTCATTCATCAGGTGGCCACTCAAGTGAGTGAGGAGTTTGCAGCCAATATCCCAATGGCTATTCCAGTACCAGCTGCGTCTCACTCACGTTCTCTGACGGCCGAAGAAGTAGATCTTCTAGCAAGCAAGGTCATTGCGAAACTGATTTCCTCTGGCATCCTCAAGACATCAGTATCTTAGGCCTTTGAAGAATGACTGGCTACCATGGAGTCAAGCATGGAAGAGGTACGAACTCAAGTTGAATCATCAAAACGTACCCTCGACAAGGTGCAGCAAGAAATGACATCACTCACAAGTGCGACCACAGATGGGTTTAGATATTTGGAGGAACACTGTGAAGACATCAAAGGAGCTTACCAGAGATAATATAAAGGACTCAGTACAACTCTGGGAGCTATTCTATCAGAATGTCATCGTCTTGCCAGTGGTGAAATATCTCTGACTGTCAAAAACACACTCCCACAGCCATCCGACCGACCTGCACCTGAACCAGTCGATACTCCACAGCCAGCCGTACCTTCTCCAAGTCACTCACAACCTTAACCTACTGCCACTTACATGCGGGGGAGAAAGCGCGCCCACAGAACCACAGTCATCTCAGATTCTGATGATGATGATGATGTTCCCATTGTAACCCGCATGAAGAAGCAGCCGGCTGCTCCCTGCCAACCATCTTCTTCCACTCAGCCAGGCCCCTCAACTTCACATCCAAGTCCGGCTGAGTACACCATGCTTGCTTCACCCACCAAACCAACCGCTACCACTACCGACCAACCATTAGCCCCACCTCGCATTGTAACTATGGGAGGCACCTCAGCTAAACTGGCTGCATTCAACACCTATGTTGCTGGGGATACCACTGCGAGGACCTGCGGCTATGAAGCCTTCTTCACCGGACCTGACCTTTGTCGACTACTCCATGACGGTGAAGAAATGGATAACATTGAGATGACTCAGTTCATCTTCGCACAGAAGTCCTTTCTCGAGAAGCTACCTCTCCACATTCGTAGAGATACCAGGGTGGAACTCTGTTTACCGATCATGCAGGCTCAGCTGCTCGATGATGCAGCAATGATCGAGATTATACAGGGTCGCAGATATGAGAACTCCTTCCGTCCTTAGGATGAGGTAGACCATGTGCTCATCCCCTACTTGTCAACATCCCCGCACTGGTTTCTTCTCGACATTGACTTCAAGAACCAACAGATCATCATCTTTGACTCCAAACCTAGTACCTTACTAATCCATCGGCAAGAAAAACTTTGTGAATTCAATCGCACTCTCACCCGTGTCATGCAGGGATACTTGCATGGGTGTAGTGGTTATCATCTCTCCATACCGATGGAAATTACGCGAGTCAAGCAAGGCATTCCTGCTCAGGATGATGCTCATAGCTGCGGCTTCTATGTTTGCCATTACATCCGCATCCTGACCACCAATGGGTGCCCAGCTCTCGTGCCTGAATTTGATCGTGTGAGCAGTCGAGCGGCCTCGTTACACTTGACTCCTGCTCAACTCCTGCGCGAGCAAGCTGCTATTTTTCTGTTTACACAGAGTGTACTATACTCTGAATTTAACCCATAACTGTCTTGTACTCTAATTCCTTGTACACTGCTTTTCTTGCTTTTCACTTTTATGTGTACTTCTTACTGTCAGTTACTTTTTATGTATATCTTTGCTCTGCTGCCTGCTCTTCTGTGATTTCTTTTATTGCTCCCATGAGGTTTATGTTCTGGTGCTTGTTCCTCACCCCAGAAAGGGGGAGTGTTTCTCAGGGGGAGCAAGCTCGTAGGGAGAGCTATCTTTGACAGGAGCCAGAGAGACTAAAGCAACTTCATACCTACGGGGGAGAGGAGTGTGTATTTTTGAACTCCTCCAAATTCGTTACATGCAAAGATATCTTCTATGTAATCTAAAATTGCCCATCAAACTCGTAGTCTCAGACTTCATGTATTTACCCGTTGTCAGCTTACATTAAATAGGGGGAGATTGTTGGAAATGTAGGATTTGATGAAGCTGCCAAAATATAGTCTAAGTTTGGAGACTCGAAGAACCAAAGGTAGTAGGGTCAAAGAGTCGAAGTTCGTAGAAATGAAACTATCATAGGACGTATTGGCAAGAGACTCGTAGACTCGTAGAGTCTAAAGACTCAAGGCGAAACAGTGACAGAACATTGCGACTCGTAGATCTAGGGTCGAAGGTCATAGAGTCATAGTACAGAAAAGAGAGTGTTACTGTAAGCGTCAATAAGTTTGGAGACTCGTAGAGTCGAAGAATTTTTAAGAACAGTAACCAAAGCTAAATGACTCGTAGACTAGTAGACTCGTAGCACGCAAAATTGTAGAGTCCGCATAAATACTTAAGTCAATTAACAGAACTTAAATTGCCACTAGACTCGAAGACTCGTAGAGTCGTAGAGTCAAAACCTTCGAACACTGTTAAGAAAACAGGACTCGTAGACTCGTAGATCGAAAGTCGCAGAGTCGAAGCCTTCGAACAGTAGTGTAGAGAAAACCGGACTCGTAGACTCGTAGATTGAAAGTCGTAGAGTCGAAGCCTTCGAACACTGTTAAGAAAACTGGACTCGTAGACTCGTAGGTTGAAGGTCGAAGAGTCGATGCTATAAAGACTGGCAAACAAATGAAACTGTAACTCAAGGGTCGTAGAGTCATAGACTCGTAGACTTAAGGGACACATTCACTATAGAGAAATTACCACACTTCCAGACTCGGAGATCGATGGCGGAGAGTTGTAGCTAAAGGGTCATAGCTATACAGAAACTCAGTTTATGAGCCTCTGTGAAACACTAAGGAAGAAAAGCGAAGTTAAAGACTCGTAGAGTCGAAGATTTTCAAACCACTTAGTCAAATATAGTAAACTGAGAGACCCGAAGGTCGTAGACCCGTAGAACTAGGGTCGTAGACTCATAGCTACAATAACAAGTAGATTAGATGGACTCGAAGAAGTCACTCTAAGTGTTATTCGAAGAGTCGCAGACTCGTAGAGTCGTAGACTCGCAGAGTCGTAGACTTTAGTTAACAGAGTGACACAAAAGGCTAATCTAACCTGACCTCGAGCCTCGAAGACTCGAAGATGTGAGTCGCAGACTCGCAGAAATACCATAAAGCCTGAAGCAAAACTTTGCAACTTTCTACAGGTGCTAACTGAAATCTTTGAGTCACCAAACCTACGAGGCATCTACCTCCGAGGCAAAATTATAACCCTAAACACAGCCACTTAGCGATATTGCCAGCTAGGGTTTGTACAGCAAGTCGGCGCCATTCCAAGCAGTTGAGCGCATTAATGACGCATTAATCGCTGCCAACTACCATCCACGGATGAACGGTTGTAATGACCCGTGTGTAACCCGTGTGTAAGAAGTTAACCACAAACACCTTGGATGTTAGTGCATGTAAGGACCCGTACCTTGAGTTAGTCAGTTTTGCCTCCTGAGCAGAGTTTTTCTAGATTTTGACCTAGTAAATGGACTCCAATGAATTCACGTGCAAAAGGAAAGATGCTTAGAATGGTGTCCTCTATCTACCACAGAAGTTTCAGGCCAAATGGACATGTATGTGAGGTGCACGTGATATGGGTCCAATTCACGTGCAAGTGTGATTGTCTTCTAAATGATGCACGGAGGCTAGGGGTGAAGTTTGAGAGCATTTGGAGTACATATGGAGTTGCACGTGAATTGGGGAATTCACGTGCAAATTGGCGTGCAGGCATATTTTTGCATGGTTCCCTTGGTTTTGTCATTCTAATGAACTTTCTCCAAAGGACCATGTTGAAATTCTGAGTAATTTGGCCTATATGGGTGCGGAAAGGTGCTAACTTGTGTGATCAAAACTACGTCGTTTTGATCCTGGGATTCACTTAATCAAAACTACGTCGTTTTGATGTTGTGTTGTCTATATAAGGAGGAGAAGCCCCTCTGTTTTAGGTTTAGGGTTTGTTGCTCCACCACCGTCGCAGAGAGAGAGAGGGAAGGAGAGCTCTGGTTCTTGCCCAGGCACCTTGCGTGGGTGGTCAGAGTCTCGTGGGTGGACGGCATTCGGCTTGGGATCAGACTGTTGCCGCGTTGTTGGGTCTTACCTGAGGTAGGGATTCTGTTCTTCCTAAATCCTCCTCTGTCCTAGGGTCCTAGGGCAGAATATGAGTTATATCTGTTATATTATTTATATGTAAATTCATATAGGTGTGACCTCCTATATGAATGTTGGCCTTCAGTGGCGTTTTGGTGTGATTTCTGAGGTTGGGTGGTTAGTGCACGTTAAGTGTTTGATAAAATGCCGGTGTGGATATGCCTGTATGAATATGCCTGTATGTATGCTCAGAACGTGTTTGAAATAATGCCTGTGAGGCTATGCATATTATGTGTCTGAAATAATGTCTGTGTGGCTGGGTTTGTGAGCCTGTGAATATATGCATGCTAAGTGTTCGACGTTATTCCCGTGTGACTAAGCATATTAAGTGTTTGATGTTATGCCTGTATGGCCTTATGTGCTGTGTGTTTGCTTGTACACCCGGTGGCTGTGGAAGCCCGGGACCGTCTTGTGTTAGCCTGTGAGGCTGTGGAAACTATGCCTGAAGAGGCGGTTAAATCACTTGGCCTGAAGAGGCGGTTAAATCACTTGGCCTGAAGAGGCGGTTAAATCACTTGGCCTGAAGAGGCGGTTAAATAACTTGGCCTGAAGAGGCGGTTAAATCACTTGTGGTTAAAGTGTTAGCCTGTGTGGCAGTGGAAGATTGTAAATTGTTGATGTGGTTGTTATTATGTCTGTTGAAATTATTGTATCACGACACTGTACTTGTACACATGGCATGTAGATGCTAGGAACATGGGATGGGTTGGGAGACATGATCCCTACCGCGGTGTGGTTGCTCACCCCTCCTACTGTGTTTGTTTGTTTTCTAGGGACTTACAGGCGTTAGGTGGATACACCAAGGTGGAAGACCCTCTCCACTTTATTGTTCATTTCAGTAATGTACTTTTATGATTTATGTAACCCCAGGGAGGGGAATGTAATAAGGGATTGAACTGTAATCAGGGACTTGGTTGTTTTGTGAACCTTTGATGTTTTGGAATTAAATAAAGATGTGGCTTATTTGATTTATTGTAATTGTTAGACTTGCTTGTGTGGCATCCAGTAATCCAACCCCATTGCCCTCCGTGTGGGTGAATGGGGAGTCACGTACCGGTTTCCTCGGGTTGGAAATCCGGGGCGTGACAACGGTCAAGATCCACTGCATGCCAAATACGCAGTATGGGCATCTGATCTGCAAATCAAAGCAGATCAACCCATCCCCTGACATTCCGCATTTTCAGTGGCGGGAAGTCAGCCTGTCGGGATGGACATCATGGCGCACGAGCACTTTAATCTTAAAAATATATCTCTCACGCACTAAATGACAAAATTAAGAGTTTAACCTCTCTCTCTCTCTCAAAAGAAGGAAACACACAGAACACTAGATAATGGTTCTGACAGACTTAGAGAAAAATAATCCTTGGCAGAACTAACAAAGTGTGTTCCAACACTAGAGAGAGAGATTCCGAGAGAAATTGAAAAAGTGCTGTGCGTCGTGTGAGTCAAGAACAAAAGCAATCTGGTTGAGTATTCACGAATCTCTTGTTCATCAAAGATCTAGCACTTTCATTAAGTCTTGATCTCAGTGTTGATTGTTTTCCACACTTCGGTCTATCATAAACCATCTTTTTCAGAACTGAGATCTGTTGAGAGAAGAGCATTTACTCTTATCTCAGTTTTGTCTGATAGTTCATTATCACTCACTTTATCCTCACAATACTTTTGTCATCTTCTCCATAAATACTTCCATCATAGTCATCGCTAGAGTAATCCAAAACCAGCCAACAGTCTAGCTTCTGCGCATGACGAAAGTCTATTCACCCCCCTTTAGACTCACTTTGGGACCTGCACATACTGCCAGTTCTTGTCAGCTTGCATCTGGAGCTGCTTGGAGTAGTAGCGATCCGACAAGGAGCGGAAAAACTTGTCATTGATTTGGAATTGAGTGTAGTGCTCATTGACAGTTTTCAGCTCAAGAATGAGTTTGCCGAATCTTCGATAGATGCTTTCGAGGGATTTGCCAGGTTTATGATTGAAACTCTCAAAGTTCTGTCTGAGAGCACAGATGATGTTCTGCATTTGGGACTGACTTCCCTCATAGAGGATTGTTAGTTTATCCCAGACAGCTTTCGCTGTCGTGTAGCCCTAGACGTTTGTGAAAGCTTTGGCGTCCAAAGATGATGTTACATATGCTAGAGCCTTTTCACTAGCATACTACCAGGCTCTTTCCTTGTTGTTGAGTTCAGCATCAATCTTTGGCTTTCTTACTCCGTTTTCTCCGATAGTCATCGGAATAGGTATCTCCTGATGAAGACAGGGCCACATGAGATGATTATGACATATCATGAACATTCTCATGCAAGCTTTCCACTAGGAGAAAAGCTCAGGTGTGAACTTTGGCGGTTTAGTCAGAGTGAAACTAGAACTTCGTTGTTAAGGAGCAGCTGGTTGAGCACTTGTGCTTGGATCGACATTTTCGCTGCTACTGTGGTTGGGGAGGGGCTCTTGTGCACCTCCGGAGTTAAGGCGAGCGTTGATCAGCATGCTGCTTTCTTCGGCCATTGTTGAGAGGGAGAAAAAGTGGGATCTCTACTTTGAGCAGGTAGAACTTGCTCTGATATTCACCTAAGAATCCCGAATTAAACAACATGAGAATATCATTAAACTTCATATAGTGAAGTAGTGAATTCCATACACCTGACTTGATGTTTTCACTATCTATAATATTACATCTCCAAGATATCGAGGTATTTGAAGCTCTAAGCCTCTTACTCATTGATAAGTCGAAAAACATAAATTATAGACATGAGCTAATCAAATGGTTTGGATTACAATCAATCCATAAATCAGTCATCCAACGATAGAATATGAAGTTCTTCATACAATAGAACGGAGATTAGTTGAAGAACTTATTCTATTACGGTCATGTTTAATATGTATAAATATATACTGGTGCTACTATTTGTAAAATCTTTACAATGATCCTAGATTAGATCACTCTTACTATGGAAATAATCCGCACCACAATCATATCAGAATAGGGCATCCCAAACACCACTCATTGATTGTGAATCAATTTTATACTTAATCTAATTAATGGATCTATTGTATATGTCACACACATACCCAGTAATAGACTTCAATAAGTAATGAGATGTCATGATGCTCAGCCACACAAGAATACAATCTAATAAATACTTAAACAAAATATATTTTAATTAATCAGAAATGGTCTTTACTTAATTAAGATTACACATTGCTTTATATAACACTATCCCAATAAAAGAATGAGGGAATGAGTGGAGCTCATTGAAGGTGTAGAGATTGGGGGGCGTTTGGGGCTGGGATGGGGTGGGGGTTACTGGGGTGTGGAGAAGATAATTGTTAGGACCGTTGCAGTACTATGAGCGACATAAAAGAACTAAGGTAAGGCTTAGCAAGGATAGGGGATGGGTAAAAAAAAGGATAATTACGAGGAACTGTTAAGTCCTATTTGGTTACCTTGCATTATTTTTGAAAACATGATTGTTTTTCAGAACTATGAGTTCAGATAAATTTACACCGCTCATAAATACTTTTAAATTATCTAGATCTATAATTTTTTAAAATAATCATAGTTTCAAAAATAATTGTTGGATCAAGCCCAGAATTTGGATAATACGGATAAAACCCTATGTAATTTGATTTGAGACATTGCATGTTTATTCTTAAGTTGTTGCAAAAGATATGATCTTAAATCGGACCTACACTCGTGAGAGCAAAGCTGAGGACAGGATACATAATCCTGATCCGGACAAACGTGAGTGTCATCAAACACTTGGTAAATAACCAAAGCTACACTTCATACGGAATAAGGATCATTCGTGTGGACTAAACGCTTAAAGCTACGGACTAAGGAATCTACATCTAACACTTTAAATGGACTAAGTCAAATAGATGCGGAATAAGAATCCTAGTCTACATCTAGCACGGAGTAAGAGACAATTATCGCAGAATAAAAAGCTAAGTCTTCCACTCAAGCGGACTAAGGACAAGAAAATACGGAGTAAGGAATCCGAGTCTTTCATACATGCGGAGTAAGGAACGACTTGTGCGGAATAAGGACCCAAGTCCTTTATTCGCACGGAGTAAGGAAAAGAAATGTGGAGTAAGGAATCCGAACCTTTTGCTCATGCGGAGTAAGGATTCGCTGATACGGAGTAAGCCATCCGACCTTTTAACTCATGCGAAGTAAGGAAGCGCTGATACGGAGTAAGCTCTCCGGATTTCTCATTCATATGGAGTAAGGAAGTACTGACACAAAATAAGGATTCCAGTATCAAACTGACACGGAGTAAGCAACCACTGACATGGAGTAAGGATCCGAGCTTCATTAACACGGAGTAAGGAATTTTACGACAGATTAAGAAGACGCTACTTTAAGTTATCATCTTGCATTCAAAGTCGTTAACTCGCTGTGTCCCGATATAAGAAAAACTCATTGAAAACCTAAAGCATTTTACACGTGGATCACATGGATATGTGGACATAACTTTAACTGCATTTGGGAACTTGCAAAGACACTTATGCTTTACAAACCCAAGATCTTGAGCTCCACACCCGCAGCAATCAAGGCAAAGAGATTTCCGAGGAACAGTCAATGTTGCACGTTGCTTGGAAGAACAAGTTCCAAAGATGTTTTTGTTGGATGGATATATATATTAACAATTGTATATTTTCACAAATGATAAGCTTGTATGCGTATGTGCGTAAGTGAAAAATAGAGTGAGCGCGCAAGTAAATGTACAAGAGCTTATAGAGATAAAATTGGCTAGAGTGTGAGTAATTATAAACAAAGTGCTTGAGAGTATTCAGTATATCAAAAAGCTTTACAAGCTTTAATCTACTTCTATTTTGTTGTAATTATCTCTTGATAATAAAATAAAATATTTTCACTATCTGGTTATCTTCTGCATTGATTCTATCTCTTAACCAGATAAGTGTTGTGCCAGAGACAAGCAAAGAGTTTTCGATTAGAGCATATTCACCCCCCCCCCCTCTAGGCTCCCAGGGACCAACAAGTGGTATCAGAGCGAGTTCTACCTTTTCAAAGTAGAAATCCCAATCTTTCTCTCTCTCAACAATGGCCGAAGAAAGCAGCATGCTATTCAATACTCGCCTTAACTCCGGAGGTGCACAAGAGCCCCTCCCAAATTGAAGCAGCAGTGAAAATGTTGATCCACCTCAACTACTACCACTGCTCCTCAACAATGGAGTTCTAGTTTCACTCTGACTAAACCGCCAAAGTTCACACTTGAGCTTTTCTCCCAGTGGAAAGCTCGCATGAGGATGTTCATAATATGTCATGATCATCTCATGTGGCCCTGTCTTCATCAGGAGCTACCTATTCCAATGACTATCGGAGAAAATGGAGTAAGAAGGCCAAAGACGGATGTTGAACTCACCAATGACGAAAGAGCCTGACAATATGCTAGCGAAAAGGCTCTGGCATACGTTAGATCGTCCTTGAACTCTGAAGCTTTCACGGACGTCTAGGGCTGCATGATCGGTAATTTGCAAGTGTACAAATCGTGATAAGTAATAAAGTGGATTTTTAAGTCCAGATTATCGTACCCATGGGAAGGATGTAGAATTTGGAAATTTTAACTAGCTTATAAAGAGATTTTTGGTTGAAAATATATAAAAACAGAACTGAATTTAAATACTTTGATTTTTGAAAATATGTGAGAGATGGGAATGTTGTTTGAGTAGAGATAAGTTCAATTCATAAAGGTGATTGGAGTTAAGATTTCATTTGATGTATTTTTTCCAAGATTATGCCTTAGTTCAATCTAATTTTTTCCTTGTGACAATATCAAATACCCAACCTCTAATGCATGAATTAGCCTTTTTCAAGTGCCATAATTCATGTGTACACCCTAGCATGGGGGACGGCCGACCCTTTAAGATTTGGGTTGTTTAGTCTAGAGCTAGCACCACACCCACTCTTAACTTGGTATCCTAGGTTTTACACTGACTTTCGCAAATTATGCAACCCCTAGTTTGATTATCTTGTTTTTTCCAGTAATTATGCTTCATTTTTCAATCCTTCACATAAATATCTAATATGATAAAATGAAGTGATCAAGTCCATTTTATATTTCAACCCAAGATATTCAATAAACACTCACAAAGTGAAGAAGATTAAACTAAAACATTGCAATTTAATTTATTACATCAAACTCCATCTTAACCCAATCAAGGGTTTTTAAGCTTCCATAGTATAATTGAAAACAAAAGAATTACAGAACATGGAATAAGAAAACCAAAAGGATAGCTTGCCTATTTAGACCATGAATTCCAAGGTTGATCTTCTTTTCCCAGCAGATTGTCTTCAAACTCCAAGAGATACCCCAAGCCTTCTTCTCTCTCCCTTTCTCTACTCTAGGTGAGGAATGAAAATGTAGAATGAAAGAGAACTGTATGAATATTGGATGATTACAAATGAAGGATCCACTCCCCTTTTATAGCCTCCCAAGACTATATTTAAATTTTTTAATTTGAATCCCCCATTATTTCTCATAATTCCTCTAAATAATTAGCCCATATTAACTCTCATGTAACTCCCTATTTTTGAATTTGAAAATAATATAAATCCCCCTCTTAATCCCCATAAAAGACCTTAATTCAAATACAAAGCACCCATTTGAATTCAAATTTCTTCAATTAATTCTTCTTTGACCTGAGTGCTTGGTGCCTGTCTTCTGCTCAAATGATTTCGGTCCAGAAGGGAAAAAGTGATCTTCAAAAATAAGAAGTCTATCGCCGGAATTTGAGCTTGGTCGGGTGAAGAATTCTTTACCCGACCACACCGTCGCGTCTTCAAATTTCACCCGACCAGAAGAGAGTAATGTTCCATGATGCTTGGAGAGTCTTCCTGTGCAAAATCAGCTTCACCCGACCTGGTCGGGTGAAGAGTGGTTCACCCGACCACCTCCAAATGACCTCGGATTTCACCCGACCAGAAGGCAATAATATTTCTTTGGGTTCCAGAAGCCATCCCTGAAAAATGGGCTTCAGCCGACCTGGTCGAGTGAAGGTCCTTCACCCGACCTTCACCCAACCAACATGAAATTCGGTCGTCGTGATCTTTAGGTCCTTGGGATTCTTTCTTCCTTCTGTGAATTTGGTGAATTCTTCCTTGATTTTTGGATTCCTGTCAAAATATAGCAAAAATACCACAAAAACTACAAGAAATCCTCTTTTCCGGGTTAGGCCATGAAAATATGATAATGTAGCACAAATGGGCAATAAATAAATCAAAAGAGTATGAAAATGTACCCAAAATGGCCCTAAAAAGGGGGTATAAATCCCCCCGATCACTGCACAACAGCGAAAGGTGTCTGTGATAAACTGACAATCCTCTATGAGGGAAGTCAATCCCAAATATAGAATGTCATCTATGCTCTCAGGCAGAACATTGAGAGCTTCAATCATAAACCTGGCGAATCCCTCGAGAGCATCTATTGGAGATTCAGCAAACTCATTCTTGAGCTAAAAACTGTCAATGGGCACTACACTCAATTCCAAATCAATGACAAGTTTTTCCACTCCTTGTTGGATCGCTACTACTCCAAGGAGCTCCAGATGCAAGTGGACAAGAACTGTCAGTATGCTCCCCTTGAAGAACTATACGGAGAGCTACAGACTCATGAAGTCAGGTTCAAATATACTAACCGAGATGAGAAAATAGCTCGGAAAGAAAATGGGGTAGCTTTTAAAGCTAAGGAATGTCTCAGCATACAGCAGGATGATGATACGGAAGAGTCAGAGAACTCTAACTCGGACGTTGAAGAAGAAATAGCTTTTCTGGTCAAATCCTTTGAGCGGTTCCTACGAAAAAGCAGAAAAGGATTTAGAAGAGGCTCCTCATCATCATCCAAAAGGAAGGAGGGATCGGAGTCTAGTTCCTAAGACTGCTACAACTGTTGGTACTGTGGTTGTTTCTCCTAACCGCCCAAAACAAGTTTGGGCACCAAAAGTGTAATCTGTTGTCTTGCAGGAGGATCTCTGGAATTCATTGCCGGACCACTTGAAGTTAAAGATCAATCAAAGCAAGTGGATACTCGATAGTGGATGCTCCATACATATTGATCGACAATTTGCAAGTGTACAAATCGTGATAAGTAATAAAGTGGATTTTTAAGTGCTGATTATCGTACCCAAGGGAAGGATGTACAATTTGGAAATTTTAACTAGCTTATAAAGAGATTTTTGGTTGAAAATATATAAAAACAGAACTGAAATTAAATACTTTGATTTTTGAAAATATGTGAGAGATGGAAATGTTGTTTAAGTAGAGATAAGTTCAATTGATAAAGGTGATTGGAGTTAAGATTTCATTTGATGTATTTTTCCCAAGATTATGCCTTAGTTCAATCTAATTTTTTTCTTGTGACAATATCTAATACCCAACCTCTAATGCATGAATTAGCCTTTTTCAAGTGCCATAATTCGTGTGTACACCCTAGCATGGGGGACGGGTGACCCTTTAAGATTTGGGTTGTTTAGCAAGCATCACACCCACTCTTAACTTGGTATCCTAGGTTTTACACTGGCTTTCGTAAATTATGTGTTGGACCCCATTTTGTCCGGGTTGGACACACTAACCCCATTTGGTGTATATACCTTTTTGCCCAAGCCATATACCTTGTTGAACAGGTCCTTAGAGATTCCCTGCGATTTGCACAAGATGGATACAGTTACATGAATGGGGAAGCCCAAAATGGATGACCTTTGCTACAAGTCCCTGAAGTACCCCAAGACCAAAATCAAGGGATAAAGGAAGAAATTTGGAGAATAACGCACTTGACCGAGCTCCATTCTGATTTAAAATGAAGAAGTTATGACCAAAACAACTTTCGTTGGATAAAAGTCAAACTTGCCAAAAGATGGTCAATGCCCCTAGTCAAACTGCCCGAAAAAAGTGATCATGCGAAATTCTCCAAAATGTCTATGTATGCGAATACGGGTCTTCCCAAACAATCCCTAAAAGGTCGTCCATTTTTGCATTATGGGTAAGGGTAAAAAGGTAACTAAAAGTTGAAAAAAAAAACTTCGGGGTTGACTGTTGACCGTTGACCATTGACCGTTGACCTGCCGACACTTCGACCCATTGACCTTCGAAGCCTCGAAGCCTCGAAGCATCGAAGCCTCGAAGCCTCGAAGCATCGAAGCCTCGAAGCCTCGAAGCCTCGAAGCCTCGAAACATCAAAGCCTCGAAGCCTCGAAGATTCGAAGCCTTGAAGCCCCGTTGCCGACACTCCGACCTACGACTCGCCCCTTCGGCCCTTCGACCCCTGACCCTCGAAGCCCCGCTGCCGACACTCCGACCTACGACTTGCCCCTTCGGACTTTCGAACCCTGTGAAGATGCGAAGCCTCGGAACTTACAACGCCTTGACCTGCGATGCCTTCGACACGCGACTTACGACGCCTTGACCTGCGGACCTTCGACCCATCACCTGCGACGCCTTCGACCTGCCGACACTTCGACCCATTGACCGTTGACTTTCGACCCACTGAAACTTTGAACCCTGTGAGCGTTCGACCCTCCGACCTGCTGACACTCCGACCTTCGACCCTTGACCTTCGAACCCTGTGAGCCTTCGACCCTCCGACCCTGCCAACACTTCGACCCGTTGACCGTTGACTTTCGACCCACCGAAATTTCGACCCACCGAAACTTCGACCCTGCTGACACTTCGACCTGCCGACACTTCGACCCTCTGACCCCTTAACCTTCGCTGTTTGGCTTCTTTCGTTTCCTCTCTCGCTGATCACTCACGGGATACGTTCTATGAGCTGGCCATTTTTGCCAGAGATGCTGTCAACGCCTGTCAGTCACATGTGCTAAAACAAAAATTAAAAAGGACAAATCACGAGCTGCAGGTCGCCAAACCATCCGACAACACACAGAATCTGCGATTAAAAAACGCTGGCATTCATAATAGAGCATTAAATGCAGCAATTAATGACAGTCCAACCAAAATTCTGCCAACCCTTTAAATCCAGGTTCCTGTCCACGCGAAAAGGGAGACCCCTCATCGTTGAAAAAACTTGCTACCATTATTACACCCCAGCCTCGTCCCAGCGCAAACGGAGAGAGAAAAAAGGAAAAAACAAAGAGTGGAGTCCAAAAAAAAAACACCCAGATTACACCTTCTTCCCTGTGCAAAAAAAAAAGGGAGAGAGATTCAAAACCCAGAAAAAAGAGGATTACATCCAAAAAAAAAAGAGAAAGAGAAAAGAGATACCCCTCATCTGACGAGGAACCCTTTTGCCCAGGCACTGATTACACTAAGCTCTTCACTTTCCCCAAAGTCTTCACATCAAAAAACGCCCCAACTTCTTCCCTGCGAAAAAACGTCCAGAGAGAGAGAGAGAGTACAGAAAGACCCCTTATCTCTGACAAAAAACCTGCTATCATTTTTTCCTCATACCCAGCTCCCCAATCAAAAAAAGGGAAGAAGAGTTCAGTCCCAGAAAACGCCCAGATTTGCTGCCAATTTCGCCCAGCCATCTCTCTTCAAAAACACCAAAAAAAGGAGTCACCAACAAATATCAAAATCAAAAAAAAAGAGGAAACGACAAAAGAGAGGAACGAATCCAGTCGCGGTTCTTGCCAGCGGTGCTCAATTTCCAACCCAATTCCCATCGACCCATCTTAGGAGTCACGCCTTCCCGCCAACGTTGCAGCAATCGGAGCCCCAAATCCAAGATAAAGTTGGGTTAATTTTTCATTTCGATTGCCTTACGCTATTCTCTTGTTTTTTTTAATTGTTGTGTTGTGTTATTTCTTTTCGTTATCTTGTTTTTTATTTATTTTCTTTTGTTTTATTGATTGTAATTATCATTTCACACACAAAGTTGTAATATATAATAGCAAGGAAACTCAAAAAAAAAAAAAAGAGGCAAAAACAAAAAAACAAAAAAAGAAGGATGAAAAAAAAAAGAAAAAAGTGAGTCGTTATTTAATTTGTGGATGTCACAATCACACACATCACTTTACATGTTATTGTGTTAGTTCATAGTTTTATCCTTGCAAAAAGAAACAACAAAAAAGAAAACATTTTCAACAACCGAAAAAATGCATTTCAAAAAAAAAAAAAAAACAAAACAAAACAAAACAAAACAAAAACAAACAAAAAACGTTTTCATGTTTTCAAACCAAAAAAAAAACCAAAATTAGTACTTCAATTTCCAAAACCAAAAAAAACAAAAAAAAAACAAAAAACAAAAAAACAAAAAATGAAGCAAAACAAAAACAAAACGTTTTTTCAAAACACAAAAACCAAAAAATGTATGTTTTCTAACCCAAAAAAACAAAAACAAAAAGGGGAAAATAAAAAAGGAAAAAAATCATATTTGAGGACTTCAATTTCCAAAATAAAACCAAACACCAAAACCAACCTGTAGGATCTCATTATCCACTTCAAACAAAAACCCAAAACCTTTAGTATTCCCTTTAGAAATTTAGGGTAAATCCATTTTCACCATGACTTCAATAAATAACTTAGATAAATAAAAATCATAAACTTTTTAGGAAACTTAACCAGTCATGGCAGTACAAATAAAATAAAAAAAACCTCCTCCTCCTAAATTAGATACCGAAAGAGCGCTGTAAGGGTGCTAATCCTTCCCTACACGTAACCAACTCCCGAACCCTTCTCTGATAACGCAGACCACACACTTAAAACAACTCAAAGTAGAGGATATCCAACTGTACCCCAAAAACAGTTGGTGGCGACTCTAAATTTTCTCACCATTGGTCTAGTTTGTGCCCACCCCAAACAGGCCCAGACGAAATCCAGTGATGACAGCTGGCGACTCTGTTGGGGATATAAACACTTTAGAGAGTTAGGTCTAGAACTAGGATTAGGAGTTTGTTTTTTGTACTGTTGTATATATTTAACTGGCGTGCTAAGTTGTTTTTTTCTAGATAAAATTGTGATTTACTTATTTTTTAACAATTGTCGTTTATCTTTAAACTGTGATTTATTTATACGCTTTAACTACCATGATAGTTGTGATTTGCTGCTTTCCATACTTGTTGCATTAATGCATAACCCTATACCCGGGTTTAGCACAATTTAGGTTAGCGAGGTTCAGTACGGTCCCAAGCGCGTTGATCATTATCCGCAATGGGGCCTCGGACTCCTCACTCAAGCTTGAGGTTCTTTTAAGGCACGTCCTTTTAAGATCCCCCTCTGGTAAATCCCATGGTGTACGGAGCCCTCTATTGAGGAAGTTTGGGAACCAACGAATAAGATAGGTGTAGCAATAGAAGCCCATTAGGGGCATTGACCCACATTTTGTTTGCTCATTCCATGCCATGCTAACCTTTGTTTTGTAGGGTAGTCCTTAAGTCATCCCCTGCACATATTAGCTTTTTTTTACTATTGGTTTATTCTTTATCCTGTCTGACTGCCTTGATATATATTAACCTGTCATCATGCATAACACGACATTCATATAGGCATGGCAACTTTCAGTCATCTCCTAAAAGGCCCCCAGGACAAGGAGGCTGTCGCAGTGGTGGCCCAAGCATCTGGAGACATTCAACTTTGCCTTGGAGATTTTCTGCCAAGAGAAGCCCACAAGGCGGAACATGTTATCATAGAAGATCAGCTGGGCTACACTAAGGAGGTACAGACAATATGGAGGCAGTGGTCAGACGAAAGGAAAAGCATATACATACAACAGTTTGGGGATTTGCTCCATGTGACCGAGCCTAGCGCCGATAAGGATATGCTTGGGGCAGCCATATATTTCTGGGAGCCTCGACGGCGGTGCTTTGACTTCAACGGCATAGATCTTGTTCCCATAATAGAAGAATACAGAAGATTATTGGATATCCCCGTGGAAAACAAAATGAAGGTCTATCTACCGGAGCCCAGAAGATCATGTTGAAGGGCCTTCGCTGAGATAATGGGAAAGCCAGTATGGGACTCACCGGCGGTCACAACCTATGGTGGGCGGGAATATCTTCCATGGGCAACAATCAAAGAAATAATACAGACCGCAATAGGAAGCGGGGCACACAAACTGCTTACACTAGCTATATATGGGCTAGTCATTTTCCCGAGGATACCGGCCCACATCGATGGAGCAATTGTAGATTTGGTCTAGCAGGTGCTCAAAGGATGTGACCCTACTCCTGCTCTCTTGGACGAAACCATTCGATCTCTTACTTATCTGAGGAGTAAAGGCTCGGGACAGTTCATGGGGTGCCTACCTCTCCTATGTACCTGGTTGCAAGGTCATTTCCCCTGTTGTGTTCATCGTTTTCCTGCTGTTTATCAGGTACCAGCCACAACACTACTAGATATTCTGCTCAGCAAGTGGAACCTACCTAAAGACTTTGAAAGCTGGAAAAAGAAGTTGGAGAACCTCACAGAAGCTGACATTACCTGGACTGCTCCTTGGACGCCGGTGGTCTCCATGACATATAGCTACGGGGACTACAATTGGGTTCCACTTTTAGGTCCCTGGGGAGGAACTGCATATGCACCACTGCAGGTGGGAAGACAAGTGGGGCGTCATCAGATTATCCCCGTGTTATTTGGCATGGAAGAGTGTAACTTCACTTATAGCAGAACCATGCTCACAGAAGAAGGCAACAAGAAGTATCAGGCATGGTCCACACCACACAAGATCCAACCCAACAGTTCAAAACCTGGTGTCTACCCCGCATACATATCTTGGAGGGCACAACACAAGCCACAGCTAACTTCAGACATGAAGGCTATCCTCCAGGAGAATCAGACTTTAAGGCAGCAGATCCAGAGGCTAGAAGCATCTCTAAAAGGAGCTCTTCAAAGGCTGCAGCTGAGGGAAAAACAGATCGAGACCATATTAAAACAGAGGTTGTGAGCAGGTCAGTGACCACCCCAGAGGAAGAGGCACCATGCTACTTAGGAGATGATTGAGAGAATGCCTTAAGATCATGTAGTGATAGCTTTCATTTTCCATGGCATTTCAGCATTGTATGTTTGTATTGAGTGTTTGTATTATGTGTTTTGTTTGCAATAAAGTTGTTTGTTTTTCTAACCCTCCGCATATACATTCCATGCATACATGCATATCAAATAAAAAAAATCAATCAAATAAAAGTTCCCTTGTACCCAGGTGGGTAGCAGCCTCTCTCCAGGATTGCGCACTCTTACAATCTCAGATCTCGCCGCAATCAAGTATCACAGCCACAACCGATGGCAGACAAAGCAGAGAACAGACTCATGGGTTTAGAACAATCACAACAAGCCCTGCAGGGGCAAATGGCTTTGATGATGGATATGCTCACCAAGCTGACTAAAGAAAGAGAAAGAATCCCGGCAAGAGGAACCCCGATAGGGGGAACTATCAATCACCACCAAGAGCAGGGGCAAGACGCAGTTCAACCGCCCAATCCGGCTCCAAGCCAGGCACCCACCTATCGTCCTGCTATGGCACAACCTCCAACTCCAAATCAAACTCATTTTACTATGCCCATATCGGGACATACAATGGAGGTAATGGGTTCCCCAGCTCCTCAGGAAAATATTGAGTCTCTCGCTCTACGCCGACTCGAGGAAAGATTGAAAGCCGTAGAAGGTATTGATAGCTATGGCATGACCAGCCCACAAGACTTATGCTTAGTCCCTGGAGTGGTGCTGCCACCAAAATTCAAAATGCCGGAGTTTGAAAAGTTCAACGGGACCCGGTGTCCAAAGACACATTTGGCCATGTACTGTCAAAAGATGGCTGCTTATGCTGGTGAAGACAAGCTCCTCATGCATTGTTTCCAGGAAAGCTTAACCGGGGCATCCCTTCGCTGGTACTTTCAACTAAATGGAAACCGCATCAAGACATGGAAAGAATTAGCTACTTCCTTCTTGGCACAGTACAAACATGTCACCGAGCTGGCACTGGATCGACTAACCCTGCAGTCCATGGAAAAGGGATCCGAGGAGAATTTCAAAGATTATGCATGAAGATGGAGAGAGGCTACTGTGGAGGTCCAACCTCCTCTTACCGAAAGAGAACTCACCACTCTTTTTATCAACACACTAAAAGGCGTATACTACGAGAAGTTGATAGGTAACGTCTCGAACAGCTTTGCAGACTTGGTTGCATCCGGTGAACGTGTAGAAAGTGGAATTAAAGGAGGAAAGTTAAAGGGTGATGCGGCTGAGGCATCAAAATGGTTTCAACCACCAGCAAAGAAGAAGGAAAATGAGAGCAACCTGGTATACCAAGCGCACCAGTCAATACAACCAACGTTCTGCCAAGCGCCAGGGTGCTACAGAGGGTCACCGGTGCCGCTTATGCTCGCACCCGCACTACCTCCCCAATTCATGCCATACTTGCCACGGGGAGGGGTTCCATTTCCATATCCAATAACACCTAATCCGTTTCAACCAAGAGCGCCTTACGCAGAGCAACCAAGGCCAGCAACTCAGGAAGGACCAGGAGCCTCATTCCAAGGACAGGGGCAATCGAGGGCTCAGACCCAGCAAGCAGGAGCGAATCAGGCTTCTCGTCGACCACGACAAGAGTTTGATCCAATTCCAATGACTTATGCGGAATTATACCCCAAACTCTTAGAGGCAAGGATGGTAACCCCTATACCCTTGGGAGAAATAAAGACTCCTCCCCCGGCCTGGTACAAGCTGGATGTCAGGTGTGAATATCACGCAGGTGGAGCTGGACATGATATCGAGAATTGTATAACATTCAAAAGGAAGTTTCAGGCATTGAAGGATGCAAAGTGGCTGGATTTTTCCGCACTGACTGGGACACCAAATGTGAACAGTAATCCACTTCCAGAACATTCCCATGACGTGACCAGTATCACAACAAAAGGACGGCTAGAGAAGGTTTCACAAATACAAATGGAGAAAATCTATGTGTTTAACCTACTACAGGAATATGGATATATACTTGCTCCCGACGCATTGAAGACAGAGAAGGGGATAGAGTTGAAGAAACAATGCCTTTATCACAAAATGTCACGGGGGCATGACATCGAACACTGTAGCGAGTTTTCTAACATGGTACAAAAGCTCATGGACCAAAGGATGATCGAATTCTCAAGAGGAGGAACGGACAACCAAAGCCACATGATCCAAGGAGATGATTCACACAAATCGCCATGGGTGCCAACACCCCTTGTCTTAAACATTAAGGCTCCGGAGATCCCGTTACTGCCACATGGAATCAAGCCTCTCACTATCCATGCCTCAAGTCTCGTGCCAGACAAGGGGGAGAGAACCGAAATCCCACAACTACCGCATGGAATTGCACCTCTCACCATAGGTGTTCCTGCTCCTTTCCCCTATAAGACTGATAAGGCAGTCCCATGGAACTACAGTTGCGAAATAGTTCAGGGAACCGCCGCAGCAGAGAAGATAACTAGGAGAGGTAAGGCTTATGCCCCTGATATGGCAGACAAAGCAAGGAAGGAGGATACTGTGGAATTAAAAATTGAGCCAACGCCGGAGGCAACAAGGAAAGGAGCACCAGTCACTGAAAAGGAGACATTGGAATTCCTGAAGCTCATGAAGCAGAGTGAGTATAATATTGTGGATCAGCTAAGTCGACAACTGGCTCGCATCTCATTACTCTCATTAATGATGGATTCCCAACCTCACCGGGAAGCACTATTGAAAGTCCTGAGCCAAGCTTACATTCCTCCAACCATCTCAGTCGCGAATGTAGATGGACTCACTAGTAACCTCATCATGAATAATGTCATTAGCTTTGGAGATGACGAGCTACCCCAAGAAGGAAAGGGGCACATAAAAGCTTTGCACATCACGGTCAAATGCAAGGAGCACACCATAGCCCGTGTACTCATTGACAACGGCTCTGCCTTGAACATTATGCCCTTGCATAAACTGCAGTAACTTCCAATCGACGCATCCTATATGCGTCCCTGTACGATGAAGGTACGGGCATTCGATGGAGGAAAGCATGACGTGGTGGGAACTCTGGACATTCCACTCTTGATTGGGCCAACGACCTTTATGGTGGAATTCCAGGTGATGGACATTACGCCTTACTATAGTTGTTTATTGGGAAGGCCTTGGATACACATGGCAGGAGCGGTGCCATCAAGCCTTCACCAGAAGATGAAATTTGTAATGGGGGACCAGCTCATTTGCATCTCCGGAGAGACAAGTTTCCTCGCCACCAAACCGGCATCAGTACCTTATATTGAAAACAACGAAGATATGCCAAAATGCTCCTATCGGGCTTTTGAGATGATGAATGTCGCTTCTGCCCCGGACCATCGTCTCTCGAAGGCAGCAAAAATGGTTGCAGCCACTATGATCAAACAGGGGTACAAACCAGGGCAAGGATTAGGCCTGACAGCTCAAGGGATCCGGAAACCCCTGACCATCCGAGAAAATACTGAGAAATTTGGGCTAGGCTACGTCCCTACAAAAGCTTTTGAAGTAGTGAACATTTGTTTTTATCAAAAGCTTTTCAATAAAATGCACTTTTCTTCAAATCATTCACGGTGCATTCCATTCATAACATATGTGTTGGATCAAACCCAGAATTTGGATAATGCTGATAAAGCCTTATGTAATTTGATCTGAGATCTTTTGTGTTTATTTGATCATTGCAGAAGGTATGTCACTAATCCAAAGGTGCACTCATGAGAGCAAAGCTAAGGACAGGATACATAATCCTGATCCGGACAAGAGTTAGTGTCGTCAAACACTTGGTAAATAACTAAGTAACAAATACATACGGAATAAGGAACAATCCTACGGACTAAGAACTTAAGGAAAATAAGTGCGGAGTAAGGAAAATAGATGCGGAGTAAAGAAAATAGATGCGGAGTAAAGAAACCAGATGCGGAGTAAGGAATCCGGACTTATTACTCGCCCGGAGTAAGGAACTTACATACGGAGTAAGGAACTTACATGCGGAGTAAGGAACTTACATACGGAGTAAGGAACTTACATGCGGAGTAAGGAACCTACATGCGGAGTAAGGAACTTACATGCGGAGTAAGGAAGCCACGACACGGACTAAGGATTCCAAGATTGAATAGATACGGAGTAAGCAACCACTGACACGGAGTAAGGTTCCGAGCTTCATTAACTACGGAGTAAGGAAAATTACACCGGACCAAGAAGACACTGCTCCAACAAAACCGCATTTAAAGTTATCAGCTCGTGCTGTCCCGATGTAAGACGAATGCATTTAGATCAAGAAGAATCTTACACGTGGATCATCCGGATATGTGGACACAACCTTAATTGTATCTCGGAACTCACAAAGACACTTATACTCTTCAAATCCAAGATCTTGAGCTCCACAATCCGCAGTCAAGGCAGGCGACAGATTACGAGGGATAATTAGTGCGGAACGCATTCCGAACTTCAAGTTCCAAGGTTGTCTCTTAGGAATGTTTTGTATAAATATTCATACTTATACTTCATATAAATGAGAGCTTGAGTGAAAAAAAAAACATATAGAAAAGGAACTTGGCTAGCGTGTGAGTTCATTGTTGTAAACAGAGTGTAAGAGAGTGTTTGCTTCTATTTTTGTTGTAATCACCTTGTGATAATAAAACAAAATACTTCCACTATCCTGGTTATCTTCCGCAGTGATTCTATCACTTAAACTAGATAAGTCTTTGTGTCTTGAGAGAAAAGAAAGAGTTTGAGCAAGAGCCTATTCACCCCCCCCCCCCCCTTTAGGCTCCAAGGGACCATCAAGTGGTATCGAGCAAGTTCTACTTCGTTCTAAGTAGAGATCCCACTCTTTCAATCTCGAAATGGCCGAAGAAAGCAGTATGCTATTCAACACTCGCCTTAACTCCGGAGGTGCACAGGAGCCCATCCCGAATCGAAGCGGCGGTGAAAATGTCGACCCACCACAACTTGCTGCCGCCGCCGCTTCTCAACCACGGAGTTCGGGTTTACTCTAACGAAACCGCCCAAATTCACACCTGAGCTTTTCTCCCGGTGGAAAGCTCGCATGAAGATGTTTATGGTTTGCCATGATCATCTTATGTGGCCATGTCTTCATCAGGAGATTCCAATTCCGATGACTATCGGAGAACATGGTGTAAGGAGGCCAAAGAGCGATGCCGAACTTACCAACGATGAAAGAGCCTGGCGTGCGCTAGTGAAAAGGCTCGGCTTATGTTACATCGTCTTTGGATTCCGAGGCTTTCACAGACGTCCAGGGTGCACGACAGCAAAAGCTGTTTGGGACAAACCGACAATCCTCTATGAGGGGAGTCGGTCCCGGATGCGAGAATGTGATCTGTACTCTCGTACGTAACTTTGAGAGTTTTAATCATAAACCGGGCGAATCACTTGAAAGCATCTATCGGAGATTCGGCAAGATCATACTTGAACCGAAGACTGTCAATGAGCATTACTCTCAATCCCAGGCATCAATGACAAGTTCTTTCGCTCCTTGCCTGGATCGCTACTACTCCAAACAACTCCAGATGCAATCGGACAAAAAGCGCGGTATGTTCCCCTTGAAGAACTATATGGAGAGCTGCGGACTCACGAAGTCAGGTTTAAGTACTCGACGAGAGATGAGAAAATAGCTCGGAAAGAAAAGGGGGTAGCTCTCAAAGCTGCTGAATGTCTAAACATACCGAGGAATGATGATACGGACGTATCCGACAATTCTCGATTCGACGAGGAAGAGGAGATAGCCCTTCTTGTCAAATCCTTTGAGCGATTCCTACGGAAAAGCGAAAAGGGATCGAAGACGCTCATCATCATCGTTCCAACGGAAGGAGCGATAGGAGTCCGGTTCCCAGGAATGTTTCAACCGTGGGAAAACCGGTCCTGGGCCAAGGAATGCGGGTCCAAAGCAAAGGTGGCCGAGAAAAGTGACAAGGTAAATCCTCGCCGCTCCACCTCGGATAACGGCAAGAGCAAGAGAAAGGCGCTCGTGACAAAATACATGAGTGGCTCGGAAGAAGAGGAGGAATCCTCGGATGATGAGCCGACCATTAAGCCGAACGTCCGCCTCATGGCAAATGCCGAGGTACCTTCTATCTTCGAGCTCCTGAGTAAATTAGAATCTCTTACTATTGCATGTGATCATGAGAAGAATGAGAGACTAATAATTACTCAAATGTACAAAGATATGGAAAGTCGGAATAAACGTCTCGAATTTACTATTAATAGACTCGAAAAGGACGTCGCCGACTTCAGGAGGAAAGGAAGCTTGGTATCATGATCTAAGAGCTGAAAATCATTTGTTAAATACCAATCTTTCAGGCCTAAAAGTTATAGTGAAAAGACTCGAAAATGAACTGGAACAGGAAAAGGAAATAAATCGTAAGTGGCTAAAATCCGGGGAAATAGCCTCTACCTTTAGGACTGACCCTGACGACATTCGAGTCAAACCAGGCCTAGGTTCTGAACCATCAACCTCCATAGCTCAAGCTACCGAGTGTCCTCCGGATTTCACTCCTAAACTAACCAACTTATATCCTGTTAGTACATCTAAACCATTGGATGGTTTCATTTCAGGTGGCACCATAGTATATGATCGTGGAACAGAGGTCATTCTCGCACTTCCCCAAGCAAGTAGCACCCGTAACTAAAGATGAAGGGAAGGCTGCTGCAGTTAAAGCCAAAAGCGTAGCACCCAAAAAGAAAGACAAGGCTAAGGCCGACGCATTTAGGGCCAAGAGCGCGTCACCCAAACGTAATGGATTAGGCCACAGGAACGAGTAGAAAAAGCTGTAAAATCTAAGAGACCTGTATCCCCTGTTTGTACTTCACATTATAGTGTCTGTTCCATCTGTAGGGAAATGGGTCATTATCGAGTATGAATGTTGGAGTCTATCCGATACTGGCTTTGTAATCAATTTCAATCAAATAAAGATCAGTTTAATAAAAGGGGTTCTTCGAGCAAAACAAGATCTAAATCTAAAAGGAGTGTCTCTCCCAAGAAAACCCAAACAAAAGAAGCAGCCGAAACTAACAAGTTAATGTCAACGTGGAAAGCTAAGAGTCCTAACAAAATTAAATCCGTAAATGTTGACAATCCGCTGCTCACTCTAACCGCCCGAAACAAGTTTGGGTACCAAAAGTGTAAACTGTTGTCTTTCAGGGAGCATCTCTGGAATGAATTGCCGGATCACTTGAAGTTAAAGATCAATCAAAGCAAGTGGATCCTTGATAGTGGATGCTCCTGGACATATGACGGGTGACCAGACTCGCTTGTAGAAGTTAATGATAAACAAGGTCCATCCGTTTCATATGGCGACAACAACAAAGGTAAGACTGTCGGGTATGGCACTTTAACTAACGGCTGTGTATCAATCACTAAAGTTGCACTAGTCGAAGGTTTAAAGCATAATTTGCTAAGTGTCGGTAAACTATGTGACAAAGGATTTCTTGTTTCCTTTTTTGTCCAACACTGTAAAGAAGAGAAAACTTATCCAGGAGATGTTAAGTTATCCGGATCAAGAGATGGGGACATATATTCGGTGGTCTTAAGAAATAATTCTTTGACCCTGTATGCTTCCTCACGAAAGCAACAGATGAAGATAGTTGGTTATGGCACAAGCGATGCGCACATTTAAATTTTAAGACTTTGTCTAAATTGGCGTCACTTGATCTTGTCACCTGGTCTACCCAAACTCAAGTTCTCCAGAGACACTCTCTGTCGAGAATGCCAACTTGGTAAACCGACCAAACACGGCTTTAAGAGCAAATCGGTTAACTCAATAAGCTGCTCCTCTGCAACTTCTTCATATGGACCTATGTGGTCCTATATCCGTTTCATCACTAGCAGGTGCGAGATATACTCTTGTGGTTATCGATGATTACACCAGGATACACATGGGTGATGTTCCTGAAATCAAAGGATCAAACTTTTGAACATCTTGTAGATCTCTTCAACTGGATAAGCAACTCACAAGGACCGAGCATTAAATGCATCGGGAGTGATCATGGTACTGAATTTGACTTTTCGAAATGAGATCATATTGTTCGGAAGCTGGGCATACAACATGACTTCTCTGCTCCCCAGAACCCCACAACAAAATGGGGTAGCCGAGCGCAAGAATCGAACTTTAGTTGAAGCTGGTAGATCCATGTTAGCAGGGGCAATGCTTCCTCTCGTCTATGGGTCAAGCTGTGTCCACTGCCTGCTATGTTCAGAACAGAACTCTAATAAATAAATCTACCATGAAAACACCCTACCATGAAAACACCCTACCATGCAGGTCATGGACAGCAACGTCGATTACTCGAAGTTTATGAATATTCCTGCTACACATCCTGACCGGTATCCTGACCAACCACGTGGCATCAGCGAAACACAACGAAATTCTATGGATGATGCTACGGATGACTCTGACTCCGGACTACCATTTAGCTCCGGACAAACTCCTACGGATACACAAAATTCCGGAGCACTTTCAAGTCCGTCCGGACTAGTTAACACTGGAAGAAATAGTGTTGAAGAACCAACTAGTTCATCCGTACCTCTAAATACGGAAACATCTACTCCGGACGAAGCTCAACCATCGATACAACTGAACCACCCAACTGGAAGAGCTTCAAATTGTTCAAAATCAACCAACACACGCACGAGAATTATAGATGGACCCGAAACCATCCCTCAGATCAAGTGATTGGTGATCCTACTGTTGGTGTAAGAACAAGAGCAGCCACCTCAAACATGAGTCTTTACTCATGCTTCCTATCTTAAATAGAACCAAAGGTGGTAGATGAAGCTCTTCAAGATTCAAACTGGATAGAGGCCATGCAAGAAGAGCTGAATCAATTTAAGAGAAATAATGTGTGGACCTTAGTACCAAGGCCTAAGTCTCAGCAAGTCATTGGCGTTAAATGGGTGTTCCGGAACAAGCTTGATACGGATGGAATAGTAATCCAGGAACAAAGCCAGACTGGTAGCCAAAGGATATCGTCAAGAAGAAGGAATAGATTATGATGAAACCTTTGCTCCGGTCGCAAGACTTGAGGCAATCCGAATGTTTCTGGCGTATGCTTCATATGAAAACTTCATAGTTTATCAAATGGACGTCAAGAGCGCATTCCTGAATGGAGACCTTCAAGAGGAGAGGTATGTTGAACAACCTCCCGGCTTCATTGAACCTAAGGCAGGACATCTTGTCTACAAACTTCAGAAAGCTCTATATGGTTTGAAGCAAGCTCCAAGAGCCTGGTACGACACCTTGTCGAATTCCTACTTGCTCATAACTTCCAAAAAGGGAAGATAGACACCACCCTATTTCTACGACAAGAGAAAGGCACACACTCGATCGTACAAATATACGTGGACGATATCATTTTCGGATCAACGAATCCGAAGCTTTGTGAAGAGTTTGCTAAGTTGATGACAGGCAAGTTTGAAATGAGCATGATGGGAGAACCGTCCTACTTCCTTGGAATTGAAGTCAAACAATTAAAGGAAGGAATCTTTATCAATCAGGCTAAGTACACTCGCGATCTTATTAAGAAGTTTGGTATGGAAGGTTCATCTCCCGTCAAAACTCCAATGCCTGTCGGTGCCAAGTTAGATCCGGATGTGGACGGCATATCAGTAAATGTGACTGACTACAGAGGGATGATCGGATCCTTGCTTTATCTTACAACAAGTCGCCCAGACATTATGTTTGCAACTTGCATTTGTGCTCGATATCAGGCAAATCCCAAGGAGTCACATATGCTTCATGTAAAACGGATATTAAGGTATCTCAAAGGGACGATGAATTTGGGCCTCCGGTACCCAAAGGAGTCCAACTTCACCTTATCCGGGTACTCGATGCCGACCATTTGGATGTCGCATCGACAGGAAAAGCACAAGCGGTACGTGTCGGTTTCTTGGAAATAGATTGATCTCATGGTTCGGTAAGAAGCGAATTCCGTATCAACTTCTATGCCGAGGCGGAATATATAGCTGCTGGAAGTTGTCACGCAGACTACTTTGGATGCAAAGTCAACTTACCGACTACGGATTCACCATGTCCTCTATTCCACTTTACCGTGACAACACTAGTGCAATTGCCATCAGCAACAATCCTGTCATGCATCCTAAGACGAAGCACATTGAGGTCCGATATCACTTCATACGCGATCATGTTCTCAAAAACCATATTTCACTGGAACATGTTGCCACCGAAGATCAATTAGCAGACATATTTACAAAGCCCCTACCTGATGCGAGGTTTTCGAACTACTCTTCCGACTAGGTATGCTCGACTTCTCGCATAGTTTCTCATTTGAATTACACAACAGGATATTTACTCACGGACCATGCATTGTATGTTTACTTGAAAGTAGTAAAAACTCTCTGCCCGTATTGCTGATCATACTTCATCGTTCAACGGTTTCATGCTTATGATATTAACCTCAACCTCATTATGGGAGGATGCTTGCGTTTCCCGATGAAGTCGTTTAAAGCTAACATAATTACAGATTATATGATTTACCTCGGTCGGATTCATGATCTTCACATCCATTAATCACCACATAACCAAAGCATGCTCATTTAGATTACTCTATTAACGTGCATAGTTAGAAGTGAAATGGGCTAGCTTGGAATGCCTGGTGGATGAATACACAAACGCATTCATCGATCACCAAGTATAGTTTTCTAATAAGATAGACAGTCTTGAACTACAAATTGGAACGGTCAACCGAGAGGATTGCACAATCTACGGGGGAGAAAATGCTTTATATTTTATTCAGGAATACCCCCGTATATGTCTCATGACCTTTTGCCTTAACTGTCTATCCGAGGGGGAGCTTTTCATTGAGAGGATTAAATGATCTACGGGGGAGCAGCAATGAACCCCTAATATGTCTCGGATTCTCCCTCCTCTACGCTGTTACTTCCGGATCTGACTGGACATGCGTTGTTTTAAATCGGAAAAGTGGCATGTGTGGATGTATTTTCTTTCTTCAACCATGCATTTTAATCGACTAATCATCTGCATTCTTTTGACATGTGTTCACCTTATCATTTCACACTCATGAATCCTAATGAAGCCAAATCATATGATCTTTAATTAATCTTAGCTACGCTGTTCGGCAAGACGGTTTCGCTATGTTGACTTATATGAACTGTGTATTGCTATCCGACATATGCCCTGACTAAGTAATATTGATCACTTTCACATTGCGTACGTCTACTACATTCCTTGCCATGCATGAGTTCTGTTTCTTATTAGTTCGGATTATGTTGCTTTTCCCTGATTATCTTCTCTAATCCGTACTAATCCTTGCCTGTTCAGCTTTTGTATTTTCCGTATATCTTTATTTAGCTACAGGTTCAGATTTTCTTTGCAACCATATTGATAAATCCAGTCCATAGTCTCGGATTTGAAGTGTTGTGGTACTTCTCTTCTCTTCGACTTATTGATCGCAAAGGAATCTACTCTACATTCTCACCAAACTCTGTTTATGACGGACAAGGTCTATTATTCATCCGGATACTCTTTCACGAATATTATTAACTCCGGATGAGTGTCGGCTCTTTCCTCCGGACTCCGACTTTGTTCAATTGTGACAATCCACGTATACTCATATGTCGCATGCTTTTGAGGAGGAATAATGATGATTCATTAAATGCCTATCTCGGGTTGCACATACACTTCTCCTGGATGGCAACCACCTGTAATCTCTACTTGGTCATGCGGTCTCCACGACATCGTTTTATTCGGAGACGCCTCGATATCCAGACAAATGACATCGGCATGTCGCGCGGGTCCCACATTCCTAGACCCGGCGACATCTGCGGACTCGGTCTTATATGTTCCGATCATTCTGCGGAGCACGAGTATTGCTCATTTCAAATCCCTAACTCTCTCGTTGCTCCTTCTCTTGTCAAGACCTCACCTTTCCTCTTTCCCTTCCCATCAAATCTGCAATGGCACCCAGAATCTTTCTTTCCGGCGTTACTCCTGGCCATCTAGTTGATTGGAATGTTGTTTCGATCCTCCGGATTGGTTTCTCCAGCTTCGCCCTCTTCTTGAAGCCTCGCACATACTCAACCTGGTCTCCAATCCCATCGATCTTCTTATCGATGACATTCTTGAGTATTACCAACGGATTCGCTGCACCAAAGATTCCATAACCTCTTATGTCCGCGGTGAATCCATCGTCATCACTCCGGCTGTTCTCCGCGCCGCTCTTCACCTTCCTCTTGGTGAACCACAACGTCCGGATGTCGAACCGATGGCGGCTTCTATGGGGTGCACGATCAAAGGAAAGGAATACAAGGTGAAATCCTTCCAGGGTCGCTATCGATGTATGGCGACTATTCTAAGTCGATGCCTATTGGCTCGCACATCCGCCCTGGACTCAGTTCCGTACGATCTTCTACTGGCCATGTACGGCGTCTTTGAAGGTCTTCCAATGGATTGGGGTATGTTCTTATTTCGTTTGCTACAAAATGGTCCCAAAAACCATTCCTTCGGGCGCATCCTCAGCATTGTCTTCCGGCATCTTCGTCTGGACCATTTCGCCCAAGTTGATGGTGTCTCGTTTCCCTCGGCTCTTTACCTTCGTCACCTTACGCCGGACGGGAACATGACCGCTCGCCGACCCAATGTAGCTCTCCGCGTTCTCCCTGCCCCGGAACAACAAGGCGGCTACGTTGGTGACCCCTCCGACGCCCAAGCCCACGAGGTCGGTTCGCACACCGATCCTCTCGGATTCGGTCCGTTGTCTGCGCCCTCCCACTCACGGGCCTCCCGGCCAAGCGTCCGTCTTGAACCGTCCGAGGTTGCGGGGCCCTCTCGGCCCGGTGCGTCTAAAGCCGTTTCCTCCGCCCCCTCTCGCTCGCCGATGTCCCCACTCCCTCTCCTTCCGCTATAGCCGCTGCGGTTGATACCGCTGTTGCCGTCGCCACCGCCGATGTCCCGGCCGCTTCTCCGGAAGCCCCCCTTGCCTCCTCTACCTCAACCCCGAGATTACCTTGACCATCTCTCCGCCGTCACCTTAACGGACCCTGGCTCCGTTTCAGCCTAGCCCACACCTCTTCCATTCCCGACACCGATCTCCGGGTGTTTTACACCCGTAATACCCAATCCCCGGAGACTATGATCATCCGGAATCGGACCACGGCTTTCTTACGCCGGTTGCCATTCCCGATGTGTCGTTCCCTACACCCTCCGGCCCGGTCCTCGCTACCCGAAGTCCTTCTACTGCTAAGGCTGGACCCTCTTCTCCTGCCGCCGCGATTCCTGTGGTTGACTTGTCTGGTCAAAGCGGGTCTCTTGCTCCGGATGCCTCCAATGCTCCGGATGCCTCCGAAGCTCCGGATGCCTCTGATGCTCCGGATGCTCCCCGCCGCTCTTGCTACTCTGCGGACTCCTCGCCCACCGCACTCCTGCTCCTGTTCATGCGGGGGGAGTCCTCCAAAGCTCCAGAGTTAGCACTTGGGCGTGCCTCGTTTGGCACGGTCCACTCCGATGCTGTGCTTTCCGCTCAGCTGGACCGCCATGCCCACGCTCATAGTGCCCAAATTTCCGCCATCGCTGCCAAAGTTGATGCCCTCGGCGCCCAACTACTCTCCGCCCTCACTGACTCCTCCACTTCCATTGAGCAGAAAATGGATCTTGTCGCCACCTCCGTTCATTCACTATCTACTTCCTTCGCGGATCTGGCGCATACGATAGCTCGTCCTCCCGTTGCTTCCCGGCGATCTGCCAAACCGGGGGAGAAAGTGTCATCCGATCCATCTACTCCTTTCGCCCCACAACCATCTTCCCGGACCGAGAAGCGGCCTGCCACTTCGGTGCTTCAGGGAGTTCAAATTCCCAAACGAAGCCGCTTCTCTCAACCAAGCTCCTCTACCGCACCTCGAGCTCCTCCTCCATCCTCCTCATCCGCACTGATACCTTCCTCCCATCCTATGCGGAGTTTGACCCGTCCGATGCGGATGGAAGCTTGCGCAAGGCAATGAAAGCCTATCTTGCGTCTTCTGCGAGAGAAGATGTCTTTTCGAAATGTATCCTTTCTCTCCGGCCGACATTCGGACTCTTTGTTCGGAGAAAGGACTCTTTACTACTGAAGACATTGACAACTTCTCGAGGGTCGCTAAGATGGAGATGAGGCCGTTTCCATCTCTTTACGAAGATGGGCACTTGTTTGAAGTTCTGCCATGTTGGAATGAGGGCTATCTTCCCAGGTGTGGAGTTAATTCAGACTTACATTGACGGAACTGGCTGAGGATAGCAAGCCATGGAAAACTCTCTCAACCATCCTCATTCCATACCGGATCATGTCGCCACACTTCATGATGGCCGTCTTCATGATTCGGTCCAAGCAGATGATTCTCATCGATTCTCATCAGGTTGTGGAGCACTTCGTTAGGAAGAATCAATGGGAACCTCTCGTGTCTCGGACTAACCGAAGCCGTGAAGAAAGCCGGATCATATGAAGAGTTGGGTATCACACCCCTGCGTTCAACCGAGAAACTCAAGGCGACATTCCGGGGCAAGAAGCAAGTGCCACAACAATCGGATGGAGATAGCTGCGGAGCCTTTGTTTGTCATTTCATCAAATCGTTCTTAATCGTGGACAAACATTGGAGCCAACACTCCACCTTTACGATGCACCAGACAATGGAGCTAAGAGAGAAGGCAAGCAACTATGATCTTCAAGTATAGTAAGCCTTATGTACCTTAGTGAAAAATCTGTATTAAGGCTGATTTGTATTTTGTTGCTGATTAATGAAATTGGTTGTGTTGCGCATTCTGTATGATATTCTTTTGCATCGCTTACCAGATCAGATTACAAAGGGTTTGGGCATATCCATAATTGGGGGAGATTGTTGGATCAAACCCAGAATTTGGATAATGCTGATAAAGCCTTATGTAATTTGATCTGAGATCTTTTGTGTTTATTTGATCATTGCAGAAGGTATGTCACTAATCCAAAGGTGCACTCGTGAGAGCAAAGCTAAGGACAGGATACATAATCCTGATCCGGACATGAGTTAGTGTCGTCAAACACTTGGTAAATAACTAAGTAACAAATACATACGGAATAAGGAACAATCCTACGGACTAAGAACTTAAGGAAAATAAGTGCGGAGTAAGGAAAATAGATGCGGAGTAAAGAAACCAGATGCGGAGTAAGGAATCCGGACTTATTACTCGCCCAGAGTAAGGAACTTACATACGGAGTAAGGAACTTACATGCGGAGTAAGGAACTTACATACGGAGTAAGGAACTTACATGCGGAGTAAGGAACCTACATGCGGAGTAAGGAACTTACATGCGGAGTAAGGAAGCGCTGACACGGACTAAGGATTCCAAGATCGAATAGATACGGAGTAAGCAACCAACGACACGGAGTAAGGTTCCGAGCTTCATTAACTACGGAGTAAGGAAAATTACACCGGACCAAGAAGACACTGCTCCAACAAAACCGCATTTAAAGTTATCAGCTCGTGCTGTCCCGATGTAAGACGAATGCATTTAGATCAAGAAGAATCTTACACGTGGATCATCCGGATATGTGGACACAACCTTAATTGTATCTCGGAACTCACAAAGACACTTATACTCTTCAAATCCAAGATCTTGAGCTCCACAATCTGCAGCAGTCAAGGCAGACAGATTACCGAGGGATAATTAGTGCGGAACGCATTCCGGAACTTCAAGTTCCAAGGTTGTCTCTTAGGAATGTTTTGTATAAATATTCATACTTATACTTCATATAAATGAGAGCTTGAGTGAAAAAAAAAACATATAGAAAAGGAACTTGGCTAGCGTGTGAGTTCATTGTTGTAAACAGAGTGTAAGAGAGTGTTTGCTTCTATTTTTGTTGTAATCACCTTGTGATAATAAAACAAAATACTTCCACTATCTGGTTATCTTCCGCAGTGATTCTATCACTTAAACTAGATAAGTCTTTGTGTCTTGAGAGAAAAGAAAGAGTTTGAGCAAGAGCCTATTCACCCCCCCCCTTTAGGCTCCAAGGGACCATCAATATGCATATCATATTTGGTTACCAACTTGTAATTCTCTTATAAGCAGGTATCACAATGTCAATAAAAACATAGTATGCAAAGGCGAAACGAGATGCCGAAGGTTTAACCAAAGTCCAAACTGGGAGTAGCTAGTGTTTGAAGCTGATGAGAATGAGGTAGAGGAGACACCCGAGCTACCGGGAGAGATCATATGTCTATTGGAAAGGGATGATCGCTTATCCATTCCAAGTGAAGACCCAGTAGAAATAGTGAATTTGGGGACGACCGCCGAACCAAAAGAATTGAGAAAGATATGCCCGGATTAGACACAGATATAGTGCAACATCACATACCCGTGAAGCCAGAGTGCAACCCAATACAGCAGAAATTGCGAAAAATGAGACCAGAGATGATACTGAAGATTAAAGAAGAGGTCAAAAAGCAATGGGATGCAGGTTTCCTAAGTGTCTCCCACTATCCAGAATGGGTGGCCAATGTTGTACCAGTACCGAAGAAAGGAGGCAAAGTACGCATGTGTGTCGACTATAGAGATCTGAACTGGGCCAGTCCGGAAGACAACTTCCCACTTCCTCACATTGATACGCTAGTGGATAATACAGCAAAACACGCCCTATTCTCATTCATGGATTGTTTCTCAGGCTATAATCAAATTTGTATGGCCCCCGAACACAAAGAGAGGACCACGTTTACGACACTTTGGGGCACATTCTGTTATAATATGATGCCTTTTGGGCTGAAGAACGCAGGGGCAACCTATTAGCGAGCCATGGTGACCCTATTCCATGATATGATGCATAAGGAAGTCGAAGTATATGTAAACGACATGATAGCCAAATCACGAAGCACTGAAGATCATATCGAAGTACTCCGCAAGCTCTTCAACAGGCTACGGAAATATCAGCTGAAATTGAACCCCGAAAAGTGCACTTTCGGAGCCATGTCGGGAAAACTGTTGGGTTTCATTATGAGCCAAAAAGGAGTTGAAATCGATCCAGATAAACTTCGAGCTATCCAAGAGATGCCGCCACCACGGACCATCAAGGAGGTTAGAGGATTCCTAGGGCGACTGAATTACATTGCCCGATTTATTTCCCAATTGACAGCCACCTGTGAACCCATTTTCAAGACTTTACGAAAGAACAACCCAGAAATTTGGAATGACAAGTGTCAAGAAGCTTTTGACAAGATCAAGCAATATCTGTCTAATCCACCTATTTTGGTCCCACCAGTACCGGATAGACCTCTGATCTTATACTTGACCATTCAGGATTCAGTGATGGGTTGTGTCTTGGGGCAACACGATTCTACAGGCAAGAAGGAGCAGGCCATTTATTACCTCAGCAAGAAGTTCACCATCAATGAAGAAAACTGCACACCCTTGGAGAGGACGTGTTGTGCCCTTGTTTGGATAATAAGACGATTGAGGCAATACACTCTTTATCATACCACATGGCTGATTTCAAGGCATGATCCACTCAAATATCTCTTGGAAAAACCATTTATTTCTGGAAGAATCGCCAAATGGCAGTTGATCCTATCGAAGTACGATATCATTTACGTACCTCAAAATGCCATAAAAGGAAGTGCAATAGTCGACTACTTGGCAGACAGAGCACTAGAAGATTACGAGCCCATGACTATTGGCTTCCCAGATGAGCACATCAACATCATTTCGGCCGAGGTATCAGACATATGGACTATGTGGTTTGATGGAGCCTCCAGCCTCTCGGGGCACGGTATTAGGGCCATCCTGATATCCCCAAAAGGCGAACATTTCCCCATGGCGGCAAAGCTAACCTTCCCTTGTACAAACAATGTAGCAGAATATGAGGCTTGTGTGATGGGACATCAAGAAGCCATTAACAAAGGAATCAAAAAATTACGAGTGTTCGGCGATTCGGCACTCATCATTTTTCAAGTAAGGGGTGAATGGAACTCGAAACCACAAATTAATTCCATATCAGAAGCACGTTATGGAGTTAGCTGAGCAATTTGAAGACATCACGTTCGAGCATATGCCCAGGGAGTACAATCAGATTCCTGATGTGCTGGCCACTCTAGCCTCCCTCCTTCGACTAGACACAAAGTTAGAAGTCCAGTCTTTCGATATCCATATATAAGATGCTCCTGCACATTGCATGGCCATTGAAGGAAACACCGAACAAAAGTACTTGCTTAAACAAAAGTATCCAGCTGAGGCCTCTGAGCCTGATAAAAGAAATATCCGAAGGTCAGCATCCAACTATTATCTTGATGGCTTGATTCTATATAAGAGAAACCATGACATGGTATTATTGGGATGCATGGCAAAAGAAGAATCGACACAAATAATGAAAGAAGTGTACGAAGGGGAATGTGGTTCACATGCAAAAGGACATGCCTTAACAAGACAAATCATGCGAATGGGCTATTATTGGGTCACCATGGAAAAAGATTGCATTGAATATGTGCGAAAATGCCTCAAGTGTCAAATTTATGGCGATAAGATCCAAGTGTCGCCGTCCAAACTACACGTGATGGTTTCCCCGTGGCCGTTCTCACTTTGGGGCATTGACGTTATCGGACCAATATCTCCAAAAGCTTCTAATGGTCATCATTTCATTCTGGTAGCCATTGATTACTTCACCAAGTGGGTAGAAGCAGCATCATATGCTAATGTCACACAGGCTGTGGTACTTCGATTTATGTGGAACAACATCATATGCCGATATGGGCTTCCCGAGCAGATCATAACGGACAATGCTGCCAATTTGAACAGCTGGATGATAAGGAGGTTGTGTGAAACATACAAAATTCAACACCGCAACTCGACCCCCTATCGCCCGAAGATGAATGGAGCAATCGAGGCTGCCAATAACAACATCAAGAACATTATCAGAAAGATGACTGAAACATACAAAGATTGGCACGAGAAGCTACCATACGCTTTGCATGCTTATCGTACCTCAGTGCGTACATCGACCGGGGCAACTCCATTTTCTTTGGTCTATGGCATGGAAGCAGTTCTACTTGTCGAAGTGGAGATACCTTCCCTCCGAGTACTTAAGGATACTCAGCTCGAAGAAGCAGAATGGGCCAAAAGTCGTTATGAGCAATTGAATTTAATTGAAGGCAAGCGCTTGGCAGCAGTTTGCAGAGGACAGCTGTATCAACAAAGAATGACCAACAATTACAATAAAAAGGTAAAGCCAGAAGCTTTCAAGAGGGCGATCCTGTCCTCAAAAAGATCTTGCCAATCCAGCATGACCATCGAGGCAAGTGGACTCCCAATTATGAAGGCCCATATGTTGTAAAAAAAGCATACTTGGGAGGCGCATTGATCCTTGCCAAAATGGATGGAGATGAGCTTCCTAATCCAGTGAATAGTGATGCCGTCAAAAAGTTTTACGCTTAACTCTCATACCTCCCAACAAGATTCTCATTCTTGTAATGAGCGGACTTGGTGAAAACCCGAAAGGGCACCAAGGGTAAAATACAAAGCCAACAATAAATCTTGAAGGGTGAAATCAGTCAGAATCTGAAAGGATCAGGACCACGACAAATAGGGTCCTTTACAAACAGTGGAGACAACATCGTCCAAAAACAACGGCTGCAAACAGTGGAAGACTTGGTCAAACCTGCAGCACGCTCGAATCAAATTTGTAGATTATACTTTTTAAAGACTTGTAATTCTGTTTATCAGATTATAACAATAGGACACTTTTTATAATATAAATATGTTTTGTGGAATCAAACCAGCAAAATCCCGTTTTATATCCTTATCATATTTTATCCTCTTCATTTCACATTTAAATAGAATATCTTAAATCCCCAGTGGGATCCATTGGCATTACCTTATGAGTAGGGTCAAGCTCAAAATCCCCAAACAAATTAAGTCCCCGACTCAAAGTACTCATATCTCCACAGAATATCACTATCCCCAGAGAAGCCGTCAATATGGCGAAGCTAAATTTAACAGACCCTTCATGCACAAAAGGGAGTTCCCCAGCAAAGACAGAACGGACTCCCCAGCCAAAGAGAACATTGTTCCCCGACAAGTGGAATGTTAGCCAACCCCTCCAACAGCATTGGGATAAATCTCTAGCCCTGGCCAAACCCTCAGTGATACATCACATTGCATCCGATGCACACATCGCATTGCATCACATTGCATCATATTTCACCACAAGTTGAGGTTTATGTATCCTCGCATACATCACATTACATTCAGCATACTCTGTAATTTCAAGAATGTTGCCACCTCTGAAGATCCTAGGAGCTCATACTCAGCAAGCTACTCATCAAGCTATCCTAGCTTTCTTTATTCAACTGTACAACTCTTTCCTTGCAATTTCCCCAAGCTCTAAACACATCCTTTTGGCACTTGAACAAATTTTTTCCCTTTTTGGGTCACCTTGTAGAGCGATCTCCTTGAGTGAACTCGTAGAGGGAGCCCAAATTAGGTTACTTCCCAAACTCACCATTTCCTTAAAGCATTTCCCCAAATACCAATTGATGTCTCCAACAAGTCTTTCCAGCTTAAGCCTATCATTGCTATGGGCTTTCCATTTTCAATTCGAGCCTATCGTTTCTATGGGCCTTTCAATTTTCAGTTCAAGCCTATCGTTGTTGTGGGCTTTCCATTTTCAATTCGAGCCTATCGTTGCTGTGGGCCTTGCAATTTTCAGTTCAAGCCTATCGTTGCTGTGGGCTTTCTATTTTCAGTTTAAGCCTATCATTGCTGTGGGCTTTCTATTTTAAGCCTATCGTTGCTGTGGGCTTTCTATTTTCAGTTTAAGCCTATCATTGCTGTGGACTTTCTATTTTCTGCCTTTCCATTTTCAAGTCAAGCCTATCGTTGCTGTGGGCCTTTCCATTTCCAATTTAAGCCTATCGTTGCTGAGGGCCTTTCCATTTTCAAGTCAAGCCTATCGTTGTTGTGGGCCTTTCAATTTTCAGTTCAAGCCTATCGTTGCTGTGAGCTTTCTATTTTCAGTTTGAGCCTATCGTTGCTGTGGTCTTTTTATTTTCAGTTTAAGCCTATCATTGCTGTGGGCTTTCTATTTTAAGCCTATCATTGCTGTGGGCTTTCTATTTTCAGTTTAAGCCTATCGTTGCTATGGGCTTTCTATTTTCTGCCTTTCCATTTTCAAGTCAAGCCTATCGTTGCTGTGGGCCTTTCCATTTCCAATTTAAGCCTATTGTTGCTGAGAGCCTTTTCATTTTCAAGTCAAGCCTATCGTTGCTGTGGGCCTTTCCATTTCCAATTCAAGCCTATCGTTGCCGTGGGCCTTTCCATTTTTAGTTAAGCCTATCATTACTGTGGGCCTTTTTCATTCTTCAATTCAAGCCTATCATTGCATTTTCAACCCAAGTCTGTCATTGCCGTAGGCTTTCTTCTTCAGTTCAAGCCTATCATTGCTGTGGGCTTTCCATTTTTCAGTTCAAGCCTGTCATTGTTGTAGGCTTTCAATCTCCAGTATCAGGCGGCCTTAGATGCCTCATCAAAGTATTATCCAAGTCCACCAGCCTGTGAAGCCCCTTTTCCCTCTCAGGGACAAACCCAACCGTCGCATTCTATTCTTCCTCTGTGCTAGGTAAGTCAGGTAAGTGCTCCAACCTGTCCAAAATGACTCCCTTTTATCTTTGTACACTGTTTGTATACAAACAGTGCACAAAGAGGGGCAGCTGTTGGACCCCATTTTGTCCGGGTTGGATACACTAACCCCATTTGGTGTATATACCTTTTTGCCCATGCCATATACCTTGTTGAACAGGTCCTTAGAGATTCTTTGTGATTTGCACAAGATGGATACAGTTACACGAATGGGGAAGCCCAAAATGGATGACCTTTGCTATAAGTCCCTGAAGTACCCCAAGACCAAAATCAAGGGATAGAGGAAGAAATTTGGAGAATAACGCACTTGACCGAGCTCCATTCTGATTTAAAATGAAGAAGTTATGGCCAAAACAACTTTCGTTGGGAAAAAGTCAAACTTGCCAAAAGACGGTCAATGCCCCTAGTCAAACTGCCCGAAAAAAGTGATCATGCGAAATTCTCCAAAATGTCTATGTAGGCGAATACGGGTCTTCCCAAACAATCCCTAAAAGGTCGTCCATTTTTGCATTATGGGTAAAGGTAAAAAGGTAATTAAAAGTTTTAAAAAGAAAAACTTCGGGGTTGACCGTTGACCGTTGACCTGCCCACACTTCGACCCATTGACCTTCGAAGCCTCGAAGCATCGAAGCCTCGAAGCCCCGAAGTCTCGAAGCCTCGAAGCCTTGAAGCATCGAAGCCTCGAAGCCTCGAAGCATCGAAGCCCCGCTGCCGACACTCCGACCTACGACTCGCCCCTTCGGCCCTTCGACCCCTGACCCTCGAAGCCCCGCTGCCGACACTCCGACCTACGACTCGCCCCTTCGGACTTTCGAACCCTGTGAAGATGCGAAGCCTCGGAACTTACGACGCCTTGACCTGCGACGCCTTTGACACGCGACTTACGACGCCTTGACCTGCGACGCCTTGACCTGCGGACCTTCGACCCTTGACCTGCGACGCCTTCGACCTGCCGACACTTCGACCCGTTGACCATTGACTTTCGACCCACCGAAACTTCGAACCCTGTGAGCCTTCGACCCTCCGACCTGCCGACACTCCAACCTTCGACCCTTCGACCCTTGACTTTCGAACCCTGTGAAGATGCGAAGCCTCCGACCCTACCGACATTCCGACCTTCGACCGTTCGACCCTTGACCTTCGAACCCTGTGAGCCTTCGACCCTGCCGACACTTCGACCCATTGACCGTTGACTTTCGACCCACCGAAATTTCGACCCACCGAAACTTCGACCCTGCCGACACTTCGACCTGCCAACACTCCGACCTGCCGACACTTCGACCCTCTGACCCCTTGACCTTCGCTATTTGGCTTCTTTCGTTTCCTCTCTCACTGATCACTCACGGGAGACGTTCTATGAGCTGGCCATTTTTGCCAGAGATGCTGTCAACGCCTGTCAGTCACATGTGCTAAAACAAAAATTAAAAAGGACAAATCATGAGCTGCAGGTCACCAAACCATCCGACAATGCACAGAATCTGCGATTAAAAAATGCTGGCATTCATAATAGAGCATTAAATGCAGCAATTAATGACAGTCCAGCCAAAATTCTGCCAACCCTTTAAATCCAGGTTCCTGTCCACGCAAAAAGGGAGACCCCTCATCGTTGAAAAAACCTGTTACCATTATTACACCCCAGCCTCGTCCCAGCGCAAACGGAGAGAAAAAAAGGGAAAAAAGAGAGAGTGGAGTCCAAAAAAAAAAACGCCCAGATTACACCTTCTTCCCTGCGCAAAAAAAAAAGGAGAGACATTCAAAACCCAAAAAAAAGAGGATTATGTCCAAAAAAAAAGAGAGAAAGAGAAAAGAGAGACCCCTCATCTGACGAGGTACCCTTTTGCCCAAGCACTGATTACACTAAGCTCTTCACTTTCCCCAAAGTCTTCACATCAAAAAATGCTCCAACTTCTTCCCTGCGAACAAACCTCCAGAGAGAGAGAGAGTACAGAAAGACCCCTTATCTCTGACAAAAAACCTGTTACCATTTTTTCCTCATACCCAGCTCCCTGATCAAAAAAAAAGGGAAGAAGAGTTCAGTCCCAGAAAACGCCCAGATTTGCTGCCAATTTCGCCCAGCCATCTCTCTTCAAAAACACCAAAAAAAGGAGTCACCAACAAATATCAAAATAAAAAAAAAGAGGAAACGACAAAAGAGAGGAACGAATCCAGTCGCGGTTCTTCCCAGCAGTGCTCAATTTCCAGCGGTGCTCAATTTCCAACCCAATTCCCATCGACCCATCTTAGGAGTCACGCCTTCCCGCAACGTTGCAGCAATCGGAGCCCCAAATCCAAGATAAAGTTGGGTTAATTTTTCATTTCGATTGCCTTACGCTATTCTCTTGTTTTTTTAATTGTTGTGTTGTGTTATTTCTTTTCGTTATCTTGTTTTTTATTTATTTTCTTTTGTTTTCTTGATTGTAATTATCATTTCACACACAAAGTTGTAATATATAATAGCAAGGAAACTCAAAAAAAAAAAAGCAAAAACAAAAAAAACAAAAAAAGAATGATGAAAAAAGAAAAGAAAAAAGTGAGTCGTTATTTAATTTGTGGATGTCACAATCATACACATCACTTTACATGTTATTGTGTTAGTTCATAGTTTTATCCTTGCAAAAAGAAGCAACAAAAACAAAAACAAACAAAAAAACAAAAAAACCCAAAATGTAGCAAAACAAAAACAAAACGTTTTTTCAAAACACAAAAACCAAAAAATGTATGTTTTCTAACCCAAAAAAAAACAAAATAAAAAGGGGAAAATAAAAAACAAAAAAAATCATATTTGAGGACTTCAATTTCCAAAATAAAACCAAACACCAAAACCAACCCGTAGGATCTCATTATCCACTTCAAACAAAAACCCAAAACCTTTAGTATTCCCTTTAGAAATTTAGAGTAAATCCATTTTCACCATGACTTCAATAAATAACTTAGCTAAATAAAAATCATAAACTTTTTAGGAAACTTAACCCAGTCATGGTAGTACAAATAAAATAAAAAAAACTTCCTCCTCCTAAATTAGATACCAAAAGGGCGCTGTAGGGGTGCTAATCCTTCCCTACACGTAACCAACTCCCGAACCCTTCTCTGATAACGCAGACCACACACTTAAAACAACTCAAAGTAGAGGGTATCCAACTGTACCCCAAAAATAGTTGGTGGCGACTCTAAATTTTCTCACCATTGGTCTAGTTTGTGCCCACCCTAAACGGGCTCGGACGAAATCCAGTGATGACATTATGCAACCCCTAGTTTGATTATCTTGGGTTTTCCAATAATTATGCTTCATTTTTCAATCCTTCACATAAGTACCTATAATGATAAAATGAAATAGCCAGAATCCATTTTATATTTCAACCCAAGATATTCAATAAACACTCACAAAGTGAAGAAGATTAAACTAAAACATTGCAATTTAATTTATTACATCAAACTCCATCCTAACTCCAATCAAGGGCTTTTAAGCTTCCATAGTATAATTGAAAACAAAAGAATTACAGAATATGGAATAAGAAAACCAAAAGGATAGCTTGCCTATTTAGACCAAGAATTCCAAGGTTGATCTTCTTTTCCCAGCAGATTGTCTTCAAACTCCAAGAAATACCCTAAGCCTTCTTCTCTTTCCCTTTCTCTACTCTAGGTGAGGAATGGAAATGTAGAATGAAAGAGAACTGTATGAATATTGGGTGATTACAAATGAAGGATCCACTCCCCTTTTATAGCCTCCCAAGGCTGTCACGCCCCTAAATTCTGAATCCACAGAACTAGGAACGCGACTACCCCACGCCCACTCCGGGATCGAGGGGTTGGTAACTGGTTCAACCATATACAATACCACAACGGGGGTAGCATTGTACTTACAAATGTTCCAAATGCAACATGCAGCCAACCAATATCTATAACAGTATAGTCAGTATTACTGAATTCAATTAACACCCTCAAACATTAATTGACAAGGTCCAGCTGTCCAAGTTAATACAACTGTCACGGACCCTTGTCCGGAAAACTTATGAATAGTAGAAAATAAACCAAATCTATAAGGGAAGTACTACATGAAGATGTCCCGACCCGCTCCGCTGTGGCTCCAAAAGCTACTTCCTACAACCTGTAGGAAAAATAGAAATAAAGTAGGGTGAGCACAAGTGCTCAGTAGGTGATCCCCATCTTCATCACCTTAACACATGAAAACCCAAGTCTATATGAACAGTGCATGCTTGTGCCAGTGTAGTGTCCTACTCTATTACGACAAGCATATATCAGAATAATGGAATAAAACAACCCATTACATATAACCTCAACGGGTAACCCACACGTCATAATTAGGTCATCTCAACTTTTACAAATAACCCAACCACCCGTGGAATTTCCACGGCCAATCTCATGGGGGTCCAATCTTCCCCAACTAGCCATATGTGGGACCCACGATGTTCCCATCGACAACCAGCCACATATGGGACCTGAGGTAACCAGCCACATAAGGGACCTGTGGCCTTTTGCCAGCCCTATGTGGGACCTGCGGTTATCCCAACAAAACCCACCACCAAAAATTTCCACCAATTCACGTACATTAACCCACGAGCAGAACAAAGTTAAATTCAATATTAGGTACATAACAAATCAAAATATTAAAATCATCAAACCCACACCAAAAGGGTACAATTGCTAATTACGACACCAACGAACAATAACAAAACCCAATTAATATTCATAGCTTAGGTCCACAATTTCAAGCTAATGTAATAATCCCTTTTATTATTTTCATTACCTTATACTCCAATTTTTTTTGTTTCCTATTAATTTTATATATATAGATATTTATTACTCATATATATATTTCTTACATTTATATATATATATATATATATATATATATATATAATAGGCTTAGTTTAAAGGGGAAGGGGAAAGAACCGGCCCAGGAAGGGCCGGCCTAACTCGCCAACCCGTTAGGGGCTGGGCCGGGACGCACGGGGCGAAGCCGCCCCCTTCTCTCTCCTCAAGCGACGGACGCGCTTACGGGGGCGGCACTGATGCCGCCGCCCCCCACTTCTTCTTCACCAACGCGCAAGGCCAGGGCAACCACAGGGTCAACGGCGAGCTTCCACCTCATCCCTTCATCACCCAGGCACGGTAGAGCGAGAAGACAAAGGACACGCAGGCGCGCAGATTTCGCGGGTCACAAGCGTGCCGATCGCGCCCGACGCATGGGCGCACAGATCGCGCGGGGTATTCTTCACAGCGCGCGCAGGGTCGCCACCACTCCCTCCTGCCTCCTCCGCGCGGGCGCAGCAACTTCCACCACCCCTCCTCCATCTCCACGGCGAGGCCATGAGTGACGTCGCCATCCTCGTCCGACACCACAGCACGGCGCACGAACTAGCGATACGAGACACACGTAGTGATAATTCAAACATGTGTATAGAACTATGTATATTTATCAATCTGATTTGACCCACTAACTTCTAGTCCCATGAAAGAGAACTATCAAGAACTAAGAACAATAATCAAGAGTCACCTACCTGGATTTGGTTTGGAAAGGTTGATTGAACCGTTGCTTCGAACCCTTCTGCTTCTCTCTCACCAGGTTTCACACGCACAACAAGCCTAGGGTTTTACCCTAAGTTCCCTCTATTTATACTTATGTGTATGAATTTATTTACAATAATAATAATAGTAGTAATAATAATAATAATAATAATAATAATAATAATAATAATAATGCACCATAATAAATAATAATAACAAATTCTCAACCATAACACCCAAAATTATAGGAATAACGCAAAATATTAAAGTAATTATAATAATTAATAATAATACCTACTAATAAATTTCAGACATTAAAATAATATTAATAATAAAGAAATATTTCAAATTCTTATTCGGGCCTAACTCTAACCACATAGGTACGGGACTCTACATCCTCCCCACCTTAGGACTTTTCGTCCCCGAAAAGACAACTCATCCCCAACGAGGTAGCACGTCCCCGGCTAATATAAGTATGTACAACCTAGCTATAGTTAACATGATAGACAACAACACCCACGAACAATAATTCATTAATAATTACCTCAATGCATGATAAGGATCTTGACATCCTCCCCACCTTAGGGCTGCTCGTCCTCGAAGTTGCTCGGGGTGAAGAGCACGCATCTGACTCTCCCGCTCCCAGGTCTGTTCCTCCATATTATGGTGACGCCACAAAACACGGACCAACGGAATTGTCTTGCCCCGCACAACCTGCTCCCGGCGGTCTAAAATCTGAACTGGTGCCTCTACCACGGAACCATCGTCTGCTAGCTCTATCTCATGCCAATCTAGCACATGGGAAGGATCTGGGTAATATTTCCGTAACTGGGAGACATGGAAAACATCATGAACACGAGCCAACTCGGGTGGTAACTCCAATCGGTAAGCAATCGGTCCCACGACCGCAATGACAGGAAAAGGACCTACAAACCGAGGTGAGAGTTTGGAACCTCGCCCAAATCGTCTCGTGACCCCGCCGTGGTGAGACTCGTAAAAAGACGCGATCCCCTACGACGAAGCAGCGGCCGTCGCCGTCTCGCGATAAGACTTGTCGACTCTGGGCCGTCAACATCCGTTGTCGGATCAGCTGAACCAACTCGGTAGTCTCCTGAACCATATCGGGACCCAAAACAACTGCCTCTCCTGCCTGGGCCCAACACAAAGGGGAGCGACACGGTCGCCCATACAATGCCTCATAAGGCGCCATCCCTATCGTAGCCTGATAGCTATTGTTGTAGGAGAACTCCACCAAGGGAAGGTGAGCCTCCCAACTACCACCAAAATCCAACACACAAGCACGGAGCATATCCTCGAGAATCTGAATAGTGCGCTCGGACTGGCCATCTGTCTGTGGGTGATAAGCGGTACTCAAATTCACCGGGTGCCCAAAGCACGCTCGAATCGCCGCCGAATCGCGAAGTGAACCGAGCATCTCTATCAGAGACGATCGACATTGGCACACCATGCAATCGTACCACCACGTCGACATAACGCTGTCCCAAGGTCCGGACTGGATCGGTCTCACGAATCGGAATAAAGTGGGCAGATTTCGTCAAACGGTCTACAACAACCCAAATAGTATCATGGCCTCTAGAACGAGGAAGCCCTGTGACAAAGTCCATAGTCACATGGTCCCACTTCCACTCCGGCACAGGTAACGATTGCAACTCACCGGCAGACCACAAATGCTCGGCCTTGACCTGCTGGCACGTCAAGCACCGTCGAACAAACTCCGCAATGGCTTTCTTAAGGCCCGACCACCAGAACTGTTGCCGAACAGCATGATACATCTTCGTTCCTCCAGGGTGAACAGCCAAACGAGAGTGATGGAATTCCCGTAGAACTGTCTCCCGGAGAGAAGATGGAACTATCAATCTACCTCGATGGCGCAACACATGGTCGAATCCTCTCGTCCAATCGTCGAAAGTACGGCGGTCCGAATCCGATCCCAGGAGGACCTCACACTCAAGATCCCCCAACCGACCTTCAATAACTTGACGCCGCAACTCAGGCATCGCTATAACCACACTTAGCATACCCCCGCACTACGCTCCGCACCGGGCCGTAACCTTAGAGCGACTAGTTGCCCCATCATCTCCCATTCCTTGATAAGACAGAGAGCCATCGTGGCCTGGCTCTTCCTGGCTCAAGGCATCGCCTACTACATTTCCCTTCCCCGGTGTATACCGAAGGTCAAACCTGGAACCGTCGCATATACTCCACCCAACGCCTCGTCGGAGATTCAAATCCCGTTGAGAAAATATGTACGCAAGCTCTTGTGGTCGGTGTATACCACAAACTTCTCCCCCCAGGAAGATAGTGCGCCAACTCTTCAATGCAAAGATCACTGCAGCCTAGCTCTAAATCGTGCGTGGGGTAATTTTTCTCATGGGTCCTCAATTGACGGGAACCATAAGCAATAACCCGTCCTTCCTGCATAAGTACACAACCCAGACCAACATTTGAGGCATCGCAATAGACCTCATAGGGTACACCCTCCTGTGGTAGGATCGGGATAGGTCTTGAAGTCAATCTGGCCTTCAACCGACTAAAGGCATTCTCACAAGCATCCGACCGGACAAATCGTACTCCCTTTCGGGTCAAGCTAGTCATCGGTGCGGCTAAACGGGAGAAGTCCTTCACAAACCTCCTGTAATAACCGGCCAACCCCCGGAAAACTCCGAATCTCAAAAACATTTGTTGGTCGCTTCCAGGACATCACCGCCTCAATCTTACCAGGATCTACCATGATACCCTCCGATGATACCACGTGTCCTAAGAACTTCACCCTCTGCAACCAAAAGTCACACTTTGTAAATTTTGCGTATAGTCTATGGTCCCTCAACGTCTGCAACACCACATGTAAGTGCTCTTCATGCTCGATCTCTGTCCGGGAATAAATCAAGATATCATCTATAAAGACCACCACGAACTGATCAAGATAGGGTGTGAAAATCTGGTTCATCAACCCCATAAATACCGCCAGGGCATTTGTGAGCCCAAAGGGCATCACTAGCCACTCATAATGGCCATATTCTGCACTCGAAGGTCTGTCTTCGGGATGTCGACTCCCGCACACGTAGTCGATGGTATCCAGGATCTCAAATCAACCTTGGAAAACCAACGGGCACCCCTGAACTGGTCAAACAAATCATCGATCCTCGGTAGTGGGTATCTGTTCTTCACTGTCACCTGATTCAACCGTCGGTAGTCAATACACAACCGAAGCGAACCATCCGCCTTTTTGGCGAATAACACCGGAGCACTCCAAGGCGAACTACTTCGTCTAATAAAACCGCGCGCCAAAAGATCGTCAATCTGCCTCTTGAGCTCTCGAAGCTCAACCGGTGCCATCTGTGAGCCGCCAACTGATAGGTGTTGTCCCGGGTAGCAACTCTATCGGGAAGTCCACCTCTCTCACTGGTGGTAAATCAACCAAGTCCTCTGGAAACACGTCGGGAAACCGATCCACCACCTTGGGTAACACCGCCTTACCCTCCTGCTGGGTGTCGACAAGTGTCAAACTGGCCAACTGATGGGTTACATCACCCCATCCTTGCCTCAATGGCCCCAACTTGCACGCATCATCAGACCACTCACCCACGAAGGTGCCTCGAGTGCCCTCAGGTGTGAGGAAGGTCACTCGTCGCCTATAACACTCAATCACTGCCTCCACACGGGTCAACCAATCCATACCCAATATCACATCAAAGGCATCAAGGCGCATCACAAATAGGTTACACCGGAGGTTGACACCCCCGAGAGTAACCTCACATCCCGAACAGACCTTATCAATCACCACTAGGCCCCCTACGGGTGTATCAACCACAAGGGGCTGATCAACAGTAGTACAATCCAACTCTAATCCCTCAACAGTGGAGTGTGCGATAAAAGAATGAGTAGCACCAGTGTCAATCAAGACAGTACAAATAGTACGTGAAACCAAAATCGTACCTCTCACCGCAGCTGGCCCCTGACTTGCCTCGTCAATTGGTGGAACTTCTGCCTCTCCATCAGTGATAGCATAGTTCCTCCCCTTCTGTACACTTCCACTGGCCTGACTCGCCGTAGCTCGATCATTCTGTCCCTTCTGAGCCTGGGCCTCCCGCTGAGGCTGCTGTGTAGCAGTCGCCCCTGCACCGACCGCCCCGACCGAGCCGGTCTCGATATGGAGCACCGCTCCTTGGCCCTGGTTATGAGGTCGATGTGGCCCCACAACACTAGCTGTACTGGCAGAAGGACACTCTCCTATCCTGTGTCCTAGTCCCCCACATCGAAAGCACTTGAGTGGGTTGCTATTCTTCCGCCTACAATCCGCCTCCTTGTGTCCCCGGAGTCCACAAGATCGACACGTCCCTGGAAACCGTGAGGTAGAACTGCTGCCTGAGTTCCCCGTTTGTGAGAATCTGGGCACCGGCCTCTTGTCCCCCTGTCCCTCAGTCTGCTCCTCTCTTGGCCTCTTTTGGCTAGGCCCCTGTGAGCTCCCTGGTTTCTGAGTCCTGATCTGGTTTAAGTCCCGTTCTCCAATAAGTGCCTTGTTGACCGCGTCACTGTAGGTGGTCAACTCCATCATGTTCAGTCCCCTCCTGAGTGATGGTCTCAACCCATCAATGAAATCCTGGGTCTTATTAGCCTCAACCTTCCATGACTCGGGGCAAACCTCCCTAGCTCGGTAAGGCAAGGTGACATACTCTGTCCACGGTCCGACCGCCTGCTCCAAAGTGTAGTACTCCCGTCGCCTCGTCTTCTCGCACGAGCGCGGGAAATACTCTGTGTAGAAGAGCTCCACGAAGTCCTCCCATGCCATCGGGCTCTCATGAACATGCTTCACAGCGTCCCACCATCTGCGGGCCCCACCTACTAGGAAATGCATGGCTAAGCGGACCTTAGCCTCCTCGGGCACCTGGATCAGCTCGAAGATGTCCTCTGTCCATTTGACCCATTCCTCGGCCTCATCGGGTCTCGTATTCGCCTCAAACTTTGTCGGTTCTCGCTCAGAACCGACTCACCCAATCGATCGGCATGCGCAGCGGGATCGCCGTGACTTGTGGGTCGGCTCTCCTCTAGAACCTCCCCGCCGAGGCCGCTGCCGCTTCCTCAGTTCCTCCTGCATCACTTCTCTGGCCACCTCCCTCATGGTACCCTGCATCGCACCCTGAATTTGGCTCAATATTTGAGCCCCAATCTGAGCAGCAATGCCTGAACCCAAAGCAGGTACTGGAGAACTCTGCTCTCCTTGTGATTCGGACTGAAGGGATAGCTCCTCTGCTGGACCTTGAGCCCTAGTCTTGGGTGCCATTCTGCACCAACACATATCAACAACATCTATTTAACTACTGCGCGCTAGTCAAACAATCAAATTATTTAAACCAACAAGCAAAACCAAGTCCGCCTCACAAATAATGGGGTTTCTAAGCCCCTTATTTTATTTACCAAATTATGTGGTTATTCACTTAGACTTCCTAGGTTCGAATTAGCACAATCAATCACCAACAAAAACAAACAACAATTAGCCAATTGTATAAATACAAGCATATCATTAAAGCATCATTAGCAGATAATTTCTAGTGCCTAGATACGCACATAGTCACGCAGCATGTATGCACCCAACCCAAATGCTTCCTAGGATGATCTGATGAACCCTCAGTCAACTCAGAACACATATAAGGACTGCGTTGATCAGGCGCCCTCCCTATAGTCTTCTAAGCTTCTAAGTGTCAATCAACCACCCCTCACTAACCTAGGTCCACTAAACCATGCTCTGATACCAACTTGTCACGCCCCTAAATTCTGAATCCACAGAACTAGGAACGCGACTACCCCACGCCCACTTCGGGATCGAGGGGTTGGTAACTGGTTCAACCATATACAATACCACAACGGGGGTAGCATTGTACTTACAAATGTTCCAAATGCAACATGCAGCCAACCAATATCTATAACAGTATAGTCAGTATTACTGAATTCAATTAACACCCTCAAACATTAATTGACAAGGTCCAGCTGTCCAAGTTAATACAACTGTCACGGACCCTTGTCCGGAAAACTTATGAATAGTAGAAAATAAACCAAATCTATAAGGGAAGTACTACATGAAGATGTCCCGACCCGCTCCGCTGTGGCTCCAAAAGCTACTTCCTACAACCTGTAGGAAAAATAGAAATAAAGTAGGGTGAGCACAAGTGCTCAGTAGGTGATCCCCATCTTCATCACCTTAACACATGAAAACCCAAGTCTATATGAACAGTGCATGCTTGTGCCAGTGTAGTGTCCTACTCTATTACGACAAGCATATATCAGAATAATGGAATAAAACAACCCATTACATATAACCTCAACGGGTAACCCACACGTCATAATTAGGTCATCTCAACTTTTACAAATAACCCAACCACCCGTGGAATTTCCACGGCCAATCTCATGGGGGTCCAATCTTCCCCAACTAGCCATATGTGGGACCCACGATGTTCCCATCGACAACCAGCCACATATGGGACCTGAGGTAACCAGACCACATAAGGGACCTGTGGCCTTTTGCCAGCCCCTATGGGACCGCGGTTATCCCAACAAAACCCACCACCAAAAATTTCCACCAATTCACGTACGTTAACCCACGAGCAGAACAAAGTTAAATTCAATATTAGGTACATAACAAATCAAAATATTAAAATCATCAAACCCACACCAAAAGGGTACAATTGCTAATTACGACACCAACGAACAATAACAAAACCCAATTAATATTCATAGCTTAGGTCCACAATTTCAAGCTAATGTAATAATCCCTTTTATTATTTTCATTACCTTATACTCCAATTTTTTTTGTTTCCTATTAATTTTATATATATAGATATTTATTACTCATATATATATTTCTTACATTTATATATATATATATAATAGGCTTAGTTTAAAGGGGAAGGGGAAAGAACCGGCCCAACTCGCCAGCCCGTTAGGGCTGGCTGGGACGCACGGGGCGAAGCCGCCCCCTTCTCTCTCCTCAAGCGACGGACGCGCTTACGGGGGCGGCACTGATGCCGCCGCCCCCCACTTCTTCTTCACCAACGCGCAAGGCCAGGGCAACCACAGGGTCAACGGCGAGCTTCCACCTCATCCCTTCATCACCCAGGCACGGTAGAGCGAGAAGACAAAGGACACACAGGCGCGCAGATTTCGCGGGTCACAAGCGTGCCGATCGCGCCCGACGCATGGGCGCACAGATCGCGCGGGGTATTCTTCACAGCGCGCGCGGGGTCGCCACCACTCCCTCCTGCCTCCTCCGCGCGGGCGCAACAACTTCCACCACCCCTCCTCCATCTCCACGGCGAGGCCATGAGTGACGTCGCCATCCTCGTCCGACACCACAGCACGGCGCACGAACTAGCGATACGAGACACACGTAGTGATAATTCAAACATGTGTATAGAACTATGTATATTTATCAATCTGATTTGACCCACTAACTTCTAGTCCCATGAAAGAGAACTATCAAGAACTAAGAACAATAATCAAGAGTCACCTACCTGGATTTGGTTTGGAAAGGTTGATTGAACCGTTGCTTCGAACCCTTCTGCTTCTCTCTCACCAGGTTTCACACGCACAACAAGCCTAGGGTTTTACCCTAAGTTCCCTCTATTTATACTTATGTGTATGAATTTGTTTACAATAATAATAATAGTAGTAATAATAATAATAATAATAATAATAATAATAATAATGCACCATAATAAATAATAATAAGAAATTCTCAACCATAACACCCAAAATTATAGGAATAACGCAAAATATTAAAGTAATTATAATAATTAATAATAATACCTACTAATAAATTTCAGACATTAAAATAATATTAATAATAAAGAAATATTTCAAATTCTTATTCGGGCCTAACTCTAACCACATAGGTACGGGACTCTACAAAGGCTATATTTGAATTTTTGAATTTGAATTCCCTATTATTTCTCATAATTCCTCCAAATAATTAGCCCATAATAACTCTCTTGTAACTCCCTATTTTTGAATTTGAAAATAATATAAATCCCCCTCTTAATCCCCATAAAAGACCTTAATCCAAATACAAAGCACCCGTTTGAATTCAAATTTCTTCAATTAATTCTTCTTTAACCTGAGTGTTTGGTGCCTGTCTTTTTCCCAAATGACTTCGGTCTAGAAGGGAAAAAGTGAGTTGCAAAAAAGGAGTCTATCGCCGGAATTTGAGTTTGGTCGGGTGAAGAAATCTTCACCCGACCACCCTGCAGAGTCTTCAAAATTCACCCGACCAGAAGAGAGTTATGTTCCATGATGCTTGGAGAGTCTTCCTATGCAAAATCAGCTTCACCCGACCAGGTCGGGTGAAGACTGATTCACCTAACCACCTCCAAATGACCTCGGATTTCACCCGACCAGAAGACAATAATATTCCTTTGGGTTCCAGAAAGCGATCCTTGAAAAATGGGCTTCACCCGACCTGGTCGGGTGAAGGTCCTTTACCCGACCTTCACCCGACCAACATGAAATTCGGTTGTCGTGATCTTTAGGTCCTTGGGATTTTTTTTTCCTTCTGTGAATTTGGTGAATTCTCCTTGATTTTTGGATTCCTGTCGAAATATAACAAAAATACCATAAAAACTACAAGAAATCCTCTTTTCCGGGTTAGGCCATGAAAATATGATAATGTAGCACAAATGTGCAATAAATGAATCAAAAGAGCATGAAAATGTACCCAAAATGGCCCTAAAAAGGGGGTATAAATCCCCCCGATCACATATGACGGGTGATCAGTCTCTGCTCATAGAAGTTGCTAACAAACGAGGCTCATCTGTATCATATGACGACAATAGTAATGGTAAGACTGTAGGGTATGGCACTTTAACCAATGACTGTGTATCAATTACTAAGGTTACACTAGTCGAAGGTTTGAAGTATAATCTGCTAAGTGTCGTAATTTATGTGACAAAGGATTTACTGTTTCCTTTATGTCCAACACCTGCACTGTCATCACTGGTTTTCGTCCAGGCCCGTTTGGGGTGGGCTCAAACTAAACCAATGGTGAGAAATTTAGAGTCGCCACCAACTGTTTTGGGGTACAGTTGGATACCCTCTACCTTGAGTAGTAAAAAAAAAAAATGTGGTCTGCGTTATCAGACAAGGGTTCGAGAGTTGGTTACATGTAGGGAAGGATTAGCACCCCCACAATACCCTTTCAGTATCTATTTTTGGAAAAGGAGGTTTTTTATTTATTGTCACTGTCGTAATTGGGTTGAGTTTCCTAGAAGGTCTATCATTTTTATTTAGCTAAGTTATTTATTAAAGTCATGGTTAAAATGGATTTACCCTAAATTTTTAAAGAGAATTTTAAAAGTTTTGGTTTTTTGTTTGAAGTGGAAAATGAAATCCTAAGTTTTTTTCTCTTTATTTTCGTTTTTTTTTGTTTTTTTAGTAACAATTTTTTATTGTTTTTTTGTTGTTTTGTTTTTGTTTTCATTTTTTTGTTTTTTGTTTTTTGTTTTTGTTTTTATTTTTGTTTTTTGGGGCTTTGAAAATATGTATTTCTTTGGTCTTGAAAACGTTTGTTTGTTTTTTTTTTTTTTTTTTTTTTTTGAAACGTTTTAGGGTTTACACTAAGCACTAACACATGTGAAAAATGTTTTTTTCTATTTATTATCACTGCCGTAATTGGGTTGAGTTTCCTAGAAGGTCTATGATTTTTATTTAGCTAAGTTATTTATTAAAGTCATGGTTAAAATAGATTTACCCTAAACTTCTAAAAGGAATTCTAAAAGTTTTGGTTTTTTGTTTGAAGTAGAAAATGAAATTCTAAGTTTTTTTTCTTTATTTTCGTTTTCTTTTTCTTTTTTTTTTTTTTTTTTGTTTTTTCAAGTAACAATTTTTGTTGTTTTGTTTTTGTTTTTTTTGTTTTTGTTTTTTTTTGTTTTTGTTTTTTTGGGCTTTGAAAATATTTATTTCTTTGGTCTTGAAAATGTGTTTTGTTTTTTTTTTGTTTTTTTTTGTTTTTTTAAAAAATATTTTAGGGTTGTAATGACCCGTGTGTAAGAAGTTGACCACAAACACCTTGGATGTTGGGGCACAAGTTTGAGGTAAGAGATGAGCCCAAGAGGGGACTTTTGGGAGGTGCATGTGACAAGTGATAACGTACATTTATGCCCTAGGAAGATGCTATGCATATACATGCGGTTTTAAGCTATTTTGGCAGATTTTGGAGCTCACTTTTGGTATACTAGATGGCCTCAAACAATTGGCGTGCAAGAACAAAAGTTGCTTAGAATGAGGTCCTCTATCTACCATAGAAATTTCAGAGCATTTGGAGCTGCACGTGAATTCACCCATTTCACGTGCAAGCATATTCTTGCTTCTCAGACCTCTATAAGATGCAAGGAGGCTTGGGGTGAAGTTTGAGTGCATTTGGAGCTGCACGCCAATTGGGGAATTGGCGTTCAAATTGGCATGCAGGCATGTTTTTGCATGGTTACCTTAGTTTTGTTATTCTAATCATCTTTTCCCAAAGGACCATGTTGGAATTGTGAATATTTTGGTGTGTATGGATGTGGGAAGGTCATAGCTTGTTCCATCAAAACTACGTCGTTTTGATGCTGGGATTCACTTAATCAAAACTACGTCATTTTGATGTTGTGTTGTCTATATAAGGAGGAGAAGCCCCTCTATTTTAGGTTTAGGGTTTGTTGCTCCACCAGCCGTCACAGAGAGAGAGAGAGAGAGAGAGAGAGAGAGAGAGAGAGAGAGAGAGAGAGAGAGAGAGAGAGAGAGAGGGGAGGAGAGCTTCTGGTGGCTGCCGGAGCGTCTTGCGGGGGCGGTCGGAGTCTTGCGTGGAAGCGGGGACAGGAGAACATACAAGGTAGGGGTTCTGTTCTTCCTAAATCCTCCTCTGTCCTAGGGTTCCAGGGCAGATTATGGATTTTACCTATTTATATATATATGTAATCCATATAGGTGTGATCTCCTATATGGATGTTGGCCTTCAATGGCGGTTTTTGATGTATTTTGGTGTTAGATGGTGAGTGCATATCAAGTGTTCGATAAAATGCCTGTGTGAATATGTTTGTGTGAATATGCTTACTATGTGTTTGATTTTATGCCTGATTGGCTGTGCGAACTAAGTGTTTGGTATTATGCCTGTGAAAGTGTGTATGCTACGTGGTTGGTTTAATGCCTGTGTGACCTTGAATGCTGTGTTTGTGGAATTCGGTGGCTATGGAAGCCCGGGACTGGAACTGTTAGCCCGTGTGGCTAAGCCTATATGGCCGTGGATATGTTAGCCCATGTGGCTAAGCCTGAGAGGCTGTGGATATGTTAGCCCGTGTGGCTAAGCCTGAGAGGCTGTGGATATGTTAGCCCGTGTGGCTAAGCCTGAGTGGCTGTGGATATGTTAGCCTATATGGCTAAGCTTGTATGGATGTGGATATGTGTGTGCCATGTGAATGTGGAATACAACTTGTTTATATTTTATTGTCACAACACTGCACCTGTACACGCTCATGTAGACACTAGGAGCATGGGATGGGTTGGGGAGACATGATCCCTACTGAGCTGTGGTTGCTCACCCCTCCCTCTATGTTGTGTTTTCTTTCAGGAACATACAGGCGTTAGGTGGGACCCCAAGGTGGAAGACCTTATTTATTTTACTGTCTTCCATTTATGTTATTTTTATGGGAATTGATGTAACCCCAGTGGGGATGGATTGGAAAGAGGATTTTGTTGTAATAAAGACTGGTTTGGATTGTGGATTGCTTTTATGAACATTACTTTCTTGAATGTGTTGTGGATGTTTAAAAATGTTATATTCAGGGTTTACATCCTAACCCCTTTGCCCTCCGTGTGGGTACAAGGGGAGTCACGTACCGGTTTCCTCGGGTTGGAAATCCGGGGCGTGACAATATGGTATCAGAGCATGGTCTAGTTGGCCTAGGGTAGTGGGCGGACCTGGTTATCCTATGTCCTTTGGAGGAGCCTGGAGGGACATGCCTGATCAACATGGTCCTCTTTGAGCCTCCAAGGTGTACTTAGGGTAGTCCAGTCTTATGGTAGGATTTGCATGCATTGGCATTAGGGCACTAGTTGCATTTGCTGTGAATGTGTGCTAAACTGTGGAAAATGTGAATAGTGTGATAAGGTGTGAACTGTGCAATTCTGATTTTATTTGAAGTACCTTGAGCATGACTACAAGGAAAGGTCCGTGTTTATTTGAACTGTGTGTAATGTTGATTGGTGCAATGTGTGAAAGGTGTGTGATGCCATGTATTACTTGACTTGATAGTGGGGTAGAGGTAGTGAAACTCGATAATTGTCGAACGCGTTCTGACGTTTGTGCTTCTTACTTCATGTAGTAAGAATGCCACCGAGGAGAGTGACACGTGCGTCCGGGGCAGTAGCTGATGAGTCATTTGCCCATGAGGGTCCGGGTGTGGGGCAGTCCGTTGGAGGACATGCACTGTTGCTGGCGCACCTGCGAGAAGGCATCCGGTTGGAAGTCCAAGAGCTGAGGGAGGGTATCCGGCAAGAAGTCCGGGAGGAGGTGCGCCGTGAGATGGCGGCACAGCAGGTGGTGCCACCACCACCGCCACCACCAGCGAGGGAGTTACCAAGGGAGCATGAGGGTGCACTGAGTTAGCTGAGCACTGGCTGAGGCAGATCGATGATGTGGTGACACGGTTCCGAAAGGAACAACCTCCGCGATTCAAAGGGGAGGAGGACCCAGTGTTAGCTGAGCACTGGCTGAGGCAGATCGAGGATGTGTTTTCCTTTCTCCTACCTCGGGAGGAGGATAAGGTGAGACTGGCCATTCGGCAGCTGGAGGGGAATGCTCTGGAGTGGTGGCAGAGTGTCGCGGGGAGCCGTGCAGTGCAGTTTATGCTGTGGGAGGAGTTCTTGCAACTCTTCCACGATGAGTTTTTCCCTGAGTCCTTGAGATGGCAGAAGAGAGAAGAATTTGGCAGCCTGAAGCAAGGATCAAAGACGGTGCCCGAGTATGAGCGGGAGTTCCGGAGTTTGAGCAGATTTGCTCCCGAGACCGTGGCACAGGAGGACCTGAAGGCCCACAAGTTCACCTTGGGTCTCAGGCCAGCACTTAGGCAGAGGGTGGCAATTCTGCGTTTGAGGACCTATGCTGAGGTTGTGGAGACAGCCCGAATAGCTGAGAGGGAGCTGGATGATGAGAGGCAGACCCATCAGGGTCGCCCGTTGCAGGGTGGGTTGGAGCGTGATTCCGGGTCCAAGCGGCCCAAGACTGAGGAAAGGGATAGCAGTTCTTTCCGCAGCCGAGGACAACCATCAGTGCCCCCAGGGAGGTCTAGCTTTGGCGGTAGCAGACAGGGAGGTCCAGCAGGAGGACTCCCCAGCGGTTGTCATTGCTGTGGGGAGCAAGGCCACTTCAAGAGGGAGTGTCCCAAGAAGAACTGGTGATACAATAGCTATGGACGAGAAGGCCATTTGAGCCGGGTTTGCCGGAGTAGCAATAAGGGAGTTGGAGGCATGGCATCCAGTATGAGGAGTGACGCCAGTTTTCGTACACCAGCAGAGAGACCAGCTCGTCAGTGGCAGGCTAGTCAGGCAGGATCGAGTCAGACCCAACCCTAGGGGAGGCCGGAGCGGCAATAGACTGAAGCTGGAGGCAACCTTAGCGGGAAGCGTCCAGTGACTGAGCTGACCAGTGGCACGGGACAAGGAAGGGTGTTTGCGCTGGAGGCGACGTACGAGGAGGAGGCTGAGCTACCACCTCCACCTGCGGAGGGTGGAGCAGGACCATCGGTGGTTAGAGGTACCCTCTTGATTTCTCGTACGTTAGCTTCTGTTCTTTTTGATACGGGTGCATCGTGTTCCTTCGCTGCCGAGCTTCTTATTGATGGCTTGGGGTTAGCTTGTGTGGAGGCCGCGAGGCCCCTAGTTGTGGAGTCTCCGGTGGGAGGCATGATTGAGGTACGGCGTGTGTGTCGTGACTGTGTGTTAACCATAGGAGAGGTGGAGCTGAGTTTTGACTTGCATGTAATGCCCTTGAGGACGTTTGACCTGATCTTGGGTATGGACTGGCTTATGGCCTTCTAGGCCAAGATAGATTGTTATCGGCGGTGGGTATCCTTTGTGTCACCTGCGGGGGTTTCTTGCACCCTGCAGGGGGAGTGGGATCGTGAGGCTAGTCGGGCTGGGCCGATCTTTGGACCAAGTGGGGTGCTATAACCCACAGGTTAGCAGCCCTAACCTTTGCTGAGGAAGGGAAAGTGGCGCAGAGGGTGTGGCCAGCAGTTGTTGACCAATTTCAGGATGTCTTCCCTGACCAGTTGAGGAGTTTACCTCCTCAGAGGAGTGTGGAGTTCACCATTGAGTTGGTGCCGGGAACGGGTCCGATTTCCCAAGCAGCATATCGTATGGGGCCAGCCGAGCTGAGGGAGCTGCAGAGGCAAATAGAGGAGTTGGGGGACCAGGGGTATATCAGACCGAGTACCTCACCTTGGGGTGCTCCTGTGCTCTTTGCCAAGAAGGCAGATGGCACGCTTCGTCTCTCGCATCGACTACGGGAAGTCGAATTCGGTGGATCGTGAAGAACAAGTACCCATTGCCTCGGATAGATGACCTGTTTGACCAGTTGAGTGGAGCCCAGTGGTTTTCCAAAATAGATTTACGGTCGAGGTATCACCAGCTTAGGGTTAGGGAGGAGGACATCCCTAAGACGGCCTTTCAGTGCAGGTATGGGCATTATGAGTGGGTAGTGATGCCTTTCGGGCTCACAAATGCGCCAGCGGTGTTCATGCATTTGATGAACCAGGTCTTTGCTCCATACTTGAATTCGTTTGTGGTGGTGTTTATTGATGATATCTTGGTGTATTCCAAGACCGAGAGGGAGCATGTGGAGCATTTGGCAACAGTGTTGCAAACCTTGAGGGACCAGCAGCTGTTTGCTAAGTTTAGCAAGTGTGAGTTTTGGCTGCAGGAGGTTCACTTTCTTGGCCATGTGGTGTCAAGTGAGGGAGTTAGGGTGGACCCGGCCAAGATTGAGGCCGTGGCATCGTGGGCAGGCCAACCAATGTTTTTGAGATTCGTAGTTTTCTTGGCTTGGCAGGCTATTATCGTCATTTTGTTGAGGGGTTCTCCCGTTTGGCAGCTCCTATGACAGCGTTGACTCGGAAGGGAGTAAAGTTTGAGTGGACGGACAAGTGCCAGCAGCCGTTTGAGACTCTCAAGACCCGTTTGACCACTGCACCGGTGTTGAGGTTGCCTCGGGAGGATATCCCATATGAGGTATATTGTGATGCGTCCAGGGTTGGATAGGGGTGTGTGCTTATGCAGGAGCACAGTGTTATAGCTTATGGGTCGAGGCAGTTGAAGCCTCATGAGCAGAATTACCCTACCCATGATCTTGAGTTGGCGGCTGTCATCTTCGCCCTGAAGAGTTGGCAGCACTACCTCTTGAGGCAAAAGTTTGTGGTGTTCTCAGATCACAAGAGCCTTCAGTACATCTTTACTCAGAAGGACTTGAATTTGAGGCAAAGGAGATGGGTGGAGTATTTGCAGACCTTTGACTTTACTCTTGCCTATACCCTGGGCAAGGGTAATGTTGTGGCTGACGCATTGAGCAGAAAAGGGAAAGCTGAGGTGGCCGTAAGAGAGTGGAAGCTGATGGAGCAGTTGGCGATGTTGCAGTGCGGCCTGTTGTTCGTGATGGTGGGACAGTCCTGAGTCCTTTGGTGGTTGTGCCTGAGTTGTACCAGCGCGTCCGGGAGGGACAGTTGGGTGACATTGAGTGTGAGGTTCTCCGTGCTCGTATTGAGGCTGGTGAACTATCTGAGGACTGGACAGAGGGCCCTGAGCATGAGTTGTCTTTTCAGGGGCGGTTGGTATTGGCTTCTTCTCTCCGGGATGAGGTGATGAGGGAGTTTCACCAGTCTAGAGTTGCTGTGCATCCAGGGGGTACGAAGATGTACCATGCACTTCGAGGACATTTTTGGTGGCCTAGGATGAAACGCGATGTGGCTGCCTTTGTTTCGCGGTGCCTCACGTGTCAGTAGGTGAAGGCTGAGCATCAGCGGCCGGCGGGCATGTTACAGCCCTTGCCCATAGCGGAGTGGAAGTGGGACCACATAGCGATGGATTTTGTGACTGGTCTTCCACCCACCACAGGGAGGAAAGATATGATTTGGGTCATTGTAGATCGACTCACAAAGTCGGCCCATTTCTTGGCTGTTCGTGAGCGGGACTCTATTGGGACCTTGAGTCATCTATACATAAACGAGATTGTACAACTACATGGAGTACCATCATCGGTTGTCTCTGACCGGGATTCGCGGTTCACTTCCCGTTTTTGGGCAGGTTTGCAGGAGGCTATGGGGACCAAACTTCACTTGAGTACAGCCTTTCACCCTGAGAATGACGGCCAGACAGAGAGGACGAATCAGACCTTGGAGGACATGTTACGGGCCTGTGTGTTAGATTTCGGGGGTTCGTGGGTAACTCACCTTCCTTTGGTGGAGTTTGCCTACAACAACAGTTTTCAGGCGTCCATTGGGATGGCTCCTTTTGAGGCGTTGTATGGGCGGCCGTGTCGATCACCTTTGTGTTGGACCGAGGTGGGGGAGACAGCTCTCTTGGGACCACAGTTGGTTCAAGAGGCTACCGAGAAGGTTAAGTTGATTCGTCAACGGTTGTTATCAGCTCAGAGTCGGCAAAAATCTTATGCGGATCAGCGGCGGCGACCTTTAGAGTTTTCTGTTGGTGATCATGTGTTCCTTCGTGTCTCTCCACGTTGTGGCCATCGACGGTTTGGGCGAGGTTCCAAGCTATCTCCTCGGTTTATTGGTCCTTTTGAGGTTCTGACTCGTGTGGGGCCGGTGGCTTACCGGTTAGCTTTGCCACCACGGCTGAGTCGAGTGCACAACGTGTTCCACGTGTCCCAGTTGAGGAAGTATCACCCTGACCCCACCCATGTGATCGATTGGGGGACATTAGACATTGAGGATGACATGTCCGTTGTTGAGGCCCCTATCCGTATCCTAGATCGGCGAGAGAAGCTTTTGCGTGGTCGTGCTTATTCCTTTGATTCGCGTCGTTGTGGCAGCACCGTGGCATTGAGGAGGAGACATGGGAACGTGAGTCCGTGATGCGTGAGCAAGACCTGGACTTGTTCGAGGACCGAACAATCTTAAGCGTGGGAGGTGGCTGTTGGCCAAGGGATAGTGATGTGTTTTCTTGTATTAGTTGTGTATGATTTGGTGTATTTGTTTTGTCTTTTAGACATGTGTTCATATTTGTGATGTGTTTTGAGATGTGTATTTGTGACATGCAGATATGTGTTATATGCATTATTGTGATGCATGTGGTTATGGATTATGGTGGTACCTTGTTATGTGCTGTTATGTGTTGTGCGCGGTGTATGACCCATTTGGGTGTTGTGGCTCGCCGTGTGGCAAATGGGTAGCTTGTGTTCGTTTTCCTCGTATGTCATTTCTTTTCGAGGACGAAAAGTCTTAAGGGGGAGAGGATGTAATGACCCGTGTGTAAGAAGTTGACCACAAACACCTTGGATGTTGGGGCACAAGTTTGAGGTAAGAGATGAGCCCAAGAGGGACTTTTGGGAGGTGCATGTGACAAGTGATAACGTACATTTATGCCCTAGGAAGATGCTATGCATATACATGCGGTTTTAAGCTGTTTTGGCAGATTTTGGAGCTCACTTTTGGTATAGTAGATAGCCTCAAACAATTGGCGTGCAAGAACAAAAGTTGCTTAGAATGAGGTCCTCTATCTACCACAGAAATTTCAGAGCATTTGGAGCTGCACGTGAATTCACCCATTTCACGTGCAAGCATATTTTTGCTTCTCGGACCTCTATAAGATGCAAGGAGGCTTGGGGTGAAGTTTGAGTGCATTTGGAGCTGCACGCCAATTGGGGAATTGGCGTGCAGGCATGTTTTTGCATGGTAACCTTAGTTTTGTTATTCTAATCATCTTTTCCCAAAGGACCATGTTGGAATTGTGAATTTTTTGGTGTGTATGGATGTGGGAAGGTCATAGCTTGTTTCATCAAAACTACGTCGTTTTGATGCTGAGATTCACTTAATCAAAACTACGTCGTTTTGATGTTGTATTGTCTATATAAGGAGGAGAAGCCCCTCTGTTTTAGGTTTAGGGTTTGTTGCTCCACCAGCCGTCGCAGAGAGAGAGAGAGAGAGAGGGGAGGAGAGCTTCTGGTGGCTGCCGGAGCGTCTTGTGGGGGTGGTCAGAGTCTTGCGTGGAAGCGGGGGCAGGAGAACATACAAGGTAGGGGTTCTGTTCTTCCTAAATCCTCCTCTGTCCTATGGTTCTAGGGCAGATTAAGGATTTTACCTGTTTATATATATATGTAATCCATATAGGTGTGATCTCCTATATGGATGTTGGCTTTCAATGACATTTTTTGATGTATTTTGGTGTTCGATGGTGAGTGCATATCAAGTGTTCGATAAAATGCCTGTGTGAATATGCCTAGTATGTGTTTGATTTTATGCCTGATTGGCTGTGCGAACTAAGTGTTTGGTATTATGCCTGTGAAAGTCTGTATGCTACGTGGTTGGTTTAATGCCTGTGTGACCTTGTATGCTGTGTTCGTGGAACCCGGTGGCTGTGGAAGCCCGGGACTGGAACTGTTAGTCCGTGTGGCTAAGCCTATATGGCTGTGGATATGTTAGCCCGTGTGGCTAAGCCTGAGAGGCTGTGGATATGTTAGCCCGTGTGGCTAAGCCTGAGTGGCTGTGGATATGTTAGCCTATATGGCTAAGCCTGTATGGCTGTGGATATGTGTGTGCCATGTGAATGTGGAATACAACTTGTTTATATTTTATTGTCACAACACTGCACCTGTACACGCTCATGTAGACGCTAGGAGCATGGGATGGGTTGGGGAGACATGATCCCTACTGAGCTGTGGTTGCTCACCCCTCCCTCTATGTTGTGTTTTCTTTCAGGAACATACAGGCGTTAGGTGGGACCCCAAGGTGGAGACCTTATTTATTTTACTGTCTTCCATTTATGTTATTTTTATGGGAATTGATGTAACCCCAGTGGGGATGGATTGGAAAGAGGGTTTTATTGTAATAAAGACTGGTTTGGATTGTGGAATGCTTTTATGAACATTACTTTCTTGAATGTGGTGTGGATGTTTAAAAATGTTATATTCAGGGTTTACATCCTAACCCCTTTGCCCTCCGTGTGGGTACAAGGGGAGTCACGTACCGGTTTCCTCGGGTTGGAAATCCGGGGCGTGACAAGGGTTTACACTAAGCACTAATACATGTGAAAAATGAATCTTTGTGTGTTTTCTTTTAAATTTTTTTCAGCTAATGAAACACAAAAAAAGAAACACATATTAGCATGAAAGTTATGTGTGTGATAGTGACATCCACAAATAAAAATAAAGCTACCCTCTTTTTTTCTTTGTCCATGCCTCTATTTGCTCTCCCTCTCTTTTTTTCATTCTTTACTATTCTTTACATATTATAGCATACAACGTATACAACATATATCAACAACATACAAAAAAAATACAAGAAAAATACAACATATACCAATCAACACACAAAAAAGAAGGAAAATAGGCTGAAAAGTAATAAAAAACAAATACAAATTAACTGAACCGACTTGGCTTGAATGAGGCTTCACCCTGGGCTTTCGCTTAAACTGTCTTGTCTGCGCCGATAGTCGCCTACTCGAAAATAGAACCAACAAATTTGGCAGTGAGATTTGTGAAAAAGATTTCCTAGTATTTAGAGACTGGAGTTATGTATTATTATTTTTTTTGGGTTTGAGATTTTTGGTGACTGGAAATAAGGAGAGTGGGCGTAAGAAATAGGGAAATGAAGAAGAATTGTTTTTTTGTTTTTTTTTTTGTGATGAAAACGTAAGAGAGAGGGGGCAGAACTGGGTTGTTTGTTTGTTTTTTCTTGTTGGGAAAAAGAGAGCTATAACGAGGTATTAGGGAAAAAGAGACCTGTATCGAGGTATCAGGGAAAGCTGGAAGTGAATGGGCGATTTTTGGTTTTAGAATGGCAAAAAGTTGTTTTTTGAATGCGGGAGTTGAGCGAATTTGAGAGAGAATGGCAGCAAATCAAAGAGGGGTTTTTTTGGGTGTAATCTAGGCGTTCTCTGGGTCTTCTCCTCCTTTTTTCGTGTGGACAAAAGAGTTGATTTAAAGGCGTTAGCTGTATTGCATTGATTGCAGCATTTAATGCTGTATTATTGATGCAGTATTTTTTATTTCCAGATTTTGCCTTTTGTCGAAGGGAATAATGACTTGTGCAGCTCGTGATTGTCCTTTTTTAAGTTTTTATTAGCACATGTGACCGATAGGCATTGAAAAACGGCTCTGTCAGATGGCCAGCTCATAACAAACGTGTCCCGTGAGCAATTGGCGAGAGAGCCAGCGAGAGAGGCCAGACAGCGAAGGTCAGAGGTCAAAGGGTCAGAGTGTCGGCAGGTCGAATTGTCGGCAGGGCCAAAGTTTCGGTGGGTCGAAGGTCAATGGTCAACAGTCAACGGGTCGAAGTGTCGGTAGGTCGAAGGTTAACGGTCAACGGATTTAAGGGCTAAGGGTCGAAGGGCAAGGGCTGAATGTCAAGGGTCGAAGGGTCGTAGACTCGGAGGTCAAGGGTCGTAGGTTAAGGATCGTAGACTCGGAGGTCAAGGGTCGTAGACTCGGAGGTCGAGGACTTCGGCCTTCGAGGCTTGAAGATTTCGAATCTTCGAGTCCACGAGTCTACAAGTCTAGTTTTTTTTTTGTACTTTTAATTACCTTTTTACCCCCACCCAAAATGCAAAAATTGACGACCTTTCGGGGATTGTTTGGGAAGACCCGTATTTGCAAAAATAGACATTTCGGACTATTTCTCACATGCACATTTTCGGGCAGTTTGAGCAGGGGCATTGACCGTCTTTTGGCAAGTTTGACTTTTTCCAACGAAAATTGTTTTGGCCATAACTTCTTCATTTTAAATCAGAATTGAGCTCGGTCAAGTGCGTTAGTCTCCAAATTTCATCCTCTATCACCTGGCGTTAATCTTGGGGCACTTTAGGGGCTTGCAACAGAGGTTATGAATTTTGGGCTTCCCTGTTCGTGTCAATGCATCCATATTGTGCAAATTGCGGGGAATCTCTAAGGACCTGTTCAACAAGGTATATGGCATGGGCAAAAAGGTATATACATCAAATGGAGTTAGTATGTCCAACCCAGACAAAATGGGGTCCAACAGCTGCCCCTCTTTGTGCACTGTTTGTATACAAACAGCGTACAAAGATAAAAGGCTGGGAGTCATTTTGGATGGTTTAGGCCACTTATCTGGCTTACCTTGCACAAAGGAATAGTAGAATGCGATGGTTAGGTCTGTCCCCCAGAGTGAAAAGAAGCTTCTTGGCTCGTGGGTTTGAATAATTGTGTTGAGCCGTCTAAGGCCTAACAGAAATGGAAAAGGCAAGCAAGGCCTAACAGGAATTGAAAACGCAAGCAGGGCCTAACAAAAAGGGAAAAGGCATGCACGGCCCGACAGAAATTGCAAAGGCAAACAGGACCTAACAGAAATTGAAAAGGCAAGCAAGGCCTAACAGGAATTGAAAAGGCAAGCAGGGCCTAACTGTCACGCCCCGGATTTCCAACCCGAGGAGACTGGAACGTGACCCTCCCTTTACCCAAGTTGGATAGAGGGGTTAGAATACAACATACACCTCACATTTTATATTCAGAGAACAACCTTATATTTATTGAGTCCAAACATAGCAAATACGTTCAAACACACTTTTATTACATTGAACTCCACATTACAATCTCCCCACTGGGTTACAAAGTTACAAAAAGAAAAGCAGCACAACCCAAAATAATGATGAGCAAGCCACAGGGAGGACTTCCACCTTGGTGTTCCCACCTAACGCCTGTAGGTTCCTGTAAAGAAAACAACATGGTAGGAGGGGTGAGCAACCACAGCTCAGTAGGGATCATGTCTCCCCAACCCATCCCATGCACCTAATATCTACATGCCTTGTGTACAAGTGTCGTGTCGTGCTACAATTATTCTACCAGATATAATTACCGGCTATAACAAAGAAATACAATCATACACGGGCTGGTACATAAACACTCCCGGGCTTCCACAGCCACCGGGTTCCAAGAACAGTCCCGGGCTTCCACAGCCACCGGGTTCCAAGAACACAGCACACATAGCCACACTTAGTCACACAGACTTAACATCGAACACTTAGCATGCAAAGCCTCACAGGTATAAGACCAAGCAATTGGTGTGCATAAATTCACAGACTCATAAACCCAGCCGCACAGGCATTTTCTCAAACATGTAGCAGGCATGTCACACAGGCATTTTATCGAACACTTTTCATGCATCACACGAACACTAGAAACACACCAAAATCGCCATTGAAGGCCAACATTCATATAGGAGATCACACCTATATGAATTTACATATAAGTATTATAGCAATAACAATGGAAACTTTACAAAATATCCACAGGGCCTAACCCCGGAACATACCAGGAAAGACAGAACCCCTACCTCAAAGATCCTCCACGCTCTTGCCTCCACGCTTAATGCCGTCCAACCACGGGAATGACAACGATAGCCACGAACTGGAGCCCTCTCTCTCAATCTCCCTCTCTCTCTCTGTGTGACGGCTGCGGCAGCTGACAACAAAAACCCTAAACCTAAAATAAAGAGAGCTCCTCTTTATATAGACCTCACTTATCAAAACGACGTAGTTTTGATAAATGAAATCCCACCATCAAAACGACGTAGTTTTGATAAATGAAATCCCACCAGCAAAACGACGTAGTTTTGATAAATGAAACACACCATCAAAACGACGTAGTTTTGATAAATAAAACACACCATCAAAACGACGTAGTTTTGATAAATAAAACATGAACTAACCACTCCACTTCCACACAGGACAAAATACCCACAATCCGAACATGGTCATTGTCACACGCAGCCTCTACACGCTCCCACTTGAGCTCATTACACTCTCTAACAACCAAGCCACGAAGACTCGTAGAAACACTCCTTCGAAGATTAGCTGGAAACGCGGCCTCGAAGATCTATCTCGAAGATCTAACTTTCGACCCTCAAACCTTCGAACTTCGACCATCGGTCTTCGACCCTACGACCCAAATCTTCGGGTCTTCCACCTTTCGACCCAAGCGTTCGCCCAAGGTATTGTTCATCTTCGTTCCAGCTTGTTCTACCCAAAACACGGGTCATTACATCTCCGAGATAGCCCAACCCATACCCGTCACAAGAATTTTGTCCGCTTTGGCCAACCAGTCTTGGGCCTCGCCCTCATGGCCTGCTCCGCACGGTTTTGTCTTTGGGCCTCGCCCAAAACGCATCCCTGTGAGGTGAGGTATCCGTCCCCTCCTATAAGGCGGACTTTGTTCCCCTCACCAAGCAATGTGGGACTAACACCCACTCATGGGTTGTTACACTAACAGAAATGGAAAAGGCAAGCAAGGCCTAACAGGAATTGAAAAGGCAAGCAGGGCCTAACAGAAATGGAAAAGGCATGCACGGCCTGATAGAAATTGAAAAGGCATCCAAGGCCTGACAAAAAGTGAAAAAGCATCTAGGGCCCAACAGAAATTGAAAAGGCATCCAAGGCCTGACAGAAAATGAAAAGGCATCTAGGGCCCAATAGAAATTGAAAAGGCATCTAAGGCCTGACAGAAAATGAAAAGGCATCCAAGGCCTGACAAAAATTGAAAAGGCAAGCAAGGCCTAACAGAAATTAAAAAGGCATCCAAGGCCTGACAGAAAATGAAAAGGCATCTAGGGCCCAATAGAAATTGAAAAGGCATCCAAGGCCTGACAAAAAAGGACAAGGCATCCAAGGCCTTACAGGAATTTAAAAGGCAAGCAAGGCCTAATAGGAAAGGAAAAGGCATCCAAGGCCTAAACAAGGGTGCATGATTGTTGAAGAAGGTATATAGGCTCCCTCTACGAGTTCACTCTAGGAGATCGTTCTACGAGGTTACCCAAAAAGAGAGGAAGTTTGTTCGAGTGTCAAAAGGGGGCTTTTAGAGCTTGGGAAAATTACAAAGAAAGATTTGTACAGTTGAACAAAGAAAGCTAAGATGGCTTGATAAGAAGCTCGCTGAGGATGAGCTCTTAGGATCTTCAGAGGCGATAACATTCCTGAGATTGTAGAGTATGCTGAATGTATGCAAATGATGCATGGAATACAATGTGTTGTATGCGGGGATGCATCTCAACCTGTGGTGCAATATGATACAAAGTGATGTAATGCGATGTATACATCGAGTGCAATGTGATGTATCATTGAGGGAACTTCCATCTTCATATATGAAGGGCCTGTTTGACTTAGCTTTACTGCGCTAAGGAGCTTGACTTGATGACTTCGCTGGGGATATTGATATTCTGTCGAGATATTGGTACTCTGAGTTGGGGGACTTAACTTGTTTGGGGATTTTGAGCTTGACCCTACCCATAAGGAAATGCCAAAGGAGCCTACTGGGGATTTAAAATATTCTAATTAAATGTGAAATAAAGACGATAAAACATGATTCTGGACATAAAACGAGATGTTTGTTGGTTTAATTCCACAAAACATATTTATATCATAAAAAGGGCCCATTGTTATAATCTGATAAATAGAATCACAAGTCTTTAAAAGCATAATGTACAAATTTGATTCGAGTGTGCCTTTGGTTTGACCAAGTCTTCCACTGTTTGCAGCTGCTATTTTTAGATGGTGCTGTCTCAACGGACCTTGTTTTATGTGGTCTTGATCCTTCTAGATTCTGACTGATTTCATCCTTCAAGATTTGTTTTTGGCTTTGTATTTTACCCTTGGTGTCCTTTAAGGTTTTCACCAAGTCTGCCTCTGTTTGTTTCTTTGTCTTTTGTTGGAGCTTTGTATTTTACCCTTAGTGCCCTTTCGGGTTTTCACCAAGTCCGCTCATTGCCATCATGCTTTATCCTTCCATGTCTAGGAAGGATTAAACAACTCCCCATTTGGACGAGAGAGCTAAGCATAGAACTCTTTCACCGCATCGCTATTCACTGGGTTAGGGAGCTCATCACCATCCATTCTAGCGAGGATCAATGCGCCTCCTGAGAATGCTTTCTTCACAACATATGGGCCTTCATAATTGGGAGTCCACTTGCCTCTATGGTCGTGTTGAATTGGTAAGATCTTCTTGAGGATGAGGTCACCCGCTTGAAAGCTTCTGGGCTTCACCTTTTTATTGTAGTTGTTCATCATTCTCTGTTGATATAGCTGTCCTCTGCAAACAGCTGCCAAGCGTTTGCCTTCGATTAAGTTCAATTGCTCATAACGACTTTGGGCCTATTCTGCTTCTTCTAGCTGAGTATCTTTGAGGAATCAGAGGGAAGGTATCTGTACTTCGACAAGTAAAACTGCCTCCATACCATAGACCAAAGAAAATGGAGTTGCCCCAGTTGATGTACGCACCGAGGTGCGATAAGCATGCAAAGCATATGGTAGCTTCTGATCGGGAATTTGCAAGTGTACAAATCGTGATAAGTAATAAAGTGGATTTTTAAGTCCAGATTATCGTACCCAAGGGAAGGATGTAGAATTTGAAAAATTTTAACTAGCTTATAAAGAGATTTTTGGTTGAAAATATATAAAAAAATAGAATTGAATTTAAATACTTCGATTTTTGAAAATATGTGAGAGATGGAAATGTTGTTTGAGTAGAGATAAGTTCAATTAATAAAGGTGATTGGAGTTAAGATTTCAGTTGATGTATTTTTCCCAAGATTATGTCTTAGTTCAATCTAATTCTTTCCTTGTGACAATATCTAATACCCAACCTCTAATGCATGAATTAGCCTTTTTCAAGTGCCATAATTCGTGTGTACACCCTAGCATGGGGGACGGGTGACCCTTTAAGATTTTGGTTATTTAGTCTAGAGCTAGCACCACACCCACTCTTAACTTGGTATCCTAGGTTTTACACTGGCTTTCGCAAATTATGCAACCCCTAGTTTGATTATCTTGCTTTTTCCAGTAATTATGCTTCATTTTTCAATCCTTCACATAAGTGCCTATAATGATAAAATGAAATGGCCAGAGTCCATTTTATATTTTAACCCAAGATATTCAATAAACACTCACAAAGTGAAGAAGAATAAACTAAAACATTGCAATTTAATTTATTACATCAAACTCCATCCTAACCCCAATCAAGGGTTTTTAAGCTTCCATAGTATAATTGAAAACAAAAGAATTACAGAACATAGAATAAAAAAACCAAAAGGATAGCTTGCCTATTTAGACCAAGAATTCCAAGGTTGATCTTCTTTTCCCAGCAGATTGTCTTCAAACTCCAAGAGATACCCCAAGCCAATCTTTGTATGCTTCGGTCATCTTTCTGATAATGTTTTTGATGTTCTTATTGGCTGCCTCAACTGCTCCATTCATCTTGGGGCGATAAGGAGTCGAGTTGCGGTGTTGGATTTTGTATGTTTCACACAACTTACCCATCATCCGACTGTTCAAGTTGGCGGCATTGTCTGTGATAATCTGCTCAGGAAGCCCATATCGACATATGATGTTGTTCCGCATAAATCAAAGTACCACAGCTTGTGTGACATTAGCATATGACGCTGCTTCTACCCACTTGGTGAAATAATCAATGGCCACTAAGATGAAGCGGTGACCATTGGATGCTTTTGGCGAGATTGGTCCAATAATGTCGATGCCCCAAAGCGAGAATGGCTATGGGGAAACCATCACATGCAACTTGGATGGAGGTACTTGGATCTTATCGCCATAAATTTGACACTTGAGGCATTTGCGCACATATTCGATGCAATCTTTTTCCATGGTTACCCAATAATAGCCCATTCGCATGATTTGTTTTGTTAATGCATGTCCATTTGCGTGTGAACCGCATTCTCCTTCGTGCACTTCTTTCATTATCTGTTTTGACTCTTCTTTTACCACACACCGCAATAACACCATGTCATGGTTTCTCTTATATAGAATGGGACCATCAAGGTAGTAGTTGGATGCTGACCTTCGGATATTTCTTTTATCAGACTCAGAGGCTTCTGCTGGGTACTCTTGCTTGAGCAAATATTGCCTAATGTCATCATACCATGGCTTTTCCTCAGTATTTCCTTCAATGGCCATATAATGTGCAGGAGTATCTTGTATCCGAATATCGAAGGACTGAACTTCCAACTTGGTGTCTAGCCGAAGAAGGGAGGCTAGAGTTGCCAGCGCATTAGGAATCTGATTATATTCCCTGGGCATATGCTCAAATGTGATGTCTTCAAATTGCTCGGCTAACTTCGCAACATACTTCCAATATGGGATTAACCATTCTCCCCTTACTTGAAAAATGATAAGCGCATAATCGCCAAACACTCGTAACTTTTTGATTCCCTTGCTAATTGCTTCTTGAAGTCCCATAACACAAGCCTCATATTCTACTACATTGTTGGTACAAGGGAAGATTAACTTGGATGCCATCGGGAAATGTTCTCCTTTTGGGGATATCAGGATGGCCCCAACACCGTGTCCCAAAAGAATAGAAGCTCCATCAAACCACATAGTCCACATGTCTGATACTTCGGCCGTAATGATGTTGATGTGCTCATCTAGAAAGCCGATAGTCATTGGCTCATAGTCTTCTAGCGCTCTGTCTGCCAAGTAATCAACTATTGTACTTCCTTTTACAGCTTTTTGAGGGACGTAGATGATATCATATTCCGACAAGATCAGCTGCTATTTGGCGATTCTTCCAGAGATGGATGGCTTTTCCAAGAGATATTTGAGCGGATCATGCCTCGAAATCAGCCATGTAGTATGATAAAGAGTGTACTGCCTCAATCTTCTTGTTATCCAAACAAGGGCACAACATGTCTTTTCTAATGGTGTATAGTTCGTTTCATTGATAGTGAACTTTTTGCTCAGATAATAAGTGGCCTGCTCTTTTTTGCCTGTAGAATCATGTTGCCCCAAGACACAACCCATTGATGACTCTTGGATAGTCAAGTATAAGATCAAAGGTCTATCTGGTACTGGTGGGACTAAAACAGGTGGATTGGACAGGTATTGCTTGATCCTGTCAAAAGCTTCTTGACATTTGTCATTCCAAATTTATGCATTGTTCTTCCGTAAAGTCTTGAAAATTGGTTCACATGTGGCTGTTAATTGTGAAACGAATCGGGCAATGTAATTCAATCGCCCGAGGAATCCTCTGACTTCTTTGATGGTTCGGTGTGGGGGCATCTCTTGGATAGCTCAAACTTTATTTGGATCGATTTCCACTCCTTTTTGGCTCACAATGAAGCCTAACAGTTTTCCCAACATGGCTCCAAAAGTACATTTTTTGGGGTTCAATTTGAGCTGATATTTTCGTAGCCTGTTGAAAAGCTTACGAAGTACTTCAATGTGATCTTCAATGCTTCGTGATTTGGCTATCATGTCATCCACATAAACCTTGACTTCTTTATACATCATGTCATGGAATAGGGTCACCATGGTTCGCTGAAAGTTTGCCCCAGCGTTCTTCAGGCCAAACGGCATCACGTTATAACAGAATGTGCCCCAAAGTGTCATAAATGTGGTCCTCTCCTTGTGTTCGAGGGCCATACGAATCTGATTGTAGCCCGAGAATCCATCCATGAATGAGAATAGAGCATGTTTTGTTATGTTATCCACTAGGGTATCAATATGAGGAAGCGGGAAGTTATCTTTCGGGCTGACCCAATTCAAATATCTATAATCAACACACATTCTGGATAGTGGGAGACACTTAGAAAACCTTCGTCCCATTGCTTTTTGACTTCTTCTTTAATCTTCAGTAGCATCTCCGATCTCATTCTTTTCAATTTCTGCTAAACTGGCTTGCATTCTGGCTTCACTAGTATATGATGCTGCACTATATCTATGTCTAATGCCGGCATATCTTGATATGACCATGCAAAAACATCTATATAGCTCATCAACAACTCAATTAACTGCTTCTTGATGTCAGCAGCTATCAAGGACCCTACCCTCAATTCTCTTGGTTCGGCTGCTGTCCCCAGGTTCACTATTTCTACTGGGTCTTCACTTTGAATGGATAAGCGATCGTCCCTTTCCAATAGGCGTATGATCTCTCCTGGTAGCTCGGGTGTCTCCTCTACCTCATCCTCATCAGTTTCAAACACTGGCTGCTCCCAGTTTGGACTTTGGTCAGACCTTAGGCATCTCGTTTCGCTTTCGCATACGATGTTTTTATTGACATTGTGATACCTGCTTATAAGAGAATTACAAGTTGGTAACCAAATATGATATGCATATGTTATGAATGGAATGCACCGTGAAAGATTTTTAAAAAAGTACAATTTATTGAAAAGCTTTTGATAAAAATAAATGTTCACAGCTTCAAAAGACATTGAAATAGAATACATTAAATCCCAGTAACCCCTTAAGCATTACATTATGGGGAGGTCTAAGCTAGTCCAATTGTTCAATGGCTGGTTGGGATCCTCTCGCACCACCAGAACCTCGTTCGGTGTATGCTCGTCTGTGTCCAATGCAGCTACAGTCCCCGTCTCGGGCTCAGGTTGGCTCTTGTGGATAAACCCTCCAGTCCGGAATGTAACATTTAAGGGGGGAAAGCTCCTCTTTCTCTCTTGTATTGGCCTTTTCTGCAACTTTGTCATTCTGATTTCCGTCTGTCTGTCAGCTTTTGTAGGCATGTAGCCCAGCCCAAACTTCTCAGTATTTTCTCGGATGGTCAGTGGATTTTGAATCCCTTGAGCTTTTAGGCCTAATCCTCACCCTAGTTTATACCCTTGCTTGATCATGGTGGCTGCAACTATTCTTACAGCCTTCGAGAGATGATAGTCTGGGGCAGATGTGACATTCACCATCTCAAATGCCCGATAGGAGCATTCTGGTATATCTTCGTTGTTCTCAACATAAGGAACTGATGCTGGCTTGGTGACTAGGAAACTTGTTTCCCCAAAGATGCTAATGAGTTTATCTCCCATCACAAATTTCATCTTTTGGTGGAGGCTTGATAGCACTGCTCCTGCCATGTGGATCCAAGGTCTTCCCAACAAACAGGTATAGTATGGCATAATGTCCATCACCTGAAATTTTACCGTAAAGGTAGTTGGCCCAATCAGAAGTGGAATGTCTAGAGTGCCCACCACGTCACGCTTTTTGTAATGACCCGTATTTCGGTATGTGAGGAGTTAATATCAGTTTTGCCCTTTGAGTGGAAATATGTGGGTTTTAGGAAGTTTTCTTCCCACACACTTTAGCTAAAACACCTTGTAAGTTGATGGGCAAGTTTGGGGTAAGAGATGAGCCCAAGATGGAACCTTTGGGAGGTGCACGTGACAATGCACATCATATGGGGATATAACGTGCAACGCATTTATGGTTTGCCTGCCTTCTACATGATTCAAGGAAGCTTGGGGTAGAATTTCACATCATTTGGAGCTGCACGTGATATGGGGATATGACATGCATTATGGTGTGCAGCCATGTTTTTGCACCATCACCTTGGTTTTGTGATTCTAATCATCTTTTCCTAAATGAGCATGTTGGAATTATGGATATTTTAGCATGTATGGATGCGGGAAGGTTGTAGTGTGTCATCAAAACTACGTCGTTTTGATGTTGTGGTTCACTTAATCAAAACTACGTCATTTTGATATTGGGGTGTCTATAAAAAGAGGTGGAGGTCTCTTTGTTTTAGGTTTAGGATTTCTGTTGTTAGCCACCGCAGCCGTTGTAGAGAGAGAGAGAGAGAGAGAGAGAGAGAGAGAGAGAGAGAGAGGGAAGGAGAGTTCCTGATCGTTGTTGCTAGGGTGACTCACGTGGGTGGACGACGTCTAGGGTGGGAGCGAGGAAGATATTCCAGAGGTAGGGGTTATGTTCCTCCTTGAACCTATCCCAGGGCTTTGGCCTTGTGATAGGCAATATGGCTGTTTGGTTATACATATATATATATATATATATATATATATATATATATATATGTAAATTCATATAGGTGTGATCTCTTATATGAATGTTTTCCTTCAATGGCGTGTTTTGCTTGGATGTATATATATACGTATGTTAAGTGTTTGATATTATGCCTGTGAGGCCACACATGTTATGTGTTTGATAATATGCCCATGTGACTATGCATGTTATGTGTTTGAGATTATGCCTGTGTGGCTATGCATGCTATGTGTTTGATTTTATGCCCGTGTGGCTGAATTTGAGAACCCGTGAATGTACGCATGCCATGTGTTTGATTTTATGCCTGTGTGGCAGAAATGTGTTATGTGTTTGATTGTATGATTGTTAGCCTAAGAGGTTGTGGAAACTATTTTCCTGAGAGGCGGTTAAACTATTTGCCTGAGAGGCGGTTAAATATTTTCCCGAGAGGCGGTTAAATTGTTAGGCTGGAAGGCTATGAAATTGGTAGCCTGTGAGGCTGTGGAGCCAACGTGGCTGCACGTTGGAGCTTAGGGTAGAATTTCACATCATTTGGAGCTGGACGTGATATGGGGATATGACGTGCATTATGGCCTGCAACCATGTTTTTGCACCATCACCTTGGTCTTGTGATTCTAATCATCTTTTCCTAAAGGGGCATGTTGGAATTATGGATATTTTAGCATGTATGGATGCGGAAAGGTTGTAGTGTGTCATCAAAACTACATCGTTTTGATACTGTGGTTCACTTAATCAAAACTACATCGTTTTGATATTGGGGTGTCTATATAAAGAGGTGGAGGTCTCTTTGTTTTAGGTTTAGGATTTCTGTTGTTAGCCACCGCAGCCGTTGCAGAGAGAGAGAGAGAGAGAGAGAGAGAGAGAGAGAGAGAGAGGGAAGGAGAGTTCCTGATCGTTGTTGCTAGGGTGACTCACGTGGGTGGACGACGTCTAGCGTGGGAGCGAGGAAGATATTCCAGAGGTAGGGATTATGTTCCTCCTTGAACCTATCCCAGGGCTTTGGCCTTGTGATAGGCAATATGGCTGTTTGGTTATACATATACATATATATATATATATATGTAAATTGATATAGGTGTGATCTCCTATATGAATGTTGGCCTTCAATGGCGTGTTTTGCTTGGATGTATATATATACGTATGTTAAGTGTTTGATATTATGCATGTGAGGCCACGCATGTTAAGTTTGATATTATGCCTGTGAGGCCACACTTGTTGATAATATGCCTGTGTGACTATGCATGTTATGTGTTTGAGATTATGCCTGTGTGGCTATGCATGCTATGTGTTTGATTTTATGCTCGTGTGGCTGAATTTGAGAACCCGTGAATGTGCGCATGCCATGTGTTTGATTTTATGCCTGTGTGGCATAAATGTATGTTATGTGTTTGATTGTATGATTGTTAGCCTGAGAGGCTGTGGAAACTATTTGCCTGAGAGGCGGTTAAATATTTTCCCGAGAGGCGGTTAAATTGTTAGGCTGGAAGGCTGTGAAATTGGTAGCCTGTGAGGCTGTGGAGCCAACGTGGCTGGGGCTGTGGTTGCGCCCATTTGAGTGGTGTGCTTTACTTGTATTTACTACTGCCACAACACTACACAAGTACACGTTCTCATGTAGTGGTTAGGTGCATGAGATGGGTTAGGGAGACTTGATCCCTACTGAGCTGCGGTTGCTCACTCCTCCTACTGTGTTTTATTTTTCTTAGGGGCCTACAGGCGTTAGGTGGGAACACCAAGGTGGACAACGGGGCATTTTGTGGTTTTGATTAATGTTATTTGTATTATTATTTTTGAGAGGCTTTGTACCCCAGTGGGGAGATATTGTAAAGTGGATTTTATTATAATAAAGACATGTGGACTTGTAAACGTTTATCCTGATTTGAAATCGATTAAGATATGATTCTGTCTCGTGAATATGAGTTGTGGATGTTTGAGATGTCATGCATGGAACTTGTATCCCAACCCCCTTATCCACTGCGTTGGTAAAAGGGAGTCACGAACCGGCGGTTAAATTGTTAGGCTGGAAGGCTGTGAAATTGGTAGCCTGTGAGGCTGTGGAGCCAGCGTGTCTGGGACTGTGGTTGCGCCCATTTGAGTGGTGTGCTTTACTTGTATTTACTACTGCCACGACACTGCACAAGTACACGTTCTCATGTAGTGGTTAGGTGCATGGGATAGGTTGGGGAGACTTGATCCCTACTGAGCTGTGGTTGTTCACCCCTCCTACTATGTTTTGTTTTTCTCAAGGACCTACAGGCGTTAGGTGGGAACACCAAGGTGGACAACGGTTCTGTTTGTGGTTTTGATTAATGTTATTTGTATTATTATTTTTGAGAGGCTTTGTACCCTAGTGGGGAGATATTGTAAAGTGGATTTTATTGTAATAAAGACATGTGGACTTGTAAACGTTTGTCCTGATTTGAAATGGATTAAGATATGATTCTGTCTCGTGAATATGAGTTGTGGATGTTTGAGATGTCATGCATGGAACTTGTATCCCAACCCCCTTATCCACCACGTTGGTAAAGGGGAGTCACGAACCGGTTTCCTCGGGGTTGGGAATCCGGGGCGTGACACTTTCCTCCATCGAATGCCCGTACCTTCATCATACAGGGGCACATATAGGACGCGTCGACCGGAAGTTGTTGCAATATATGTAAGGGCATAATGTTCAAGGCAGAACCGTTGTCAATGAGTACTCAGGCTATGGTGTGCGCCTTACACTTGACAGTAATGTGCAGAGCTTTTATGTGTCCTTTCCCTTCCTGAGGCAGCTCATCATCTCCAAAGCTAATGATGTTGTTCATGACGAGGTTACTGGCGATTCCATCCATATTCGCCACTGAGACCGTCGGAGGAACATAGGCTTGGCTTAGAACTTTCAGCAGTGCTTCCCGGTGAGGTTGGGAATCCATCATTAAAGAGAGCAAGGAGATGCGAGCTAGTTGACGACTTAACTGATCCACAATATTGTACTCGCTCTGCTTCATGAGTTTCAGGAATTCTGTCATCTCCTCTTCCGTGACCGGAGTTCCTTTCCTCGTTACTTCCAGTGTCAGTTCAATGTCTGGTTCTACAGCCTTTTCCTTCCTTGCTTTGTCAGCCATGTCAGGGGCATAAGCCCGACCGCTCCTGGTCTTCTTTTCTACTGCGGTGGCTCCCTGGACTACTTCACAGCTGTAGTTCCATGGGACTGCCTTATCCATCTTGTAAGGGAACGAGGAAGGAACACGTATGGTGAGAGGTGTAATTCCATCAGGTAATTATGGGATTTCTGTTTTTACCTTTTTGTCTGGCACAAGACTTGCATCGTGTATAGTGAGAGGCCTGATTCCATGTGGCAGTAGTGGGATTTCTGGAGTCTTAACATTCAAGACAAGGGGTGTTGGCACCCATGCTGGTTGGTATGACATGTCTCCTTGGATCATGTGGCTTTGATTGTCTGCCTTTCCTCTTGCGAATTCGATCATCCTCTGGTCCATGACTTTTGTACCATGCTAGCGAACTCGCTACATTGTTCGATGTCGTGTCCCCATGACATGTTGTGATAAGGGCATTGTTTCTCCCCATTTGTTCCCTTTCCTGCCTCTGGCGCATCTTTAGCGAGTATATACCCATGTTCCTGTAGCAGGGTAAACAAATATGTCTTCTCCATTTGTACTTGGGAGATCTTCTACAGCCGTCCTTCATTCTCGATACTAGCAACATTGTTGGAGTGTTCTGGGAGAGGATTGCTGCTCACATTTGGTGTCCCCGTCATGGTGGAAAAATCCAACCAATTTGCATCTTTCAAAGCCTGGACTTTCCTTTTGAACACCATGCAATTTTCAATATCATGCCCTGCTCCACCGGCGTGATACTTGCATCTGGCATTTGGTTTATACCAAGCCGGGGGAGGAGTCCTTATTTCTCCCAAGGGTGTAGGGAGTACCAGCCTTACTTCTAGAAGCTTGGGGTACAATTCAGCATATGTCATTGGAATCGGGTCAAACTCTTGTCGGGGCCGACGAGGAGCCTGATTCGCTCCTGCATGTTGAGTTTGGGCCCTTGGTTGCCCCTGTCCTTGGAATATGGGTCTAGGTCCTTCTAGAGATGACGCCCTTAGTTGCTCTTGGTATGGTTCTCTCGGTTGAAATGGGTTAGGTGCCATTGGATATGGAAATGGAACCCCGCCTTGTGGCAAATAGGGCGTGAATTGGGGAGTGGGAGCAGGTGTAGCATAGGCAGCTACTAGTGATCCTCTGTAGTATCCTGGTGCTTGGTAGAAGGTTGGTTGTATTGGCGGGTGTGATTGGTATACCAAGTTGGTCTCATTTTCCTTCTTCTTTGCTGGTGGTTAAAACCTCTTTGATGCCTCAGCCACATCACCCTTTAGCTTTCCGCCTTTAATTCCACTTTCTACATGTTCGCCGGATGCGACCAAGTCTACAAAGCTACTGAAGACGTTGCCGATTCATTTCTCGTAGTATACACCTTTAAGTGTGTTGATGAATAGAGTAGTGAGTTCTCTTTCTGTAAGAGGAGGCTGGACCTCCAATGTAAGGACCCGTGTTTAAGGTTCTGGGAGAGAGCCATGTGATGGAATGCACATCGAGGGATGTCAATATCAGTACGACAACGTATTCGTCGAATAGAGAGTTTTGACTGTGAGTGGGCCTGATTTGGAGTCGGAGCCCTGAAAAGCTAATTTTGGGATTTTTGTAGTATGGTCAGGTGACTTTGTATTTGAGGGCTTATTTGGGAAAAATAAACCTCAATACAGTGATGTACTCGTTAAACAGAGCATTTTGACAGTAATTGGCTCGATTTGGAGTCGGGACCCTGTGAGGGTAATTTTGATATTTTAATGAATTAAATGTGGGAAAGTATAAATAGGGCAGTGAAGAACTCAAATCCCTAAGTGTCTTACGTGCTTGCATTTCTAGAGAGAGAAAGATAAGAGGAGAGAGAAAGAGAAGGGGGAAAAGAGGAATTGACGATCCGGAGCTCAAATCGGCCAAAGTCGAGGTAGGGATTCGTTATTCTCACTCTTATTTGTTGATTCTACTTGCTAGAGTAGCTAAACCATACGAATTAACCCCAAATTCGTGGAATTTGGATGAACCCTAAGTTTTGTGGAAAAACCAATTTTGGGTTGAATCTTGTTATTTGCATGCATAATGTGTTTTGAGTGGTAAGACGTGATTTAAAACCTAATATATATTATTAGGTATGAGTTTTACAAGATTTCGAAAGGTCTGGAGGTTTCTGGGTTGAATCCATACGAGAAACAGGTGAAAAACGATGATGAACAGTAACTGTCGTGAACTGAGCAGAACAGCCGATGAGATCGACTGGAAATTGAAAAATTCAAATGTGCAGTTTCGAAGGTTCGAAGGTAGGTTCGATGTAGTGTAATTTCGAGTGTCGAATGTGCAGTTTTTGAGTATCGTTTCGAAGGTTCGAAGGTACTTCGAAGGGAGTTTCGAAGGCAGTTCATGGGTACTTCGAAGGTAGTTCAAGTGTAGGTTCGAGGGTCGAAGGCAATCCGAAAAGAGATTCGAAAATACAGAGTCGAAATACAGTGAAGGCAAATTCGAAATACAGTTTGACTGGACTGAACCATTTATATTGTAAACCTTTATGCCACAAGTATGATACTTAAGTTACAATGTAAATAAGGAAATAGCCCCCATTTGGATTCAAAGAAAAATACTAGAAAAATTAATTCCCACTCCTTCAAAATGTGAAAAATGGGATTTAGTGTAAAATCCCAGAAATCTTCAAAAGTTCGTAGTGGTGACTTTTTGGAAAGTGGGGTTAGACCCCTCAGAAAAATTCCCAAAAATCAGATTATCTTAGTTATGCTATGGGGAACCAATGCCGGACTTTTTATTTCAAGAAAATAGCTTCTACGAGAATCCTCTCTCTTGGTCAAGACATAAGGATAGAGTTGTGAACTCAAGTGGTCATGTGGGCATGCGAGGCTATCTTGATAAGCCTGGGAGGCTACTGTTGAGGACCTGGGAGGTGAGATTTGTTCAGAGCCTGAGAGGTTATTGTGCCTGAGAGGTAATATTGTGCCTGAGAGGCAATATTATGCCTGAGAGGCACTGCTGTGCCCGAGGGGTAGTACTGTGTGCCTGAGAGGTTTTCTTTCATTTTCAATATGTGTACATGATTGAGTTGGTGATATATATGTATATGTAGCATTAAACGAGCACATGCCTACACTAGTTTATAAGTTGGGATGGGTCAGGGAAACATAATCCCTACTGAGCTGTGGTTGCTCACTCCTCCTGTTGTGTTTGTTTTTGTTTGTTTCAGGTGCTTACAGGAGCTAGGAGGTTCACCAGAGGTGAAGACCTTGTGTGTGTTTGTTTATTTTGTTGTATTGTAAAAAAAAACTATGTGGTAACCCCGTGGGGGAAAGAACATGTATGTATGTGTGTTTGTACTGTGCTTTAAAATGAGATTTTAGTATATGTGTGATATGGTTTAGGGACGGCACCCGTGCTAAGGTCCCTTTCTCGGTGTTCTCACCAACCCCTTGTCCCTTCGGTGCGGGCATGGGGATTCACTAACCGGTTTCTGTGGGTCAGAAATCCTGGGCGTAACAGATGGTATCAGAGCCTGGTCTAGTTGGCCTAGGGTAGTGGGGTGATTGATTACTCTTGAGTCCTTTTGAGGGGCATAGAGGGACGTGCCTGATCAACACGATCCTGTATGAGCCTCTGAGGTGTACTGATGGTAATCAATTATTGTGTAGGTGTGCATGCATGGATAGGCACTAGTTTGCATTGACAATGTGAAACTGATTTGATGTGCTATATGTGATGATATGAATAACTGTGTGACAGTATAGACATGTGTGACTGTGTGACAGCTTATATATGTGTCATATGTGTGATTGACCCATGTGATGGGGATGGACTAGAGATTGAACCTTTGTTTCTTTGTGTCGTGAAAATGCCTCCGAGGAGAGTGTTGCGTGCGTCTGAGGCAATTGGTGATGAGTCTTCCACCCATGTGGGACCGGATGCGGGGCAGTCCGTTGGGGGAAATGAGTTGTTGGCACAGCTTGTGGCCCAAGTGGGGGCGTTGAGGGAAAGTATGGGGGACGAGGTTCGGGAAGCGGTGCGCCGTGAGTTAGCGGCACAGCAAGTGGTTCCACCACCACCCAGAGAGGAGTCCCAGCGTGAGGATAGGGTTCCACGCGTGGCAGTGGAGACCCGACATGTTGATGAGGATGTGGTCACGAGGTTCCGAAAGGAAAAACCGAGTAAATTCCTGGGAGGAGGTGATCCAGTGGCTGCAAAGCACTGGCTGAGGCATATTGAGCACCTATTCTCCTTTCTCATACCGCGGGAGGAGGATAAGGTGAGATTGGCAGTGAGACAATTGGAGGGTGAAGCCCTGGAGTGGTGGCTTAGTGTTGCTGGGAGCCGTGATGTGCAGATGAAGCTGTGGGATGAGTTCCTTCAGTTATTTCATGATCAGTTCTTCCCTGAGTCCGTGAGGTGGCAGAAGAGGGAAGAGTTTGCCGGTCTAAGGCAGGGGTTGAGGACAGTGTCAGAGTATGAGCGGGAGTTCAGGAACCTGAGTAGGTTTACTCCAGAGACTGTGGCCCAGGATGACTTAAAGGCCCATAAGTTTACCTTGGGTTTGAGGCTTGCCCTCAAACAGAGAGTTGAGGCATTCCGTCTGAGGACATATTCAGAGACAGTAGAGACGGCCCGTATTGTTGAGAGGGGTCTCGACGAGGGGAGACAGGCCCATCAGGGACGACATCTCCAAAGTGGATCTGATTCCAAGAGGCCCAAGATAGAGTTTGGGAGCAGCTCTAGAGAGAGGGGTCAGGCTCCAGTGGTGCCAGCGAGGTCCCACCTTAGTGGGAGACAGTGTCACGCCCCGGATTTCCAACCCGAGGAAACCGGCACGTGACTCCCCTTTTACCCACGCGAAGGGCAAAGGGGTTAGGATACAAACCAAGAATATTACATTTTAAACATCCACAACACATTCAAGAAAGTAATGTTCATAAAAATAATCCAAACCAGTTTATTACAACGAAACCCTTTCCAATCCCATCCCCACTGGGGTTACATCAATTCCAATAAAAATAACATAAATGGTAGACAGTAAAGTAAATAAGGTCTTCCACCTTGGTGTTCCCACCTAACGCCTGTAGCTTCCTGTAAAGAAAACAACATGGTAGGAGGGGTGAGCAACCACAGCTCAGTAGGGATCATGTCTCCCCAACCCATCCCATGCACCTAATATCTACATGCCTTGTGTACAAGTGCTGTGTCGTGATACAATTTCCACCAGATATAATTATAGGCTATAACAGCAAACACAATCATACACGGGCTGGTACATCAACACTCCCGGGCTTCCACAGCCACCGGGTTTCAAGAACAGTCCCGGGCTTCCACAGCCACCGGGGTTCAAGAACAGTCCCGGGCTTCCACAGCCACCGGGTTCCAAGAACACAGCACACATAGCCACACTTAGTCACACAGACATAACACCAAACACTTAGCATGCAAAGCCTCACAGGTATGAAACCAAACAGTTGGTGTACATAAATCCACAGGCTCATAAACCCAGTCACACAGGCATTTTCTCAAACATGTAGCAGGCATGTCATACAGGCATTTTATCAAACACTTTTCATGCATCACACAAACACCAGAAACACCAAAATCGCCATTGAAGGCCAACATTCATATAGGAGGTCACACCTATATGAATTTACATATAAATAATATAACAGATATAACCCATAATCTGCCCTAGAACCCTAGGACAGAGGAGGATTTAGGAAGAACAGAACCCCTACCTTAAAGCAGATCTTCCTTGCTCCTGCGCTAAACGCCGTCCTCCCCACGCAAGATGCTCCGGCAGCAACCAGCAACTCCCCTTCCCTCTCTCTCTCTAGCTCTCTCTCTCTCTCTCTCTACGACGGCTGCAGCAGCTGAAGAGAACCCTAAACCTAAAACAGAGGGCTTCTCCTCCTTATATAGACAACACAACATCAAAACGACGTAGTTTTGATTAAGTGAATCCCAGGATCAAAACGACGTAGTTTTGATCACACAAGTTAGCACCTTTCCGCACCCATATAGGCCAAAATACTCAGAATTTCAACATGGTCCTTTGGAGAAAGATCATTAGAATGTCAAAACCAAGGGAACCATGCAAAAATATGGCTGCACGCCAATTTGAACGTGAATTCCCCAATTCACGTGCAACTCCATATGCACTCCAAATGCTCTCAAACTTCACCCCTAGCCTCCTTGCATCATTTAGAAGACAACCACACTTGCACGTGAATTGGACCCATTTCACGTGCACCTCACATACACGTCTGTTTGGCCTGAAACTTCTGTGGTAGATAGAGGACATCATTCTAAGCATCTTTCCTTTTGAACGTGAATTCATTTGAGCCCATTCACTAGGTCAAAATCTAGAAAAACTACTCAGAAGGCAAAACTGTGACTAACTCAAGGTACGGGTCCTTACATGCACTAACATCCAAGGTGTTTGTGGTTAACTTCTTACACACGGGTTACACACGGGTCATTACATCCTCTCCCCCTTAAGACTTTTCGTCCTCGAAAAGAAATGACATACGAGGAAAACAAACGCAAGCTACCCATTTGCCACCCGGCAAGCCACAACACCCAAATGGGTCATACACCGCGCACAGCACATAACAGCACATAACAAGGTACCACCATAATCCACAACCACATGCATCACAATAATGCATATAACACATATCCGCGACCGAAGATATCACACCATAACACACATGAAGGCACGTACCCACCGACCCAATACAACACAGCATGATAGGGAAACACATATTCTAATCTCACAAACAACCCTTGTTCTCCTCACCTAACACATGTCACAAGTATTCACATGTCACGACAAAGTATAAGACATATACGCCCATCACTAACACGTTTAACGGATCACATAGGTCACAGAGCAACTCACATCATAAACACCACCACAAGGAACAACTCACAAACAAAACACTACTACACGTTTAACGTTCCACTGCCCATTCACTATCATTATAAACTCATCCGCAGGGAGTGTCCTCACAACCTTCCCACCTTTGGACTTTTCGTCCCCGAAAAGAGAAAGCAGGTAGTAAACATCACGAGAAGATCAAAGCAACACATAACACCCAGGAGCACAACCAGACTAGAGCGTGGCCAATTAGCGTGCTGACAACAACTTATGTGAGCAAGTCTGACAACAGTGAGGTCGAGAAACCTCCCACAAAGTCGCTAGGACCCCGACAACTGAACAAGGCCAACACCATAAGCCTATGCATGAAGTATCCATTCGCTAGAATTCATATGATTGAACGAGAAGTCACTACATCGACATAGTAGGGTACTCGGCGTTAGACGCCTACTCGTGTCACAATAGGACCAACACTCCACAATATAAAATACCTAACAATGACACCACTGAGATTTGATGTCAACGGACACCAACAATTTACAACGCAGCCACACTCCATATGTAGACCTTACCCTGGCAGCAAACACAAAGGGGTCACAAGGAAACACAAACAAACAAGAGAAAAGCATTATGCAAACCACAATCACAGTCCCACACAGGGATATCACCACAGCAGCACTTGCATCACAGCTGAAACCGCCTCACTCTATAGCGATACACGCAACAACAGAACCCAACCAATGCCAAAGGGAACTCAAGATGACTTACAATCCAGGACACAACTACAACAGGATGAAGTTTGCTCTCCACCAATTCGGTCACAGTCAACAAGACGCCCAACGGAGTCCAAGGAGTAACTCAAAACAACAAATGCAGTACCATACACAACCACAGCAAGACCAAAATCCACCATCCTGCTATCACCGGTCACCAACCGTGAGGATCGACGAAAAGAAGTCTGTGAACCAGAACAGAACCAGAACACTACACGATAACAGCTCTCGGACACTTCGTGCTAGCATCCTTGATCACGGTTAAATAGGTATCCACTAAGGTCCCACAGCCTGCATACTAACTGAGGCATACACTACAGCCCAAGTGTTAACGCCTTTCCGAGTCGGAAAACACCAAACGCAATGAAGTGGAACTTATCGGTGAAGTATAACTAACACAGCTCTCTCTCTGACCAGGAAAAATCCCCCCACCTGCAACAAGACAATTGATCCCTCTGTGTCACCATTCACAGGTCACAAGGGAATCCTTAGCCCCCAGGACATACTCCACCTCATGGCCCACTAACCCTGCTATACCAACCGTCACGCCCTATCTCACGTCCTATCTCAACACACCAACAAAACACTCAAACTGACCGAGAAATGCTCAGACTCTAGCCTCAGCTTAATGTGATCACTGCCATTCCTCTGGGTGGCGCAGGAAATAAGACATGCAAACGCCTGATTCGGGACTTTCACGTAGTTCCTAAACACACCAACACCTTGATAGCATGAACCATCTCCCTTACCGCGTGATACTGTACATGAAAGGTTTCCAAGAGCACAAATGTAGGTCATCCGCCTACCAGCACTGCTCTAAAACATGCACCTTTGTGACATCCGCCCGACATAAATCGCTCCCCAAGGAGTAGCACTAATACCCCTTCCAAGCAAAAACTGCCAACTGACTCAATTCTGGGGATCAAACAACGTCACTTCTAACACTCTTCCTCTTCCTCACACCACAGTTACTATACCAACACACCATGTCTCATCCTTCTCTACGCATATGTGTCGCAACACCCACACGTAGCAACTCCGCTATATACCTTTACCACTTATGCAATACATACAATAATACAATGCCACATTTTCTGCACATTCTCAACACATGCAACGAAACACAAGACTCCTGACGAGTAGAACGTACCAATTTTACACCTTCTCCTCCAGATACAGACCAAAGGAATGGCCCTACCATGCAAAAGCACACCCGCAGCCCCTAGAGAAATGTTTTCCAAATGTGGGTAAAAAGCCCGAACAAGGCCTGCCAAATCTCACTTGCTTACCTCTTTTTACCAATTGGATGCATCGGGCACGACCCTTGAAACCCACTCACAGCCGATAGTTGAGCTCCAGAGCACCTCACATTTTACACGTGTGCATCCCCATTTCACAACATGTTCTAAGAACATCACTCATGGTCTTTCACACTCGACAAACATGACACATGGCCACTGCTTGACCATCTGAGAACCCAGAACACCTATATAGTTACTAACCAGAACTTGCAACGACCACTCTAGCCAACAAGATAACACTTCAAGGACTCTAAGAGCAGGCTATACTAGCTGCGTTTTCCCCTCAACCACAACGCTTGGAAAGGAAAGGTAACCATAGGAATATCCCTTTCAAGTAGTACTCCAACACACACCTCTATCCGCTGAAGAACATATTTCTATTAATCAAGGTTGCCAAGGAGGTGTCACACAATAACCCACAAGCCATCACCTCACACCTCAAGCTCTACTAGCTAGCCAGTCTAAATTCCCTCCCACTAGAAAAAGGGTTGCCTACAAGATTTGGTTACTTTGTTTATCCACATGTGCCAAAATTGAATATCACTCACTTATAAAATCAACACCCATTTTTTTTTATTAGTTACTCATTATTCTTCCAGCGTTATGAATCTATATTTACTCTTTTTACTTATTTATTTCTTAACAGGTCACCAACCACATCCATTCGAAATGCTAACTCAAACGTGACATGATAAAGTCCACCCTGCCTCACATAACTAGTACGAGACTCAACCGATAACCCACCAAAGGGGCACGATACCACCAATGAAGTTCTATCTTGCTCTTCTACGGGCCTCACTAGCTAGTCCTCCAACATCACTCCCGGTCCTATCAAGACAGATTGTACGAAGACGTCCGACTTTTCCACAGAGGCGACACCGGTACTGCTTCTTGGCACACTCTCTTTTCTAATGTCCCGGTTGTCCACAGCAAGCGCAACCCTTTGGGAAACGGGGCTCAAACGGGAGTGTTGAGGGCTGACAGCCCTCGGCGTACCTCCTGATCAGTTGTCGAATTGCATCCCTCACCTCTGGAATAATCGAGCTCAAGACGCCAACCTCTGCCGTGATTAGTCTATCACCTTCAGCCTGCAGCTCTCTCACTTGCCCAACCTGGGTCGCGGCCTCCTCTGTTACCTCAATAGTCGCACGGCTTATAGTTTCCAGAAACATTGGTTAAGCGAAAAGATAGTGCTCCAGATTAACACTAAATGATCTCAACAATCGCAAGACCACTACCGACTAAGCAGCTTAAGCTATAACACGCATTATTACCACACAAATTTACAAATTTACCAAACAAATTTCACAGACTATACAAATTTACACTCCATCACATTGCTCATAACCTTGTTTATTGCACACCATGCCAAACAAATTTACACTCCTTCGGCTTAACACACGCGCAATCTTTCACAGAACACCAACATTATTACATATTTAATTTAATGTATTTATTTATGTATTTCTTTCTTGATTATTATTATTTTATTTTATTAACAGTTCACATTTCACAAGCTTCATGTTCGCAAGCACTCCGTTTCAATACCACAAATTCTTTTCCATGTTTTCATGCTCGAACCATCACAAAATTTCAGAGTTGCACAATTGAAACTTTATCATGTTCAAACCTTTTATCCATGCAATTACACACACTGCACACATTTCAGTTCTCATTAAACCACATTGCACTAGCAGCCATTCCACAAGCACACAGTTCAATTAAACAAGGACCTTTCCTTGTAGTCATGCTCAAGGTACTTCAAATAAAATCAGAGTTGCACAGTTCTCACCTTATCACATTATTCATATTTTTCCTTTATCACAATTAAATTTTTTTTTTCTTTTTTTTTTTCAGGTATCCACACCTTCACATACAACAACCAATGCAACTAGTGCCCTAATGCCAATGCATGCAAATCCTACCACAAGACTGGACTACCCCAAGTACACCTTGGAGGCTCCAAGAGGACCGTGTTGATCAGGCACGTCCCTCCAGGCTCCTCCAAAGGACCCAAGATAACCAAGTCCGCCCACTACCCTAGGCCAACTAGACCATGCTCGATACCATATTGTCACGCCCCGGATTTCCAACCCGAGGAAACCGGCACGTGACTCCCCTTTTACCCACGCGGAGGGCAAAGGGGTTAGGATACAAACCAAGAATATTACATTTTAAACATCCACAACACATTCAAGAAAGTAATGTTCATAAAAATAATCCAAACCAGTTTATTACAACGAAACCCTTTCCAATCCCATCCCCACTGGGGTTACATCAATTCCAATAAAAATAACATAAATGGTAGACAGTAAAGTAAATAAGGTCTTCCACCTTGGTGTTCCCACCTAACGCCTGTAGGTTCCTGTAAAGAAAACAACATGGTAGGAGGGGTGAGCAACCACAGCTCAGTCGGGATCATGTCTCCCCAACCCATCCCATGCACCTAATATCTACATGCCTTGTGTACAAGTGCTGTGTCGTGATACAATTTCCACCAGATATAATTATAGGCTATAACAGCAAACACAATCATACACGGGCTGGTACATCAACACTCCCGGGCTTCCACAGCCACCGGGTTTCCAAGGATAGTCCCGGGCTTCTACAGCCACCGGGTTTCAAGAATAGTCCCGAGCTTCCACAGCCACCGGGTTCCAAGAATAGTCCCGGGCTTCCACAGCCACCAGGGTTCAAGAACAGTCCCGGGCTTCCACAGCCACCGGGTTCCAAGAACACAACACACATAGCCACACTTAGTCACACAGACATAACACCAAACACTTAGCATGCAAAGCCTCACAGGTATGAAACCAAATAGTTGGTGTACATAAATCCACAGGCTCATAAACCCAGTCACACAGGCATTTTCTCAAACATGTAGCAGGCATGTCATACAGGCATTTTATCAAACACTTTTCATGCATCACACAAACACCAGAAACACCAAAATCGCCATTGAAGGCCAACATTCATATAGGAGGTCACACCTATATGAATTTACATATAAATAATATAACAGATATAACCCATAATCTGCCCTAGAACCCTAGGACAAAGGAGGATTTAGGAAGAACAGAACCCCTACCTTAAAGCAGATCTTCCTTGCTCCTGCGCTAAACGCCATCCTCCCCACGCAAGATGCTCCGGCAGCAACCAGCAACTCCCCTTCCCTCTCTCTCTCTAGCTCTCTCTCTCTCTCTCTCTACGACGGCTGCAGCAGCTGAAGAGAACCCTAAACCTAAAACAGAGGGCTTCTCGTCCTTATATAGACAACACAACATCAAAACGACGTAGTTTTGATTAAGTGAATCCCAGGATCAAAACGACGTAGTTTTGATCACACAAGTTAGCACCTTTCCACACCCATATAGGCCAAAATACTCAGAATTTCAACATGGTCCTTTGGAGAAAGATCATTAGAATGTCAAAACCAAGGGAACCATGCAAAAATATGGCTGCACGCCAATTTGAACGTGAATTCCCCAATTCGCGTGCAACTCCATATGCACTCCAAATGCTCTCAAACTTCACCCCTAGCCTCCTTGCATCATTTAGAAGACAACCACACTTGCACGTGAATTGGACCCATTTCACGTGCACCTCACATACACG